>PKRV01002056.1:856434-932656 GCA_003709505.1 Hyphantria cunea | reverse complement strand
CCCCCTCGCCATCCCCCAAAGACCGGCAACGCACTTGTAACGCCTCTGGTGTTACGGGTGTCCATGGGCGGCGGTAATCGTTTACCATCAGGCGATACGTCTATTCCTGAACTCTGATTGACCAGAGGGGTCTTGTATTCACCAACGAAACTCGGCAGATCTAATGCTATTACATGTTTATTAACCTTAGAGGTATGAAGTAAAACACAAATGTATTTCTAACTTTATTGTTGAAATATTCATCGACATATTCAGACTAGGATCATTTGGTTTACAATATAATTTTTTACGTTGATCAAAAGTATATCCGACATTGAGTATAATGAAATCAGTAATTTGAACATAATACCTCTTAAATTAGGTATTTCTACTTAATACATACTGAAGTATAACTAACTGTATATTCAACTATTCGGTTTTAAATGTTCTATTCTTGCGATCTGTAAGAAATATTTTATATGAAATCTAACCCTAATTAATGTAACTACATTTTCTGCAATTAAAATAATCATAGCTAAAAAGACACAAACAAGAAGAAGAAACAATATATACGCTAAGAAGATTATTTGAGCCTTTTTTTGCGTTGAAGACAAATGTTAGAAATTTATTGCTTATACGTTTACTTATACTCCTGTACGAAAGAAGTATTTTTATTCATTTTATGTCGCTGTTATTTCCTATTTGAACAGTAAGAGTTGTATAGAGAGTATAAAGTAAGTAAAAAACGAGTAATTTATACATAAATAGTTAACATAACTTCTAATGAGGACACGTGTAAAATAAAACCTATTTTTAATTGAGTTCTTTAAAATAGTTGCGTATTCCGATATGCAAGGTGACAAGTTATATTTGTGAGAAATTGGGTAAATATAAAAAAAGAAGATAGCAGAAACCTTAAGTAGTAAATTTGAGATACTAAGAATATTAAAAATACACTCTCATTTGTTTTGTCATGTCTACGAAAATTTTCACTTAATAAAATTAAACTAAACTAAATCAGAAAGAAACAACCGATTGACATTTTGAAACTATATAAAATATATTTTATAATAATATAAAACATGAAATTTGACAATAATTTGATGAAACTATAATTATTACTCAATTATGAATGAGAAATAAAAATCCCTTTTATAAGTTAGTTTATTTTCTGTTCATTTATTGTTAAATTCTCTTGAAATCAAAAATTGTATGTTGCAAAATTGTATGTCAAGAAGAGATGGTACAGTTTTCATCAAATTTTACCATCAGAAATAAAACTAAACTTAATTATTAGTAAAAAAAAAACATCACAAATATATCAAACTCACAAATTACATTAAAATAAAGTGATTATATAAAATCGAACTCTAGTTAGCCTCTACTTTGTTACTAATTTCGGTTGTAAAACCTTCGTCTTCCTTCATGAGGTCATCCGGAGGTGGCTCTGCCTTCACATGTTGAGAGTAGTCGTAGGTGAGGAGTTTGACGGCGATAAAGCCGCCAGAGCCGGGAGCTCCTCGGTGGTAAACGCCTGCTCCACTGTTTAGAGTCGCACCTTTGCTGTTTGAGGCTGTAAACGTAATGTTTTTATGTAACTTACTAACGACCACACATATCGGCTTCCGGCAACCCGGCTTCACATATAAAATTTCCTCTTGAATCACTGTCTATCGCTTAGAACTGGTTTAGAATTTATTCAGTAGTTTAAAAGATCTAAGCGAACAGATAGTGGAAGCGTTCGTTTTATACTAGGTAAAGATTTGTTTACACTTTTAAATATCAATACGTTAGTTACATTGTTTCGTTTATTGTAATTATACGAGTAATGCAAGAAACATAAAAAACTTAGTTAACGGGTTTATGAAACCATCCTTTAGTATAAACTATCTGTAATTAGTCTACCAGGTCGATTTGATACCAGCAGCAAAACTGACACTCATTATTCGTACAATATTCAGTGGCATCTATACTACCACATTTTTAAAAACCGGTTTAACGTAATTCTAAAGCCACTAAAACTTACCTTTGCTGGGCAGCACAGGTTGCACGTCGATGAATGGCACGGTGCTCTGAGCGGCGTCCGCGTCGAAATCGCTGTTCGTAAACTCTATGTATTGGTCATGGTTCGAGTCTATTTTCAAGTTCTTGTCGCGTCTGGTCGGTAAATCAGGCTTGTGTAACTGCAACCGTGATCTGGAACACCATATAATCACCGGATCATTCTAAAGACACTCAAGTTTTAAGTATTATTTGTTTAGCAAAGGATACAAAGATTTTTTAATACATATTGATATATGTGTTTAAATTAAAATATCATTCATAACGAACTTTAAATCGTGTGTTATTTCCTTCAATTTAGTGTATTGAGCACACTAACCTGGGTTTCGTTGAGCCCTCCGTGTTATCGTTGCTTATCCACTGGCTCTTTTCCGGCGACAGCTTGCCCGTTGTGTAGTTGAAGGGGGTTGAACGGATCTCGAAGTGTAAATGAGCACCGATCATTTGGAATCTGCAAAGCCAAAGTATTTGTTTATATTATCTGAAACATACGAGCAGTGTTTTCTTGTGCTGTAAATTTTATTTATCTCTTACCTGACACCCGTTAAGACATAACCTGACGGTGAGTCCAACTCATCTAAATCGATAGCTCGTCGCTCGTATGTCAGTTTGTGGTAGTCCACTCCTTCTCTGACGTCGGAGTTAGATGGGTCGAAGGCCTTCACCGGCACCTCTTCAGAATACTCTACGAATCCTCGCTCAACTAAAGTACCTTGATGGATTTTAAGATGGAACATTCTGCCGACTTTCACCAATTGTATTCCTGTCACAACCCTGAATAGAGATTTACACAAAACAGATTAGTATACTTCAAGAGAACAAATATCTCATTAAATTAATTTAACCACCCGCACACCCCATGCTGTTATCAAACAAAATAATATTTTGATACTGAGTTCTTGTCGCGGTGTTTCCATATTATCGAAACTAATTTTCCCACATAGAAGTCGACCAAAGATTACTGAAGCGAATTTGTTTAGTTGGAAGCGAGCCCCAATTGTCCCTAATACTGACTTGTTCTGTTTTATATCAGCGACCGCTTCTCGCAAGCTGAAGAAACGTTCGGAGTTGCTCTCATGCTCTTCGCATAGACACATGCAATATGAGCAGTGATAAAGGTTCCATTTCCACCAGGAGTCGACCTTTGAAACAAATTTAAAAATTGAATATATTGCATTATGTTTTCATTGGTGAGGTAACATAGCTCTTAATTCTGTGTATAAAGATTATTAGTTAAGACTCTTCTCCATTGATGGTATGTGTGTCCCTAAAAGTGTGCGGGTGACCCGAACTTTCAAGGACTAACTTGTTGCTAAGGATGTCTGATACCGACGGCCGCAGGCTGAAGTACCGATGGGAGTTGTAGCTAGCGTCATCGCAGAGGCACATGCAGTACGAGCAGTGCCAGAATAACCAACGCCACCACGAGTCCACCTATACATATTCAACCTATAGTCATATCTCTTTAAATAGTTAGTTCCATCTATACAATACTATTAAGGTTTCTGCGATCCCGGCTACTGATTCCTAGTAATACTGCAATAGGACATATAATGCAACGTAAAATTTTAAAAGTTCATTTCAATTCACACATTTTTAAAGATAGCTTAAACATTTTGTACTGCTATCGTGTTTGTGTCTTGCTTAATTATCTGACCTCATTACCATTTCTTAAAGGTGATAAGCAAAGTAATCTCGTGATTGCTCATCTTCTGCATATTATACTTACATATAAACTATTAACGATGGATGTATCCAGTTTTTTAGAGTCCCAAAACACATATAACTTTGGAGCTGATAACTAATTGATCTCATTCTTTCTTTAACGGAAATCTTAATGCGAATATCTTGTATCTCTTTTCAACCTGCAACTTTTATATTATAAACCATTATAAGTAACGGGTAAATGAAAATGTTCTCACCTTAGTTGTACCCAAGTCGCATTTGCCGCCTTTTCCTAGAACACGTCCATTCTCGTATTCGATATATTCATATCGTCTGCTGCTGTAATGACTCTGCAATGAGAATGTAAATATTATTTGAGTTGTTTGAGCGATCGTGACGTGTTATTATGAACAGATTATTTGCTTACGAGGTCAAGGATCCTAGATATCTGTAGATATATTTTGTTCTGTGGATTCCATTATAATTACAAATATAGTTAATCTTTTTTAGAAATATTTATAACTTCATCAAAAAAAGATGTGAAACATATGAATATGGTGAATAAATACATCACATTTTTATGTATAACAAATTTGTGTATAAAAGGCGACACTGTTATAATTACACTCATTTATGTTATCATCTGTTGGTCTTTTATTGCGGTGATTAATATTAATTCTAGCTGGACAATAAACATACATGACAGTTGAGACATAAATAGGGTCAATTAACACATTAACTCTCTGGAAGAGTCCTTCTTATTACATGTTAGTGGTGTAAATATTATTCTAACTTACCGCTGGACAGACCCACATATCAGAGTCTACAAATTGACAATCAATTATTCTCCCACCACATTTCGATTGCTTGACGCAGTACTGGTCCTTGTAACATCCATAGTTTTCGGCTAAAGTGTAATAAGCGCAATTCTCCTTGCAAGTGTTGTCAGGGTTCATATCTACCTCGTTCTCAATGTAACCTTGCAGGAGACGTGTCACTTCAGCGAATGTGTCTGGAATATGAGAAATAATATAGGCATTTGTGGCTTGATGGGTGATACATGCTTTTTATAGATAAATTACACGCAGATACAAAAAAAGTCATGTGCTGATCAGAGAATAACTTGACCTGAGTGGAATTCGATTTCAAATTCTCTAGCTCGGTCAGTCACCACAATTTGAGTCTGCTACCAGTCAAATTATAAAGAGTAGGTAGGAATACGGGTGGATTAAATTTATTCGTTTAAGTTAATTATCAAACGGACATTTGAAATTTTATTGAAGTAAGAAAAATATTTATATTACCAGCGTTGTAGACCAAAGGTTCGCATCTATATAGGTCTCTCTTGGCCGCGGCGAGTGCTGCACGCGCTGCTGTAGCCGTCTGTCCAGTTCTTTCTGCATACCTCTGCCTAGTTAAACTAGCTTCTTGTGTAAAGTTACCTGGAAGAAATTAATCTTCGCGTATTAAAGCTGCAGTCACTTCCATAGTCACAAAATTAACATTCCAAACGAACAAATATGTTATGTCATCTGTAATGTAAAAACTGTTTCGTCACTAAACCTATATGGAAAAAACTCATAGTTTAAGCAGACATTTTTCAAGAAATAGTCATGATACTTATGACGTCGCCTTGTCTGTAGTTAATAGTGGTCAAAGTCTAATGAAGACTTGTCTGCAATCAATGACATATTAATAGTTGCGAATGGGTAGATATTTTCATCAACAACCCACAATGTCCCACTGCAATATTTATTTGCTCCAAAAAAAAATTGAGAGACGTTTGAAAAAAAATGAGAATGATATAAAATGAGTTATTGATTCAGCATATATGTAATGGTTATTTTTTTAACGTTACAAGACGTCCCTACCTAAACTGTACTGTTTATAAATTGAGTCGGCACATAAAAATATGATGGTTTGTTCGTTTGCCTTTGTATTGATAAACTACTCGTGTGTACCCTTTGTGTCCCGATTACCTTTAGTGAGGCGAGTCAGGCCCGCTTAGATGCATCAGTTATTGCAGACGCGCTTGTGAGCTCTTATATAGTGGTCTACATTGAAATATGAAAACTTATTTCAAGGAAAACTTGTACAGTAATAAAATAGGCATTCAAGTTATTTGTTTCTCTTGTGTTGTACACTACTTGTTTTGTAACATTATTGCGCACGTAATACCACAAGATATTTTAATTATCATGAGTCATGTATGAGACAAAAATGAATGTGATGTTATTCATGCCAATCGGTTCTATGTTGAAAATATACAAATGAAATATATAGCTATATGTGTTTTTGAATCTCTGAATATTTTACTATGTACATATATATATAGCCTGCAGGAAACACCTATATGTGTACAATATCATCATAAACGGCCTTAAACGCTCTGATGGATGACCTACATGCATTATTACTGTTTCACATTATTTATATTCACTAGGTTTTAGATTTCTATTGGAGAAGAAATAGGTCCATGACAATTTGACTTTTATTTTTTATAATATTTTCTAATTATATATTTTATAATATTTTAACTGCCTCGGTGGCGCAATGGTAGCGTACGCGACTGCTGTCCATGAGGTCTCGGATTCGAATCCTGCGAAATGTTTGTATGATCTACAAATATTTGTTTCGGAGTTTGGATGTTTTCTATGTATAATATGTATGTATTTACAAAAAAAAGTATTTATGTATTCATATCAGTTGTCTAGTACCCATAATACAAGCTCCGCTTACTTTGGGACTAGATGGCGTTGTGTGTTAGATGTCCGAAATATATTTTTATTTTAATTAATGTAGGTTTTATAAAAAATGATTATCTGTCATAACTAAACTTGTAATTAAAACACACCATACGAAATTTGTTATTTATACCGACTAACAAGCGTTGGGTACAAGTAACACAAGTGAAATCACTAAAATGTTACAATGAAAAGGTTTTTGCTCTCGTATGAAGTCATTGTACTGAACTGTTGCTTTACGCAAGTCCCAGTACACATCTAAACTGAAATAACACATTCTGAAATTAATATTTTGCGATACCATCAAACCTGTGATAGCCAAATTCTTTACTGTAACGCGATTTTCCCTATATGTATCTGTGCCTTACCTCTCCCATATATCCTGAGCAGCATCCACGAGAACTGCATCATGGCGTAACCCTTGATTTCAGTTAACGCTATTGTGTTGTACATGTCAAAGATCAACTGGTGTGCAGACAACTGAAGGTCGCATACATCTGTGTCCTCGTCCTGGAATAAAGTTTTCAGTAGTTTTATTATGCTGTACAAAAGAGCTTGGAGACAACGACCAACGAGTTTATTCCATTCTTTCCATTCACTGCTTTTTTCTGTCTAACCGTATCTTCTTTTCCTGCATCCGTGTCTTTGTCCGTCTATACCTTTATTCACCACATTCTCTAAACATCACAAGTCCGTATTATTTCGTTCCAAACAATATTGAGTTTGCATAAGATTCTCTATACGATTGATATTTAGTTTCAACTCATATCGCAATAGCCTAACTGTGAACAGTACTTTTTTAAATTGTTCCCACCGTGTTCCTTCAGTCATCGGCGAATTCATAATTGATATAAACCGACTATATAAAACACGTATCAATATTAAGTTATATCTATACGTGAAGTATCTTAAATAATACCTAAATATTATTTTGGGTACTATGTACACGTACTTATCTACAGTGCACGTTCAAAATATAGTTTCATTCGGTCACATGCTTACAAACTTTTATTGCTAAATTATCCTGTACCATTCATACAAAATTCCAACATTGTACCAAAAAAATAATGTATGTTTCGTGGTCGATATGTTTTTTAATAATACCAAGTGTATTTTACACAAGACTTCAATTTCAACACCCATTCTTAATAAACGAAGGCACATATTGCAATTTCCTGTTGAGGTTATTTTATAATTTATTCAATCGGATTTATTACGTTCCCAAATGTTCCCTTTAATTGTTAGTTTTAGGATATTATGTGACGTATCTACTCCAACTCTAACACTTGGCGTCAAACTTGATATGGCTACATAAGTAGGGACATAACATACATGTCTATACCACGAATTTTATTTCGCAACGCGACATGCACAAGTATTTATCGTTATTTGCATTAGATAAATAATTTACGCAGAATATATTATTCCCATGTCCAATATAATGGTCTGTTTGTGATTAGTGTATTTTTAAGGAATATTAATAGTACATACACACAAAAGTAGGTGTGTTCATTATTTAATTTATATTATCATGTTCTAGTGACATATTTCATTTATATTATCATATATAGTAACATGTTTTAATAAGAATAATTAACATGACACATATCTATAACACCTGTGTCTGATCCCATATTAGTCAGAGATGTCTAGAGGAAACCAGATTTCTGATACTTATATATTTCCAAGCGCTATAGTCGAGAACGCTCGACCAATTCGGTTTTTTTAAATATTTTCGTTACGGCACAAAGGTTATTTTGACGGAGAGGCTAAATGTAAAAACATCACTTCTTTTCCCATATAAACCAGAACGAGTAAATTATAACATCTGTCGATAATGTCAACAGAACGAAGTCTGTCGGGGCAGCGAGTTGTAAATAAATTACACCCAAAGAACAAGTGATAGTGCTCATCAAACAATAAAATTAATCTTAAGTGGGAATTCAACCTCCGAATTCTGGCAAAAGATGTCAGCATTTAACAAAGAAAAACTTCAGTAAAAGACAAGTTTTTCATTCAGTATTGTTATGTAAAACAACCACAGTTTTTTTGTAAATATCGCTTCCCTTTAAATACGTTTCGTCTTTGTACTATAACTTGGTTGTTTATTCTTAAAGAGCCGTAGCAATAAAACCGCGTCATTACTCAGTGACGCTAATAAATAATTTATTTGTAAACAGTTTAAACTTTCTCAAACCTTTTGGGTATCAAGGCAACCGTTTCTAGGTGATGGATAGTAGCACGCTATACGGATGTGTTAGATATAGATATATTGTTTTGTTAACTTTAATCATGAATAACAACTCATTAGGATATGTAAACATTGTCTTGGATGAAAGTGAAACAAAATTTCATAATTATTGCAATATACCAACTGTTACATGCATATAAGATAAACATTCATATAATGCAGCAATTTCTCCATAGACGGTCATTTGTAAAACTTCAGCACTCTCTATTTAATTTGTTGAATTTTGATGCTGTATTGTTTGCACAGTGGGACTGGATGTCTACCTCAACAATTATATAAAATATATATTTTACTCGTTTGTGATTAGTCAGACTTTGTGATTATTTGGCTTGAGAAAGTAATGAGGGCATAGCAGTAAGCTAATGAAATTTGATTAGTAAACACTTCTACAAATAACGATATTATATGTGTTGTATATTACGAGGTACGTATTATGTTAAACATGTTATGTTTTGTTCAGAAAATGGAAACAGATTGATTGTTTAATATTATACTGGTCATTGACACCGTGTCCGACGTTTCTCCAACATCTTTTATATTTACAAATGTTAGGTATTTTTACCGTCGTTTTTGTCATACAAGACACTATTATTACCTGTAAAACTGATCGAAACATGTCCGCGTGCTCTAAATACCCGTGGAGTTTTCTCACAGCTTGCGCCACAGACGCTCTGGGGTCCATGAGGACTGTCTCCGCTATATCCAACCAATCCCTCACAGGAGATGGCACACTGGCTGGTGATGCCTGACGCGACACAAATTCTATAAAGTTCTTATAGAAGCCATCTATGATAACTAGCTTTTCAGACACCTTTGTCCATAGCCACGACTTGAGCGTTATTCTCTTAATCCTGGGTATCGACTCGACGTGTTCATTGAAAGCGGCGAATGCCTTTGTTAATTCGACATCCCCTCCAAGGCCGGCGTCTCTCCACTGAGGGTCGGTCACATTTACCCACAGTTCTTGTTCTAAATCGTACAACTTTTGCCGTACATGATCCACTTGCGTTAACTCTGAGGCTGCAGCTACAGCGAGCAGCGCAAAAAGCGCTGCGAGCCTCATAATGACACTCAAATAAAATGCGTTTTGTATCGCGGCACGAGCTACACTGACTGACGATCAAGAAGTGAGGGGCCTGCTGTCCGTACGCAGAGAGTGGGATTGCTTTAGTGACTTGCCACGCGCGCTATCGATAAACACTATCGATGTTCTCTAAGAATATTCAATGCAATGGCATGCGACGCATTATTATTAAACAATTGAAAGTGAAAACGAAATGCGTTTCTAATTCCTTTTATTGTTCTTCTTACCTTCTTGTTTGTCCTTGTATCTTTGTAGATGTAATTAGTATTGTTCGTTTATCGACTTCACCATGAGTTAAAGGAAGTCACTGATATTATGTCATTGTCATAGGAGTTTATTAATTGTTAAACGATTCATTGTTGTTCAACCGGTTTCAAGTTAAAATTGAATAATACAAGTGAACGGTCAATGGAGACCTGATAATGGCACATCGAAATACTTGATTTTAAGAAAAATATGTTTTTGTGTAAATCCTGTATTAAAATTCTTTGTTGGTATCGGGCCAATAATGGTATTAGCATCAGGAAACACAGTGTATTTATCTATACTCTATACAAATAAATACAATCGGAGTGTATATTTGTAAAAATAAAGTAACCGCTTCATATTAAATGCATATGTACTTATTTACGTTACATATACCATAATAACATTTTTTACAAATTTCTGTCGGTGTCTATCTGTCTGCTTGTTTAGCTAATCTCTGGAACGGCTGGACCTGACCTCTGGAGGCTACTTTTTTAGACTAGTTTCGGTATAGTACAACATTTACCGCGAGTAACACCGAGGGACTCAGTTATATATATGTAAAATCATTTTTTTAGGAGTACCGTTGATCCGGTCATTATAGTTTCATACACGTCTAGCGAGAGATATAAAAGAGGCAGATATGTGACATATGGTAAAATTAAACTTTAATTTTAATACATTGATAATACGCACTTGAACTCAAGTACAAAGACTCTCTACTCTTTATAAAATTCACAGTATCAACAAACTATATCGACAATGATAAGTTCCGCTGGCACTTCCCGCGTCACTGCGGACCCGCATGTTAATACAGTTAACTATGCATCAGTGAACACTCACTATTTTGACCCTTGTTTCGCTGTGATAAGACCTAAAATTGGTTCAGTTAACTTAAGTATAATAATTGTAAAGACAGCTTGGTTATTATTATTTGCTCATTATGTTTGTATGGTGTCAGCTGGCGACTCGCAATACGGGTATATCACTCTCATACATTATTTTTTACCCACGCACACGTATAAATATTGTCAGTAGTCGACTTCTCGGAACACAGCCTGTGTAGTAGAAAGAAACAGGTTTCTTGCATTTATGAGCGAAAATTTGCGGTTGGCAATCTAGGGTTTGAAAAATTGGCAATACTATTCCGAAGGTTGGTTGAATATTGGTAGTGCTTTTAACGAAATTTGCCACTGGATGTCGGTCATTCTATTAACTAAGATGTTACTAAATGATAAATACTGCATTACATAATAATATGTATGCATCATATTCAGATAAAACAACAAATCGATCATTGTTTACGGAAAACAAATCTAGTTCTTAATTGGACCTAAAATACGAGTCAAACTCATTGAGTTACACATTAATGTTAATTCAATGGTCAAACTCTAATAAAACAATTTACATTTTGGACCTTTACCACCAAGCAGGCTTCGCAAATCCTTCAAAGAGTCCCGTTTTTTTGGCACTGTCAGAACATCACCAAAAAAAACATTCGGATTCCTTCTACCTGAACATATTGTGTAGCTTAAATAAGTGTTTGCTGAGAGCTAGCTCTGAAGGCAATAAAATACTTTCACATGAAATTCTTGGGATATTCTTAATTTGGTAACACTATTCGAAAACATTCTTAGTTCAAATTCCACACCACTTAAGTTTAAAAAGGTTTTTTACTTTTAACTCGGTTTTATTAGTTTCACTTGTATGTTTTTTTTTATATTTTAGGATATTTAGAACAATGTTTTTTTAGACATCTTACCACACAACGCCATCTAGTCACAAACTAAGCAGGGCTTGTATGGCTACTAGACAACTGATATAAATACATTTTATACTTTTATTTGGTAAATACATACATATACATTATATTATACGTAGAGAATAACCAAACTCCAAAACAAACATTTGGTCCGACCCGGGAATCGAAGCCGCCAACGAGGCCGTCATTTTTTTTTTCTTGTATTATGCCATATCCCATGTCTCAACAGGGTTACTAGACAGTGATGTGGATTATCAATGTCTGACAGTGAAACAACGTACAAATGAGCGTTAAATCATAATAAGTAGGTACATGTCACTCATGCGACCAAGCGGGAGTGTTGTGCGTTATGAGGAAATGTCAATTACGGCTTGTGAGCCCGTTCGTGTGTCGATGTGTGTGTTTGTACGTGGCAAACATAGTGACGTCATCAATAGGATTTGATTTCACAGAAATGTGGGTATGTATATGTTGTACCTACCGCTGTTGACTGTGGGAAATTTATGTAGGTATTTATGTATTTTCACCGATTTACTGTTTTTTAATATGCACACGTAACAGACATATGAACCTTCTTCTTGAATCAGTCTGTCTATTGCTGAAAACTGCATTGAAATCTGTTGAGTCGCTTAAAAGATCTAAACGGGCAGACAGTAGAAACTACTTTATTAACCAACATCAAAAAAGAGAAGGTTATCAATTCGACTACATTTTTTATGTTTGTTACTGATACGTCTGTTTAATGTGAAAACTGGTCTGTTTCCATATTAAACGGAAACCGGATACCAGTGGTGTTTGAATATCAAAAAACCAGACAACAATACCTACAATAATATTAATCACTATCAGAGCAATTCATTATATCATTAGCTATCTGCCAGTGAAAGTCACGTCGAAATTGGTCCAGCTGTTCCAGAGATTATCCGGGACAGACGAACAAACATTGCAAAAAATTACATAAACATTTAGTAAAAATTGGTTATTTTAATATTATAAACAGACAATCTAACTAATATTTATTTGTATAGATATAAAAAGTTTTTATTCTCATGAGAAGTTTCTTAAGAAAAGAATTCAATATACGAACTTCTCTAGCTTCATATAAAACATCACTTATACCGCAAAATCTGAACTCCTTACCCATGGGATCACTCCACACACGTGTGTATATAGCAACCTTATGCCATAATAAGTTGGAAGTTCAATAGTGTGAAGCAGAACAACTGGCCCTAACGTAAAATCATCTGATACCTACTTGATTAGTTGATCTTGAATCTGACCTGAGGCACGCATGAGGAATCTTTGTTATCATCTAATCTACAGCAGACTACAACAAATAGTATTTATAATAAATACGAGTGTAAAGCTTTGAACGTAGGAGGAAATGATTAGAACGTAGGGGCTTCTATTAAGTAAGTGTTTGGAATTAATAATAATCGAAGATGGCAAATGAAAAATTCCATATTGTATTCTGTATTCGAGAGCTTTTGTTGCCTATTCGTTTAGAGAATTTTAAGGATCCGTGCGTAATCGGGCCGGGTCGCTAGTGTTATGTAAGACGAAAGTAAAGTTGTTTGTAACTGTGTTTTAAAACTGTGAATTAGTCAAATCAATTGTAATAAAACTAGATGGTACTGCAAAAGTATTTTGCCATTTAAAAAAAAATTAAGGGTGGGTTACCCTTATCATTTAGGGGTATGAAAAATAGATGTTGGCCAATTCTCAGACCTACCCGATATGCACACAATATTCCATAAAAATCGCTCCAGCCGTTTCGGAGGAGTTTCGTGACAAACACCGTGACACGAGAATTTTATATATTAGATTGGAAATTATACGAAGCTGAGAGTGAAGTTGACTGCACAGTTGGCCTAGTAGTTTAAGCGGTCGCCACACCGCTTTCTACTACGCCGAGTGTTGTGAGTTTGGTATACTAATTGTTGTTCTGAGTCTGGGTGTTCTTTGTGTCCATTTCATGTACGTTTGTAAAGTCCCTCGCGGCACAGGATGTACATTCCTAATGCGAGAGTTGTATTTTTTTTTAATAGTAATAAATTTTTTCATCAAATGTAATCAACCTTAGAAATAAAAAGAAACTAGCAAAAGTTGATTGATTTTTTATTGCGATAATTTCAATAACTCTGAATATTTTTACAAAAACGTGAGATCGAACAAGAAGGATCCTATGTGGCCATATAATATAAGTTTTTCTCTTTGTTTTATTTTTCACTCGTACATACGTACGTCAGTTGTAAAAACACTGGTGTTCCTTTGTTTTGGTTGTAAATAGTCACAACACGTCCCGATTGGGTTGATGCGGAAGCTTCGCAGAGATAACAACATGTTATGCATGTACGATCTATCGTTATTTTTTAGTTTACACAGCCAATATTCGACTCATTTGTGTTACAGCATGATATAGTAATGCCTGTTGATCAATTTGATATTTTTAGGTGGTCAATTTGACTTTAAATGAGTTTTTTAAAAGTATCAGAATTAGGTATTGTTACTAAAATGTTTTTGATATTATTTGTAATTTTGTATGTTTACAAAATTTGTCAGAATCTAAATATAACGTTTTCAGAGATCAGATAGGTGGGACTCTCACCTCATGTCCAGGTGGTTATACAGCCACACTAATTAATATCTTTAATACTAACACTAGGTTAAGTCATTACAGAATGACTTACAAAATATGGATGTATAATAAGTCCGAAATAAATAACTTAAATTGAATTGAATTACAAGCAATGAACGTGTGCTGTTACTAGCAATAGTATAGATCTAATAAACAAGCAAGGATTTCTACTTAGATTTGAAAACGCATTTGCAGTTGATTTTATAATATTAATTTTAACAACTTTTGCCGCATTCCTTTCCTCAATTATCGGAGCTATTAAATCCCAGTTATTTGTCACTTCCACCAGGAAAACAACACCCTCGAATTCATTATATTAGGATTGAATTTTTACGATTCATACATTAAGAAATTTCAATAATGAGTAGGTAAAACAAAGGTTAGACGGTGAAGTCCGTCATTTCCAAAGTTAGAGACTCGAAATAATTATTTATAACGCGAACCAAAGGTGACTTCCACATACAGCGCAACAACATAAAATATATGACAGCGCCATCTACCGAAGAAACATCGAACTACGGAGTTACGAAGAAAACTAAGAAACTACCAATCCTAAATCGCGCAATAGAAGTTCTCGCGCCGATTAACATACATACAACTTCCAAACATCAACCGTTGGGCAGTGGCCCGCCAAGCATGATCACCTCGCCTGGTTGGAGGATCCTCCCTTTGTGTTGGAGGAACATGTGGCCCGTTCCTCCACATTGGTTTCATAAACATTGTTTGTTGTCCGGCATGAGTATCAACGCTACGCAAATTTAGTATCTATGGTTCAGACCTCTCTCTCTCTCAGTTATCTTACTAAAGCAGTTCAAATTGACAGTTCCTAACTTTTAAGAACGATAATAAAATAGTGCGGCAGCAAGTTTATTCACTGAGTTTAATTAAACCGATAAATTGATTACGAAATTCTTATTAACTACGCATAAATTTCATTACGGATACAGTTTTTTTTGTTTGTCAATTACCTAAGTCGAAGAAAAGAGGCCTCATAAGTTGTAATTTAAACTTTAACTACTAATTTATATTTTTCAATATTTAACTTACTATAGATATAGAACGGCTAGCTTTTGACGGCATCTTTTCATCCATTGTAATTGTTCTGATTATTAACAAAACATCTTAAAAAAATATTCTCTGTCCTTTTCTGTACTTTCCCCTGAAGAGTATAAAATCTCGATAATAACGATATCTGGGTAAGGCGTTAGGGTCACGAACATCCTCAAATCCTCTTTTTCCGAAACTAGATTGAGGTTAGTCAGCCTACTCGGGCACAGCTGAACTTCGATTTTTTACCTGCAGCGATATCATTAGACCCCTACAAGTCCTAGACGATATGGAAGGTTGTTAAAGATGTTCACATTGAAACGAATCAGAAGTTTTAACATCCTCTCCAAGCCACAGTTGAGGAGTCAAGGTATCAACACTTAAATAAAAAACTAACACTCGGATTTGTGGTTACTCAGAATTTGAATGAAATCGTGTCATAGTCATTTCCGTTCATATCTTTGTTATTATACTTATTTAACTATAGATTATAACTTCTCGGAAAGCTGTATAATTATTACATTGTTTTGAGTAATATTGTCATCAAAATAAACAAGTAATTAATTTAAAAAGTTATTTTCTAATACTTGTTAGTAAAAACTATAACTTACAGCCCTCCTTTTGACACCCATATTGCATCAATGGTTATAGTAGCCCGAATGCCCCGCAGCCCCACAGGCAATGTAAATTTCAGCAAGTTATAACCTAGTCGCGTTATAGTTTTTTTTTTTATAAAATCAACTGCAAATGCGTTTTCAAATCTAAGTAGAAATCCTTGCTTGTTTATTAGATCTATACTATTGCTAGTAACAGCACACGTTCATTGCTTGTAATTCAATTCAATTAAAGTTATTTATTTCGGACTTATTATACATCCATATTTTGTAAGTCATTCTGTAATGACTTAACCTAGTGTTAGTATTAAAGATATTAATTAGTGTGGATGTATAACCGCCTGAACATGAGGTGAGAGTCCCACCTATCTGATCTCTGAAAACGTTATATTTAGATTCTGAAAAAATTTTGTAAACATACAAAATTACAAATAATATCAAAAACATTTTAGTAACAATACCTAATTCTGATACTTTTAAAAAACTCATTTAAAGTCAAATTGACCACCTAAAAATATCGAATTGATCAACAGGCATTAGTATATCATGCTGTAACACAAATGAGGCGAATATTGGACGTGTAAACTAAAAAAACTAGAAAAGTTGAATATCACTTAAACAAGTCTAAAGACTACCGCTCACATTAAGTTAAGGTTCCTTACCAGTGGAATTTCGTTAAGTTCCCTCACCTATGAGATTAACGCTATCAAAGGACTAAATTTATTATTATGAAGATTAAAAATAATAAATTTCATTTAAGCTGTAGCTAGTATAATATCAAATACTAGCTACAGCTTAAATGAAATTTGACTGAATAATTTCCCCTACTCTTCTACATAATTAGTGGATGTATCGTCACTTGTATCAAATATCAGACTTTGTATCTGTGCATGCACTATCACTGAACAGGCCAATGACTTCATAAAGAAACTGGTTTGACTCTTCAGGTCTTAAGTATTATGTTAAAGTTATATTTCTTGATAACAACAGTAAAGAATAACTTGAAGCAAATTCAGTTCAAACCCGTTGGTCCAGCACGGTATAGTGGCCTAAATCCTGTATCTATGTCTAACTTTCCAGAGTTTTCCTTCGTAGGATGCACCTGGTTCCTCGACTCCTAGTACTAGTTCCTAGTTTTAGTTGGTTGGTGTCCGACATGCCACCAGGAGGCGGTATCCGAGGGGAAAAATAATACCTATGTCGAGTGTGGACTATTAAACACCATAATAAACTATATCGATATCTGAAGACTTAGATAGATTTTTTATGCTCCTTGTAATACATAGCATAAAGTAAACTTGATGCTATAACCAGTCAACACTCACAATAATTAAATGATTTAACTTAGTCACGGAGTAAAAGATATATTGCATAAACAAGTAATGAATCATTAAAAAAATAAAACCTGACTGCGTCAATATCATATATAAAACATATAAGTGATATATTAGTAATTTCATCAAAAAAATTTTGAACACACTCGATGTATTTTGAAAACATTTTATTTCTGAGAGTTTTTTTCTCCTAATATCCTTAAATTTGTTTTTTTTTTTCAATATTTATGTACCCTCCTAACATAACCCTTCTTCTTTTGCAGTCGGGTAATAAACCTACATTTACATAAACGTATTATTATGAGTTTAGTCAGAGCTCAAATTAGTTTTTTGTTTCCAATGTTTCAACATCCACATAAAACTCATGGTGAGATCTCCTTGGGTTTTTAGTGGCATAAATAGACACATGGCACTGACTTTAGTTCAGCTTTTAATTTTTATGATACGACGGAAAGCAACACAAAAATGTAATCTGAACACAAATTAATTGAAATATTCCAAAAACTATATAATTTTTACTAAGGTGTTTCCTACTTCAAAAGTAATGAAGTGATCCATTTTAATTGAACACAAATTATTACTTTCTCAAGGTCACTAAAATTTATTTATTAACGTAACGAAGCAGCAGCAGAGGTTTCGTTAAAATAACGTTTATACATTACACACAGGTCCAATAAATATATTACATACGTACATTCACGGTCTTATCCCTAAGAGATAGGCAGAGGTACAAGACCACATTTATTCAAATTTCAATTTAATTTCTACAACCTTTCACAAAGCAACAATAATATCAAATTAAAAAAGTTCAAGTTGCACTGGTCATTTCTCATATACAATTGTACATCAAGGCTGTATTTATTGGCTCCACCGACACAAGAGCTTTGCGGGCCAGGCGGAGCGGAGTTGTTTGACCCTTATATGATTCATCACGAACAGTTACCTCTTTGGTGGCGCACAAGTGTGACTTCTATTGTATATTAAAATTAAACGTTAAATTTCATAATGATGCTTTTTCACCGTACATATGAGGTACCGATCAGGGAACAGCTGTTATTAAGACATCCGAACCATCGAAGATGTATGGCTTGGACCGATGGGCATATAATTTATATTTTACGTATCAATGAAATCATGTTACGAATCATGCGGTCTAGCGGGAACGCAATTTTAACAAAGCTAGACAAGCACAGGCTGACTATTAAAACTATCGCGGGTTATTTTTGGTGTCGGTGCCAGTCTTCATTTTATTTTTACGTATTATATGAGAACACGTGCTATCTAAATAACTTGAATCGCAAATTAAAATAACTAATGCTACTAGAAAAATAAAAAATAATTAGTATTCAAAATCTTTCTATAAAAAAATACTTACTACGTATATTTTAATGATTAGAGATAGTTTTCTTCATCACAACTACGAATGACTTTTTAATAATAGGTAAACATGTTTCTTAAACGGATCGTGATTGTATCGTGTTTTTATGGAATAGTGGGCAAACGAGCAGACATCTTCTAATGGTAAGAGATTACCGCCGCCCATGAACACCCGCAACGCCAGAGGTGTCACACGTGCGTTGCTAGCCTACGGTGACCTCACTCACAAGCAAGCGCTGTTTCACACAGGTTTTATATGAGACTGTGGTATCACACCGGTCGAGCCGACCCGTTCATGCCAAAGCGTGGCTCTCCCACGGTTTCTGCTGAATACAGTACTCCAGCTTTGTCTGGCCTATGTCCAACAGTGGAAGTCTTTTGGCTGGGTTGTTGATGAATACGGTACAACACTATGAGTAGAACAGTTCTACTTAAAGTCACTGTTCTTTAGTTCTCTACAAGTGACACTACACGTAGTATAAGATTTTTAGTGATATTTTTCCCTAGAAGTTAGTAAAAGAGGTGCTAGCAACTCATACTACATTATTAACTTGTTAAATAAACATTTATATAAAATTGTTTTTAACATATTGTCGTTTTACAGTATGATTCGACGTATTTCGTGGTACAATATATTTTCACATTCGCGAACAGACAAACGAAAGAATAACTTACTCCTACTTAAAACACGTCATTGCTAGTGTCGGGAAATTAGGCCGTCACACATTACAGCTACCGCCCTTCACTTCCAACATCAACGGAATCGTGAAGGACTATATTTTTATGATTCCTCGGTCTAATAATTAACCTTCACGAGTCCTGATCTAACTATTCCAAATGTAAAAAATTCTTTATTTTTTTTAAATTAACCGTTTATTACTATGATACATATATATAAAACCTACTAGCTTTCGTCCGCGGCTTCGCTCGCATTTAATAAATAGTATCCTATGTTACTTCTAATACTTCCAAGAATATGTGTGCAAAGTTTCATGATGATGGATGAGGTGTTTTCGCGTTTTTAATATTAGTATGATATGAAAACTGGAATTCTACTCTTCATTATACTAATTTTTATAATATAATGTTAATAGCAAAAATATCTTAAAATGGATTATATTTTATTAAGGTAACTGGTAACGCCAGATCCGGCTGTGTTTAAAAGTGAAAGTAAATATAACGGACACCTTAAAGCTCGTTTTTACCTTATTTAAAGACTGAATTAACAATCAAGAAAAACAGATTACTATGCTATATTTAATTTCAACAATGTTAAAAATCATGAAACTTGCGGGTTAGAAGTTAGAAGGCCATTAATGTTCTCAATGAACCGTGAATGAATCACGCAACAGTTGGCATTGAAAAGTAAACTCTTTATGTTAACATACATTGTATGTATTGCCGGCCCGCATCATGATTAGAGGGAATTATCTCCCTTCGTATTATATCACTTACATCCGTTAATTTAAGGTACATAAAAACTCCCCTACACAATATTGTAATAGACAGGAAGGATTAAGAATTACGAAAGATTTAAATTTGTGGTATAAAACTCCTGTTCTAGGATTGAACCACATTTTTTTTTAATGTTAAGAAGTACATTTTAATGACAAACCTTAAAATGATCAACCAGTATCTGGAACAGTCCTTGCCCTAACAAATTCTTGTGAGGAGGCACCACTATGGAATGTATTCGCTCCAGCAACCCTGGCAGAGCACCACTATCATGAGACACACAACGAGACGCAAAGTCCTCTAATGTACTTCTCTCTAATCCCGTTTGTATATCGACGTATTCCCGCATTTTATTATTAGATGATGACACTTTACTTAATAGTACCGACATTTCGTGCAGAAGCAGTTCAGTTCTCGTAGCTCTGTGACCTTTTTTAGATATCATCATTGCCAATTGTCCAATAGACTGCACACTAACTTCGAGTCGTTCAATAGCTCGCGAGACTTGACCGAGTTTCTCAAGAATCTCCCTTTCTTTCCTGTGAACATATGGTATCGCCACCCCCTCACTAGCATTAAATGGTTGGCCGATGACATCCCAGGAGTCGAGTACTTCTAGTCCTATTTCTTTACCGAGTGATATGATATCAACGACGTCGTCGACAGAAATCGCGCGCGTTGCGGTCGCAAGTGCGAGCACCACAAAAAAGTTGCTCGCGCGTCGGACGGACATGGCGGCTGACGTACACCCACTGATGCCGTGAGGCCCGAGGTCGTAGTGTTGCCAATGCAAGACACGAATCTACCGCTGTGTACTCAATTTTATACAATGTTTGTATGTTAATATAAATACACATGCAATGGAAATTCGATCGACAGGCGATCAATACAAAAACAAAACAGAAACTAATTAATTTGAATATATCTGTATGGTATCGCAAAACAATGCGTTTAGAAATTCGCCATGATTAGGCCAACAGTTAAATAATTCAGCATTTAATCGAACATTAAAGTGACACAGCTAAACAACGTAAATATGAGAATAAATGAGTCAAGATAGAAGGTATACTATATCACTCGCTAGTTCCTCAAAGGAATTCAAGAACATTTCTATATGTATTTACAGCATAAGCGTTCTATTATTTAAGTACTTATAATAATAACTTTTAAATAGTTATTGACAACTGCTGGCACTAGATCTCAGGATTGTACTTTTCTAAAATAAACCCGCTGAATATAAACGGAGATCATACTTGGCAACACTAATCGGTTGTCAAGTAAACAACGAAACATCGGTTCGTCGCTCTTGTAATGTCAACAGTAACTTATTAACACTTTTTATTTCAGTGTCCTTATCCCTGGCTTATTTAAGCTTAAGTTAGTCACATGTAGTTTAAACACAGATTATTTTGCTTTAAAGTAGTGTAAACCAAAATTATTAAGGAGGTCTGCTAAAATCAGATTATGCTTTTGAAAAACTTGTGACTATTGCGCGACAGACAAGCCGCCACACCTATACAGTAAATGCATGCAGTGCTAAGAAATGCCTTAAATATTAAAACAGAGTAAATAAATAAATAAACAATTTAAAACAGAAGATGATGTCAAATTGAGAACTTTTAAAAGCAAGAAATATTACAGGTTTTTGGCCGTAGATCCGCTCGCGTATATACTGATATTAAAAGACAGTCACTTTTTGACCCGATTCTTAAACTGATATAACTTTTTAATTTGTTAACCGACTTAAATAAAACAATCATTCACTTATTTAAAATTTACTGCAATACGTGAGTGGAAACCACATCTAAATCGGTTAAGCCACGTCTGAAATAAGCGCGCACCATCACGGAAAAACAGACAACTCAAAAAAGTGTTGTTTTGAGTTCTAATACTTTAATAAAGACCACCGCATTACTTTTTTTAATGTATTTAATGTGCAGACATCGGCCTGATTATCTTTGAATTGATGTGTATTTTGTTTAATACAATGTCTTTTGTTATGTTTGGTAGATTAATCTCAAAGGAGTTTTTTAAGTTAGCTCGTTTCAAGTTTTTTTTAGTTTCAAGTTAGTTTTCGACGTAACAAGTTAGTTCGTTTTCCAGAATTAAAAAATTGGCCAGAAATAAGTAAAAAAACATGTTGAACGCATTTAGCGCATTTTTTTTAAAGTAAGCAAACAGCATACTTAGCATGTGTTTACATCCTGGCACGAGTGGCTGAAGAATGGCTTGTTTGTCGCAATCAACCACAATATTGGGACAACACGTGCACAATTGATCAGCCAAATCGTAATATACCCAGATGCTATTAAATAAAAACTATAATTTAAATTACCTGAGCCATATAGGATTGTAGCAGTTGAATCAGCCCTTGGTTCCGAAACATGGGGACGATCAGGTTGTGGATCTTTTCAATAATGCCCTTAGTTGCCCCTGAATCCAATGACACGCACCATTCCGCGTAGTTCTGCAGAGTCTCAGACTCCAGGTCCTCGTGGTGGTCTACGTATTGCTGCATTTGTGTCTCGATGGAGGCCAGCGAGTTCAAGTAGTCAGTCCATTGTAAAAGTCTCATTTCTAGTTTAGCTGATCTCTTTCGGGCTGTAATAATTTACGAAAAGGTTTTATTAATAAATAAAGTTTAGTTTTATAAATCGCGTGAAAGTAAACTAAATATACTGTTAGACGCTCAGAAGACAAAATTCCATCGCAATTTCTTCAATTTTAAATTTTTTTATAAGTGAGAGTTGGTATTTCGATAACTATTGAACAAAAAGAGTAAAGATCAGAAACAGATTATCATATAATTCTCGTGTCTCGATCTCCGGAACTACCCAATCGAAATTCTCCTTTTTTTTAAATGTGTGTTTTGCTGGCAAGCCTAAGATAGGATAGTTAAGATCACGCTTAGACCAATAGGATCCGATCATGGGTCGAGAAGAGACGTAGACCAAGTTGCGTGGGTCAGCTAGTTATTGTTTTTATAGCCTTTTTATTTAATACATCATAAATTCAATGCCTTAGTTACAAAAAATAATTCCATACAAAAATTTTCTGATATATTGAAAAAAAATATTAACTAAAAACTACAAAATATTATTATAATGTTTATGTTAGATTGTTATTTAAAATAACTTAACTATTAAATGTATTGCATTCATTTTTTTACATAAAATATTTATTAATTATTAAACAGCTAGTATGTATATATAATTAATTACAATTCAAGAGAAACCGGTGGCTAACATATTCGTTTTCATATTAATTAATTATCTAAAGACATTGAGGTTACTTTGGTAATTATGATTTACGATTCTTGTTCGATAATGCTTAGTATGTTATTGTTGGCATATGTTTGTCTTTGTAAAAGTTTTTATACATGTTCAACTTGAAGCGCCTTATCTTATATGTTATTTAACTTTAAGCACCCGTTGTATATTATTTTGAACTTTAAAAATAATAATAATATTTCGAACATCTAACACACAACTTTATCTAATCCCAAATTATGCAGAGCTTGTATTGCTTGTATACCCAAACTTCGAAACAAACATTTGCAGATCATACGAACGCGAGACCTCAAGAACAGCAGTCGCATACGCTACCGCTGCGCCACCAAACGTATGTTTAAAGTTAAAAATGACAAAGAACCATTGCTTAAATTTAAATAAAGTTTATGAATAAGGGGAAGGTTCTTATTATACAAATGGTTAAGTAAAATAAAATATCTGTACCTTTCTCCATTAAAATCTGTATCGAAGGATTATCCACGACAAGCGACTCGATACTTGGTCCATTCTGAAATAATTTTCTATGGAGGTTCTTTATTATTTCCGGCTTTGGCGTGGTCACATAATAGGTCCAGGTGTCATCTTCCGCCGAATCGATGTCTACGTCAATGCCTTGGACACCATAGCTAATTACGGTGACCATAAACAAAAATAGAATAAAATGTTCGCGTCGGGCCATCGTCCCTGCCAACACACTACTGGGGAATATTTATATTAATAAGAATAAATACAATCATGAGGGTCAGGTGTCTGTGACCCCTTTATCTGTTCGTTTAATGCGCACAATTCACATTATTCATGTAGATGTTTGTGAACATAAGTTTTATCTGAGGGGTTCTCTACCAATTGTTTTTTTTTGTTATACGAGGCAGAAGTTACAAACACTCAAAATTCCAATAGTATATATGGCATAAAATCGTCAGGAAGCTAATTCATGTACTTGTTCTTTCAGAGTTTTTTCTACGAGATTCTCGCTGGCGTTTGGGTGCGAAATGGACTTCAAATAAAAGGACAAGCTATGACTTATATTCAGGCGAACTTCTGCAACTCAATGGTGGACATGGATATATATTGGCTGCAGGTTTGCGCCGCACATCTACCTGCTGACCAGTTTATGGATATGTGCATTGACATGTAAGTTATTTCATTACTTTCACACATGTTTTGCTGATATGGATATCAGAATTTTGTCTGGGAACGCCTAGGTCTGGCTCTATATCTTCTAACTTATCGAGTAGGCTCCTATAAAATGTGTTTTTCAAATGTTTTGTTTTTTTCTTATTCCTATAATAACTTCACCTGTATTTATGACTAGCTGATCCCAGTAGTGTTATCCGCGCTACAAGGATATAGTGTGAATTGTATCTTTATAAATTGTAGCTGTGTAGTGTGTTGTATTTTGATATAAAAGCTATATTATTTTCAGTTTCGTTAAAATCCATATAACATCCATATGACGGAGTAACAAACATCCATCCATACTCACAAACTTTCGCATTTATAATGTTAGTAGCATTGTTAAGGATTTTACTATCACCAAAAGTTGTTTGTTCACTCCACAATGTCGATTTTTTGTATGCAGATATATATGCTGAAAATTGGCGCGGCAGAACATGATTTTAAATGTATGTTCGATATCATACATTCACTTGACTGCCTCTGTGGCGCAGTGGTAGCGAATGCGACTGCTGTGCAAGAGGTCTCGGGTTCGATTCCTGAGTCGGGCCAAATGTTTGAATGATCTGCAAATGTTTGTTTCGGAGTTTGGGTGTTTTCTATGTATAATATGTTTGTATTTACAAAAAAAGTATACAAGTATTAATATCAGTTATCTAGTACCCATAGTACAAGCTCTGCTTAGTTTGGGATTAGATGGCGTTGTGTGTTAAAATGTCTGAACATATTTATTTATTTATTTATTTAATTGTTAAAATTATTATATATTTTATCGACGAAAATAGAAGAATGGTGTTTATAAAAAAATGTGTTACTCATTATGTACCAGGTACTGAGTGATACAAAGATTATAAAAATTGTCGTATAGTGGTTTGTTTAGTAATCCAAGGACATTGTTTATTCGTACCCTTATATATTTGAGTTTATCTGTATCACTTGTTGTATACCTATGTATGTATTCAACCCCTCAATTTGGGCGTCCAGACACCAGACACTGCATGTGAGAATTGATCAATCTGTTGCGTCCGGTTAGACGATCACTCCAGTATTTCGGAAAGGGTCAGTCACACAATATATGTTATATATAAACTTTATGTTCGTTCTATTTATCAGATAATCTTTTTTGATTCAATTTTGGATGACTAGCTAGTAATTGAAATATATATCCCTAATTCATTAATACTGTATCTATTTTATGTAGAATTGAGAATGTGGATTATCTCAGTATGAGCTTTCAGTCTCAAAGCCCAAATGCTTATCATATTTCTGAGAATATGCGACGAATACACACCGCATTGAAAGTAGAGTATGTGTTGGAATTGTAATTTTATGCCATACTTACATGTTACATACATGTTTAATACAAAAAAGTATTGATCCATACTAATATTGTAAAGAAGTAAATTTAGTATAGATAATCCCTGACTTAATTGGGCTGATTTCGAAAATTATTTTTACATTATAAAGATACATTACTTATGAGTGTTATAAACTATATTTTATTACGAAAAAAGATTACCGCGATATTTGATATGCGCGCGGGCGGAGTCGCTTGAAAAAGCTAGTACTAATAGTGTGGTGTAATGTAAAATAATAATAGTTTGGTGTAATGTAAAATAATAATATTTATTTTTGTTGCCATTTCATTTTAATTTCTTTTTATCGAGATAGAGAAGTCAATCTTTGGTAAAAGTCTCCAGTGTGAGTTGTGTGCATTCTAGATATACCTGGGGTTTGTTATACAACTCTTGTAATTTACAAAAATAATTTACATAGTGCTGACATTGTTCTGAAATAAACGGACAGAATTACATTAAGGGTTAAATATTATAATAGATAACCCTAATACTCTATCATTAAATTGAACATCGGGGGAATTACCGCATAAATATTGCCAGATCAAGTTATCAATATTACAATTTTCACTGCAGACTGAAATAGAGTTTTAAAATTCCTTATTTGTGGTTTTGTTCCCGTAACGGTATGCTATAAACTAGAAATATGGATACAACTTATCTATAAACAAAAATACTGGCTGTCGCCAAACATCCATGACTTGCAACATCGTTTTTTGATTTTTATTTCTCAATAGCTGACCCGGCAGATTTTGTTTTGCTATATACAAAAAATTATTGTCAAAAAAAAATAGTCCAACAATATCGTAAAAGTTTGGTAACAAACACCGCGATACGAGAACTTTATATATTAGATAGAAGACTTATTGAATATGTTTAGAAACTTTCAAACTCACACACCGTAAGAATGTATACATACGGGCATTAACTTGAGAACTTAACGGGATTTAGCTGTGTCCCATACAAACCTTTGAACTGGCTAATGTGACAGGCTGATAGTGCGAATTGCCATTTTGCCAAATAACTATATACGTATATACATTTTTGAAAGTAAAGGCTTTTCTCAGACAAAATCTGTTACAATTACTGTATACTGAGGTATCGTGACTCGATGTGAGTCTGACTTCTCCAAGCTTGAATTGTACTACTAATAACTCAACATATCGAAATATATATTTTAAATATTATGCAAAATATTAAGAAGGACATGAATTAATAAGATACTATCATCTCTTTAAAATATATATTATCATTAACGTATTATGGTTATACTTCTACGTGTCGTATCGTGTCTTAAGATAACCCCTAATGCTGGAGTGACTGTTTCATATTGCCATATTTGATAGACTAATGTAGGACTGTTACAAGACATAAACAAGATACTGGTGGCAATTCTATTGTTGTCATCACCAAACTACACTAGACTTTAGTTTTTGTACTAATAAACAAACGTAGGCTTCTACCCAACTTTTAGTTGGTACTGATCCAAATATAGTGAAAACTGAGATGTGAGCAATCGAAAAGTGGACTGTAAGCTGATGAAATTAAAGTGTATAATAAAAGAACGAAGTGAATTTTAGTATAGTGTTGTCAAAAACAGAATAAATCCAATATGTACCTCCTTTGGCCACGGTTTCGATCCCTTCAAATATTTATATTATTTATATTAAACGCCCTAAGAATTGTGTATGTGCTATGCAGATACAAATAACATTATTCAAATAAAAGCAAATATTATTAAATTACTATTTCATTTCGATTGCTATATTTTAGTATTTCAGAAGTTATGTAACTGTAAAATTGTTATGAAACTGTAAAATTGTTTGTCTGCAGGTTTGGTGTACGGGAATGGCTGAGCATGTTGCCGATGTCACCGGCACAGGCCGCTGAACAGGATGCCATGGTTGAAGGACTCCTCACTTTCCTCGCGATACTCGTCTCATCGCGGACTAACCTCAGTAAGCGTCTTCTACAGCGCTGTTATTCTAAGATCATATTTTAACTAATTTAGTCCTAAAATGAAAAGTAATATAATGAAATTATTTCGAACATGCATACTTGAAATAATGTTTGCCTCCTTTCCAACACAGAGTGAATACTCCGATAAGGTTAAATGCTATGTCAATGTTGGTATTCAGAAGACGTATAGTTGCATTGTATACAATCACCGCGAGCTTTATTATCTCAGCAATTTCTGAGTAATGCAACTAAAACTTATTAGATAGCATTGTAGTTTGTTTCTTACTGAAGGTGGTTGTTGTACTGAATTGTTTTTAGAAAGGGTAAAACGGGACCTTATTATGAAGACTTCGCTGTCCGTCTGTCACCAGCTCATTTCTGTTGCCGCTATAACAACAAGTACTAAAAACCGAAAAAAATAAATATTTAAGGGGATTACCATACTAAAAAAGCGATTATTTTTAAATTAGTTTTTGTTCAATATTGATAATGCTTGAAATGTAGGTATAGATAATGGTACGGAACCCTTCCTGCGCGAGTCCGACTCGCACTTTGCCGATTTTTTATCCTAGTTATTCTATTCTAAAATTTACCATGGAGAGCCAAGCTTCGACATGCATGGGCCGGCTCGACCGGAGTGATACCACGGCCTCACAGAAAACCGGTGTGAAACACCGTCAGTGTTGTGTTTCACCGAGCAAGTGAGGATACCGGAGGTCCATATCCCAAACTGCCCCATCCCCTTCCCCGCCCCTCAGCACCTGACACCCATCCTCCGAAGGCCGGTAACATTCTTGTGACGCCTCTGGTGTTGCGGGTGTCCATGGGTGGCGATAATAGCTTACCATCAGGCGATAGACTTGCTCGTTGGCCACTTGTTCTATAAAAATGTAAGATTTAAACTCATAAATGTTTTCGTATATTCCATTTATAGAAATATTTTAATATTTGTGTAGGTAACGACGAACTAACACAGTCTCGGTTGGAGGTGAGCACACTCCTTGCTGCGGGAGACAAGACGCACTCCCAGTTGCTGGAGCTCATGCCGGAGAGGTCGGGGAACGCGCATACCAGGAACTTCGAAACTGTACTCAAAGAGGTAACATCTACGTATAGATATTTGCTTATAATACTTTACATTCGGTAATAAACGAATTAACAACTAAAAATAATACGTTAAATTGTAAGTAGTATGTCCAGATCACAATCTTGACAGTTTACGATCTCGCGAGATATATTACAATCGAACGGTTTTGACAATTTGACGGAAACATGTATAAATCCAAACCTAGCTACACCCAAAAACAGATTGTGTTGGTTGCATTGTTTGGTTCATATAATGTCTGATCTTTATTGCAGTTGTCAACATACCGTCCGCCTCCGAAGGGCTCTGAAAACCTTGAACAAGGTCTATTTGTACCTCAGCCTATAGTGTGGGAGCAGTACTACGACCCTCTACATGTATTGCGGCGCGCCGTTCACAGGAGGGACTTTCATGCTTCTATGGAACGTTTTACCGCATAGTAAGTAAATCGTTTTAGTACAGTAAGATTAAGGGACATGAAACAATTTAGTAAAAATACCTAATACAAGCCAGTCGTTACATCCAAGGTTTTGGATTCAAGTTTTCAAATTAATAGTACCAAAATAAAATAATTAGATAGAATTACAAGGTTTTACTTGTCTCAAAAACAGTCAAGAGTTTAATTTTTTTTAATTAGGTTTGATTTACTCATATTACCGATCATAGGAAAACATTTAGTTTATCTTATTGACTATTAAAATCAGAGTTTTGACTTGACTTTGATAGTAATCACTACTGATTAGATTAGACTACTGATAGATAATATTATTTTGCTACGAAAATAATGTTATCTCTTCTCAACAATGAATATAGTATTAATTCGTGGTACTATAAAATGAAATGTGAGTTTATGTATTGAAATTTTTTATTTTACATTAATTTTAATTTGCTTGTGTTGTTATATGGAAGGAGTGCATTGGCATAATATCTCTTCAGTACTGGGTAAAGTTGTGTAAATGGTTAACACTGAAAGTTTTGCGCTACTGGCCGCCCATGAATATTTGAATTTCGAATGTTATATTTTTTTAAACATGAAATTCATTAGTCGATGAAGATAAAATTGGCGCGAATTCGCGCGTTCTTTATCTCAAGTTAAAGGTTTTTGTCCATGAAGAATTTGAAGTTAACTCGAAAACATTTTAACCCTATGATTTTCCACAATTTAAAAGTTCACTTTTTACGTCGGACTGCACTGCTCGTCTTCAAAATACATTACATTACAGGCGGGAAGCATCACATTTTGGTTTAGGTTTGGCGTTTACGGAGCCAGAAGACGCACTGATTGCTTTCAACCAGCGCGTAAAAACATACCCTTAGGACAGTGGTTCTCGTGTTTTCAAAAATGGTTTGAACAAATGTAAAAGTGTTTAAATTTAATTTATTTAATAGAGAATACTTGGAAACGCAATAAATATATTGTAATACAAATAAATTGTTTTGTTTATGAGTCGCGCGAAACCTTCAGATTCGCCTACTATACGTATATATTTTGTAGGAGATAGTAGTTTAAAAGATAAATTCGTGAACAGCGTCCGCGAGAAGCAGAAAGCGGGCGGGACACCGGAGAGCGGCCTGGGCGTGCTGTGGCCGCCGCTACGCGCGGCCGTGGGCGGCGGCGAGGGGGAGGGCGCGGCGGGCGACCCGCGCGCGCTGTGCCTGTCGGGCGTGCTGCACGGCGCGCTGCTGGGCGTGCTGCACCGCGGCGTGCACCGGCGCGCGCCCGACGCGCCCGCGCCGCACGCGCCGCCCGACCACGTGCTGGCGCTCGCCGTCTACCTGCTGCACGTGGCCGCCGACCTGCACGCCGAGCGCGCCACCCTGCACCAGGTACCTACTGTTCACCGCTGACTGTCGTCACAGACGACTAAGGGATTCGGATACACAGAACAACATCACTACAAACGAGGAACGAAATGAAATGATACATTTTGTCGCGCCCTATTTATCTTACACTGATTTTCCATTTAAAATACTTTTTGCCAGAACGACGTAATGGTACCCGAAACGGGCGGCGGTCGCAACACGGTGAGTGGCGTGCCGCTGCTGGGAGCGTTCGCGGGCTCGGCCGTGTGCGACAACGCGCGGACCGTGGTGGCGAGCGTGCCGGCCGCGCCGCGCCGCCACAAGCAGCACGCCTACCCCGCGCACTACCGCCACGCGCACCACTCCGACAGTTCGTATACACGCCATACACCGCTGCTACTTCACATCCTACCTCCGTTCAGAGGCAAGGGTGTGGATACCTTTGTACAAGATAAGCTGGCAAACCGCTCCCTTATCGAGTACAATGGTTACTAATAGTACACGTAGTATACTATGTGAATGTGTGTGTTTAACCGTTTAAACCGTTTTAGTTAAGTTCGATTGAAAACATTATGGCATCATATTTTTATATATTAGATTTTACATAAATTTTCAGCTTTTATGAGTTTTAAACAAGTTTCAAAAAGGTTTAAAATTTTAGTAAAGTATGCCTTAACATAGTATATTATATTTCTTCCAGGCGACACAGAATGGGAGCCATCAGAATGCGAAGCAACAAGGATACCGCTGCTGACCACGTCTGCCTCATTACCGGCCACCAGTTCCGCCCTCGCCGTACCACAGCCCTTGGAGGTACCGATTGTACAGTGATCATTAAAATGATACCTATCTGAGCTAGTAAAATCAGATGTGATAGATTTAGACTAAAAAGTGTTTTTATTTATTATTTTATAAGCTTTCCGGCCCTGCTTCGTACGGAAATCTATAAAATTGTCGAATTTTCTATATATAAAAATATGTGTACATATTATATGACATAAATCTTCCTCTTGAAACACTTTCTTTTTCGTAAAATTTTGTTACTGAAGACCTCAACCTAAGCGTGCAAAAAGAAACAATGATTTCACTTTATACTACGGAAAGATATCGGACAACTCAATAGAAGCTATACTGTGGCTCATAAAAACCAGTGGCAGGCTTCTTTTTTAGTTCTTCATCGAATCGATTATGTCACTGAAAGCCCTTTCCCTCTTCTAAATCACGAGAGTCACAATCGCATCGCGTATTCTGTGGTCTAATTTTAAGAAAGTATTTTGGTCGGCGGACATGTAAAAGTGAATGACGAGCAGAGCTGAGGACGTAAGAGATATCCGGAGACGGGTGCTATAGCGCAAGTGTGGGCGGCAGGTGGCGCGCGGCGAGTCGCTGGCGGACGACGCGTCGGACGGCGGCGACGTGCCCCGCGTCCGCGCCCTGGAGCCCGCGCACGTACGTGCCCTCGCCCTCCTCACCTCACCTCACCTCACCTCACCTCACCTCACCTCACCTCACCTCACCTCACCTCACCTCACCTCACCTCACCGCACCGCCACTTCCTCTCTTTTCTCGTTCTTCGCGTGCCATTTCAATCATCGTTCATTATATTCACAATCATCTTTTCTCTAAATGGTTAATTTAGGTACTCTTGTCGCATAGAGCGACACAATATTAAAATACAAGCAATGGGTCTATGCGTTATACTATTATGACATGTTTTATTTTAATCATCGTGCGAGTACTACATTAGAACGTAATGACAGGCGATTGTTTTCTGGGTGTGAGTTCATTCCGTTCTGTACGTATACTAACTAAAATACGTTTGGAATATATATCCATTGTTAACAACAATAGTGTATATGCATGTTTTTTCAGATTTCTCAATCTGATCATTTACGTCTCTATAACATAGAATAAAATATAAATATGCTTGAAAATAGTCAAACTAATAATCAAAGTGAAATTAAAAACACTGACTAAATTTGAGCTATTCAAACGTCGCCATTTTGCGCCGTTTCGACCAATAGTGACGCGTTTTGTAAATTTTAATTTCCCTACCTTAATTTTCACCTTGTATTTAATATTTTCGTGGTTTAAAAATCACTAAATAAAAAATACCTTATAGCCATATTGTTAAGACAATAAAGAATTTAGAAAAAAATATTTGAGACAAATAAACATTTCATGCATATTCCCTATTGCTTTTCCTGGGCGCATTAGTGTTTTGTGACATATTAAACAAACTTGTCATCAATCATTCATCAACAGCCTCTAATAATCCACTGCTAGATATAAGCTTTATATACATACATACATACATACAACTTCACACTAATTTTGTATTTCTATCTGGTACATGATTTCACATATACAAATCAATTTATCGCCTACTATGATATACATGACTAAGAAAATAAATTTAAATAAAAAAATATTTCATAAATCAAATTTAAAGAAAATACGTGCATGCTACCATTAATAACCTATAAAGAACTCTTACTAATTCTAATAAACAAACCACATAATTTATAATTCTGGCTCTTGTTGATATTTTTCTATGATCATGCAATGTATTTTCAACAGGACATACGAGAGAATGATAGACACCAGTTAGCTTTGCCAGCGTTCGACTCCGACATGAGCCTAGCCCTGGCTGCTACGCCGGAAGACCTGGACACTCCCCCTGTGCCCATAGATTATGGTGAGTATACAGTGGGCAAACGTTGTTTTGCATACAAATTATTTCTATTTAATATTTTGGTGTGGAAAGCCGTTTTCAAAAACTTTTTGCTAGTTATAATTGGTTTAAACCTATACAATTTATTATATTTCATTGGTTTAATTCTTTTATTGATGTTCAGAAGATTTTTTATTTTTGACATGTTTAAGTTGTCACCAAAGAGCACAAATATCTACTTTTTAAGGTAAATCCAGATCGTTTTCGATGACCTATCTCGAGTTAAAACTAGAATAAAGAAGAAGTTATTTATAAATGGCCGTACGACACCTATTCTCAAATCTACCGATCATACACGAAAAAACATAAAATAGGTCAAGCCGTTTCAGAGGACTGGTTTACAAATACTGTGACACAAGGATTTTATTATGTAGATATACATATTCAAAAAACATTCTGAATCGAGCAAACGTTTTAAAATATTGATCATCTATATACAGATATGGACGGTGGTGAGTGGATGCTGAGCCTGCGAGGCACCCCTCCAGCACTGCCCGCTCCCGAGGAACAAAGCTCCACCGCACAACCGCAGCCTTCTACCAGCAATCAGGTACTCATCATTTTGAGATATTTTAAATATTTAAGGGGGTCCCCATCCAACAAACGTGATTTTTTGCCCGTTTCTGCTCATTATTGATAACGGCAATAGGTAGACGCTTGAAATTAAATGAGATAATGGCACAGAACCCTTCCTGCGGGAGTCCGACTCGCCCTTGGGCGATTTTTTAATATACATTTTTGTTTACAGCTGCAGCTTCACACACAGTCCGAAGAGTCAATACCAGTGAACGAATCAATAATATCTCTATTACTGAAGCTGCACTCACAACTGTCTGGCAGACTGGACTCGTTCTCGTTGGACGAGCCTGCCCCGGACACGCAGGAACCTATCGGTGAGAGAATTTGTCTTTGCCTGATTAATCCGTTAGTTCATTACTAAAGTAGTAATTTTATTTATTCTAAAAGTAGTAAACAGCTGGGGAAAGTTTTTTTTACTTCCATACCTTTACGTACGTTTATATTCTATGGTAGTCCATTGCATAAGACTTTCTTGATGAGTTCAAATTAGTATCCGGTCTGTCGCATCCTATATATTTTATGAGCTGTATTTCTTTGCTGATCCTTTGGCTGACTACCAGGTTAATTTAATATGCGTCGCCGAATGTGTTGCTAACCGCAAAACTCGAGAACCGCTGGACTAATTCGTTTCATTTTCGTTAAGGCACAAGGAAGATTCTTATGGAGATTTTTTTAAAATTGTTTGTATGACAGAATGAAGTCTGTCGGGGCAGTCGGTTGTATAGTAAAACTTCCAAGTTTAAAACGTTTTACAGTCTGCTATGCGATATTTAGTTTAGAGATCAGGCTCTGTGGTAGTATTGCGTCTTCCTAAGCGTCCCGGACGCAGCGTCGTTAACTCTGTAAACCGTACTGAATAAACAAAGGAAGGAAGGACAGAGAGCCAAGAGCGACACGTTACACGCGGCGCTTGCCTGTGCAGGAGACGGGCCGTTCTTCATCGGGCGCGTGCTGCGCAAGCTGGCGGCGCTGGACGCGCGCTGCGCCGGCGCCGTGGCGCACGTGCGCCACTCGCTGTGGCCGCACCAGCGCGAGCGCCAGGCCGAGCAGCGCGCCAGGTACCGCCCGCCCTCGCCTCCTCTCTCTCTCTCTCTCTCTCGCTCTCTCTCTCGCTCTCTCTCTCACTTGCGCTCGGATACGCTACCGCCAATCACGCTGTGCCCTAAAACACCAACTAATTATAATTAATCCTTAGCTTATTACTTTACAAAGGGAATCAAGTCGAGGGGAGCCTGCGATAAAGCGTGCTACCTGATTTTCATGAAGAGTATTATTTTTTTGTTTACGATACGATCAATTTATGGGTTATTATGAATGTACTTTAAAAATAATAATTAGATATTCAATTCGAATATTTTCGTTTACGACAACTAAACATTTGTCTTATTAATTAATTTTTGACTTCAATTCTTCGGCACTTTATAACACGAAGACAAAAGAGCAGACGAGTCACCTAATGTTAAGCGACTACCGCTGTTCGTGAACTTATGCAACTTATGAAACATTTTGTTACCACTATCTAAAATCCTCTCTAAGAAAAATGAGAGTTTCAGTTCTGATGACATCACTCATTTACTTGAAATCAATGAAATAATTAGTTTTCTGATACGGCTTTTCCGTTGAAAGATACACAGTTTTTTTTTTATATATTTAAGCTGCCAAAATGACTCTGCCTTGCCTGATGGAAAGCATGAGCAGAATCCAAGAGTGGTGGTCACCATCCTCAATGCGAAAAAGAACAATGCAGTATGGTGACCCACACTATGGCGGCCTGGGGGAAAGGGGATGGTGAGGGGGATAGGGGGCGTTGGATTGGGGTATGGGCCTCCAGTATTCTCACTCGATGAAACACAGCGTAAGCGCTGATTCACACCGGTTTTCTGTGAAGCCGTGGTATCACTCCGGTCGAGCCGGCCCATTCATGCCGAAGCGTCGCTCTCCCACAGTAAAATATTATTTTTTAAAACAAAACACCTATGTGTAATACCTCGGATTTGTTTAAAACAGAGAACGAAGAGAGAAAGAGGAGCGGTCACGTCGAGCTCGCGAACGCCAACAACAGCTGATGCGAGAGTTCCAACGACGACAACAACAGTTTATGTCGGCGCTGCAGAACATGGAGGGGACTGACGCGGCCACCATGGAGTGGGAGGAAGAGGAGGCGGTGGAGAAGGACTACGATTGCGTCATATGTAACACCACCACGCCCACCACGGCCAACGACCCCATCGGACTTGTTGTGTTATTGCAGGTTAGTGGTTTTTTTTTGTCGACCCTACCGGAATAGTATCTGTTAAATAGTAAAAAAAAATATTGGACATTTTAACTATATTAATTTAAGTGTATCGTAAATACCAAGATGCCTGGTACAACACGATCGCACTGTTAGGAGTCATTAAGTCAAGTGAATAAAACTGCAACTTATTACTTGTTCTTTGTTGTCTTTATCTGATCATCTTGTATAAGTAGCCGCCATTGTGTGGGTTAGTCACCGTGTTGCATTGTTTGCATTCGAAGTGAGTGTGGTGACCACTGTTCTTGAATTCTGCTCTAACTTTCCATCAGAGTAGAGAAGAGTCATCAAGGCAGGCTCATATATTTTGGTATGAGTATTGTTGGCTCTGTCGTGCGGTGAGGGATTCAGAATATGGAGTGTCACCACCCCTAATTCCATAGGTGTCGTAAAACGTGACTAAGGGAGAAAGTTACGCAGGATAACATCACAGCAATGGGAAGAAAAACTTGATATAAACGTTTCACCGACCCGTCTGGCCAGCGTGGTATAGGGAGAACCGCGTTCGTAAGGAGAGGCGAACGTCCAACAGTAGAGCGTTGTCGATGACGACGATCGTTAGCCGCATAGGTTCGGCGTGTGCCAGTGGTAAGAGCCGAGTGAGTGTATGTGCGTGTGCGTGTGCGCAGTCGACGTCGGTGCTGGGCCACCGGCGGCGCGCGGGCAGCGCGGACGCGCGCCTGGCGCTGTCGGAGGCGGAGCGCGCGCGCCTGCAGGCGCAGCACGACACCACGGCCGCCGCGCACCACTACCGCCTGCACGACGACCTGCACCAGCACTTCGACCAGGTAGCTGCACCACACACTCACACTCCACGACTCTACGTCAGTTCATATTATTTTAAACTAAAACTTTTTTATGAAAGAAGTGCCGAATGAACGGATGAAAAGAACTGAAAAGAATTTAAATAATATATTTAACATTATTAAAGATTTTTTTGATATTCCTTAGATTCTAAAAGATTTTGAAAATGTGGATACAGTAGTTATTTGTGAATGTTTTGAAATGTTTTTCAATTAAATTTATTTAATTTTCCTTGAATACTTAGAGATGATCTGGTTTTATCTTACCGCAGGAACGTTTTAATTATTTATCGATAGTTAACGTCCGAGCAGATCCACATTAGCGGTTTTACTCGTCAATAAAAATTCGTAGTGAACGATGTCCCGCTAATTTTCCACCACACATTCGGTGATCAGTTCAGGGAAACAGTATAGAGCGGTATCTGGAGGCCGTGTGTTGAGGCGCGTGCGTTTGCGTGCGGCAGGAGTCGTGGCTGGTGAGCGTGAGCGTGGGCTGGGAGGGCGGCGTGCACGTGGCGACGTGCGGGCACCACCTGCACCTGCGCTGCCTGCACGCCTACCTGCGCGCGCTGGCGGCGCCGCAGCGGCCGCACAACCTGCACGTGGAGCGCGGCGAGTTCCTGTGCCCCGTGTGCCGCCAGCTGGCCAACTGCGTGCTGCCGCTGGCGCCGCGCCCGCCGCGCGCGCCGCCCGCGCCCGCCGCGCCGCGCGCCTTCGCGCACAGCGCGCGCCGCGTCGCCGACCTGCTCGAGCGCGACCCGCCGCCGCCCGTGAGTGCCTTCCGCCGCCTACACGTACACGTGTACGTGTTACGTATACGTGTACGTGTACGTGTCCACTGACTCGTTCTGTTACAATAACAAACTTGAGCGAGTATGCACCTTAAAGATTAACTGAGGAGAAATACAAAATTAAAAAGTGATTAAAATACTTAATTAGTATAAAATATCTCAACATCTGAACGATTCGTAATATTAAAGATGCATTGCAATAGGTAATATATATTTATGAATGATGTGTTAACCCTCTAGCGAACGGCGTAAAGTAAAAAATATATCGAGTATAGAGCGCGGAATTATTTTAGAGAAGAGAAACTTGTTACCACATTGATAAATAAATAATAATAATAAATATTTCGGCCGTCTAACACACAACGCCGCCTAGTCCCGAACTAAGCAGAGCTTGTATTATGGGTACTAGACAACTAAAAATGCTAGAAGACAAGTTTTTTGCATGAATATTATACATAGAAAACACCCAAACTCCGAAACAAATATTTGCAGATCATACAAACATTTAGTCCGACCTAGGATTCGAACCCGAGACCTCATGAACAGCAGTCGCATACGCTGCCACTGCGCCACCGAGGCAGTCATTAATATTACTAATGAATTAAAGGCAATAGAACCATCTCTCAATCAATTTATTATAACACACTCGTTAACACATTACAATTTATTTACACAACAAAACAATTGAGCTTATTAGTTGCAATGTTTAATATTTCATTTTTAGAATTAAGATGCCTATACACTTAATATATTTGCAGCTTGCAGCTTGTCCGTCCTCGTTCAATGCTATTTTTCTTACCAATATAAAACGTGATAGATGTGTTACGCCTTATATCAATGTTTTGATTGTGATTTAACGGTTTTACTTCGATACATTATAATCTAACGAAAAATAGTACGTTAAATTGTAAGCAGTATGTCACAGTTGACAATCTTGCGACAGTTTACAATCTCGCTGGGTAGGTTTTGTCTATCTACATTTAACGGTGTTTACAATTTCACGGTGATATATATAATTATATATTGATTGAAAATTGGAGAGGAGACAGCTTAGAACCAGGTGACGGCTACAGAATACTTTCAACATAGGGTTTTTTCCTTATACTAATCTTAAAGCTAGTAACACACTTGTAACTCCTGAGTTACCACTTTGTATGTTTGAATATAGCCACTTTACATCTGTAACCGTCTAATCGTCGTCACAGGCACCTAGTCGATTGTCAGAAGCGATGGGTAAAGCCATGGAGGACATGACCGCCACGGCCGGCGGTAAGCTGAAGCAGAGGTACGGCTCATCGCCCGCCGCCATTTTCACATTTGTCGCGTCTCTCGTCCGGACGAACCTGGAGTGTGAGCTGGTGCAGAGGGGGGGGACCTTACTGACTTGCGTCGCGCCGAGGTATAAACCTAGAAATGAATGTATAGGTGAGTTACTACTCAGTGTATTATGTTACATATTATTTTTATTGTATTATTGAGATGTATAAATGGCGGTGTCGTGTGTTTATAATCGACCTAAAAAAAAGAGTTTCACAATTCGACTGTAGTTTTCAGAGTAAAAAAAGCTTTTTTTTTGTTTTAACCTTTTTAGTCAAGTAAATAATGTTATTTTTTCAAGAAAATATTTTCATATGGAAAGATCATTGTAAGGTTTCAGATGAGTAGATCACTTAGAGACTAATATTTTTGTGGATATGATTTGAAATGACGATTGCTTAAAAGCATTAAATGCAATCGAAAAGCTTATATCGTCGGCCGAACATGAGAGCAAGTCGATGATATTGACACGATAGGGAAATGAAGTACGGGGAATCTTTGTATGTGAATCGTAAGGATTACAATAATTATTATCTAAGGGAGGGTCAGTAATGTGTCTCAATTTAATATCACGAGGCATGAAATTTAATTAAACTTGTATGTTTGTGACTATATTTGAGGTACCGATATTGTGACATTTTAAATATATGTATTTCGAAAGTAAATCTGCGTCGCTATAGTGTTTTTTAATTTTTTTGACTGTTTACGATAAACATGAACGTAGATGTGACGTGTTAGTACTACGTATATATTTTTTTAAGAATGCGTTATTAATCGGTGCGTGTTTGTGCGTGAGTAGTGCCGCTGCTAGTAGTGGCGGGCGCGCACACGCGCGTGCTGAGCAGTGCGGGGGCGGGCTTCGGCGCGCGCGACACGTGGCGCGCGCTCGTGCCCGCGGCGGGGGACGGCGCGGGCGCGGGCGCGGGCGCGGGAGCGGGAGCGGGAGCCGGCGCCGCCGTGGCGCGCGCGGCGGCCGAGCAGCGCCCCGTGCCGTTGCTGCTGCGCGACCCGCTGGCGCTGCTCATGCAGCTGCTGCTGCTGGCGCCGCCCACGCCGCCCTACATTGACATGCGTGAGTCACCCGCACTACTTCCTGGTGTCTAACACCTGCTCACTCGATGTTACGTTTCAGAAACGAGAACACCGACGCACCATTTTTAAATATAAAAATAAAATCTTTTTCCACACTAAAAAAACTACAAAATACAGCAATACGCCGTGTTAAGTAGAACACCAGTTAAAGCGATTTACGTCACTTATGTATAAAAGTCACTCTATTAGGATATATAATCGACGATCAATTTACTGTATTTAAAACTGTGGGCGCGAGTGCTTCTGATGAACGACCAAGACTTTAGTTTTAAACTGGTGGAATGGCAAACAAATTTTATTATGAAAAGTAAATCTCTTAACATCTAAACGTGTATGAATAAAGACGAATCGTTTTCCAAGTGTGGTTGGCTGCATATAATCCGACGATCGTCCGTGATCAGTTGGCGCGCTTCACGTCATAGCTTGACGAGAGTGATACAGGCCTAACGGCGCCCTCTTCTGCAGATAACATATCAATAACGCTATAACGGGACTGACTGCTTTAACAAAGACCTATAATTGACACTGGTTGACAATCGGTGACGTCGCGTCCGTGACGTGACGTCACAAACAGACGCCATAACATAACCAAGTGTTTTGGCATGAATTTTAAACCTAATATTTTAATCGCAATTTTTCCTACTAAATTTTGTTTTTTTTGTAGAAATATAACTGTTTTTGACAACAAGAGATACTTCCGAATATCATTAAAGGGTTTTTCAAAATTAGTCATCATGTCTATTCTGAACTATGTATTTGTTGTAAGTATATTGTCAAAACCCTAATATTACAATAAAACGATTGATCGGAATAGACTTCATTTCCCACAATTTACTGACCTAATTTTAGTGACATCGCCCGCGGTAAGTTTAGGTTAGGGTATACCTAATCGCTAGTTAACGGCGCCGTTTAGTAAAATAAAATAAAGTCGATTGTCAATCTACCGCTTTACTATAATGTCACCAATGAATTGTAATATGAGGGCTCGGGCGATATGTAGGTGCGACATATAGACTGACAGACGCCTATGCGTTTTGCAGAAGAGTTCACGTGCATAGTCCGCGCGCTGTACTCGCTGAGCTACTACCAGGTGGTGTGCCAGTTCATAGCGAGCGGCAGTGCGGAGTTCCGCGCGGCGCTGCTGGGCGGGGCGCGCGGCGGCGAGCCGGCCGGGCTGCGCGCCGCCGCCAAGCTGCTGCTGGCCGCGCTGGCCGGCTCCGACCTCTTCACGGAGGACGGGCCGCCCGCGCAGCCCGCCCAGCCCGACGGCTGCGCGCCCGACCTGCCCGACCTGCCCGACCTGCCCGCCATGGAGAAAGAGGTGCGAATACGATCTTTACATTTTAATACTACTATTTACGTCCGTATCCTCGAATGTACTAGTTATATGTGTATTATTAAAACATTTATAATTGAATTCGGTGGTATTATCTACCTTCAATTGATGCAGAAATATGACCCGATATCTAATACGAACAAACGTTTGCAGCTACAAAATCTCCTTCTGCCTTTTCTGCGTATCGCTGCGCTACTCAGACATCACTTATATGGCAACGAACTCCCGGAAGTGTCCACTCCCCGACAAGAGTTCGTCCGCCTGGCTTACTACCTGGAGCTGGTGACGGACGGCATGGAGTGGAGCGAGTGGTCGGCGGGCAGGGCTCTGCCGCCGGACTCTGCCGTCGCCGCCAGGGCCTGGGCCAGGCAGCTGGGGACGGCCGCTGCCAGGGGACAACTTGCCGTAAGTGTAGTTTGTAACGATTTGCAGGAACCTAGGCTAATATTGTAAAAGAAAATAAAATTTACAATACTAATTTCGCAGCTCACTGATTTTAAGATCGTCTTCATCAGATCCGAATTGAATTCGTTATGCTCGTTAATATGAAATAAACCCAAAATTAAACACTATATTAATGGTATTCTATATTTTCGTATAGTTTACTCTCTGATGCCAATAAAATGAACATAGTATAATAAAACACCACCTTTTTTTAGTGATAAATTTATTTTAAATTATACAGTAGGTAAACAATCACTCGAAATATTTTAAGTACAACTGTACCTTTCGACTGTCAAACGGTAAGTGATCTACCCGACCGAGAATTGTTATCAAATTAAATAATATCTCTCTCGCTGCCACTCCAGAAATGACGATGTTACGTCACATCCATTATTTCGGTGCGCTAGCAGAAAAATATAATCATCTCTACCTTAATATTTTCTATATTAAATATTTAACATTAATAATACTTATATAATATAATTAAATGAAAGCGATCACAACACTATATTCGTTATTTCAGATATGTTTTACACTATTCATCTTTGTCTCAATATAAGTAAAGCAATATAAATCTTAAAATAAAATAGTCTCTATTTATATATTAATTGAGCTTAGAAACAGTAAATATGATTCGTATTTATCGATTTAAACTAAAACTAGAACCGTGTATCCCCAAAGAATATTCTATCGTCAAAGTCTAAACTTTGAAAAGTGGGTCCGAGGGGTGTGCGATAGGTTTGGACCGGTTTAAGTGGTCGATACGAACCATTAATATACGCGGCGTGGGCGGGCGCGGCTAACCGGCGGTGCGTGCGGCAGGTGCGGCGGCTGCTGCGCGCGACGGCGGTGGAGTGGGCGGGCCCGGCGCTGCTGGCGCTGCCGCGCGACTACGACCGCCTGTTCACGTACTACCACGAGCGCGTGTGCCTGCAGTGCGGCGCCGTGCCCAAGGAGGCGTCCGTGTGCCTGCTGTGCGGCACGCTCGTGTGCCTCAAGCAGCCCTGCTGCCGCCAGCACCAGGTCGCCGAGGCCGTGCAGGTACCCCGCGCCACGAGCCTCCCGTAACTCATTTTAATTGCGCTGTATTTATCGATTATTTTCATAAACTGGCTTTCCATTTAGATCTCCAAAAAAATTACGTCACGTTTCACGATATTTAATTAGTAAACGGAGAAACAAAGCAGGATACTTCAATTTTTTAATCTAACCCATTTAGGGTAATTTAGAATCCTCAATCGTGAGATGTCCGTTTTGAAATATGTAAATATGTACATGCGAGTGTCGGTCTGTCCAGCACGCGATGGAGTGCGGCGGCGGCACGGGCATCTTCCTGGTGGTGACGTCGACGTACATCATCGTGATCCGCGGCCGCCGCGCCTGCCTCTGGGGCTCGCTCTACCTCGACGACTACGACGAGGAGGACCGCGACCTCAAGTCAGCACACACTCTTACTAGCCTATGCCTCTTTTGACTCTCTTCTTTATTTCACTTTTGTACACCGACGAACTATAAAATTCACTTTTCATTGCCGACAGAGAATCTCGATTGTTAATAAACCAATATCTCCACTTGAAACGGGTCTATGCACATATGTTTGAACAATTGCCGAAGGTTCTTAAACTTATTAAAGTATGTACTGAATTTTGAAAAAAATACACATTGCAGTATTTAACTAATAAATAAATACTGTTTTTCTAATGTTAAGCTCGACCGGAGCCGACCACCGGCGTTGAACAGTTCTTTCTATATTTTTTTCTAAAAGAGGTTACCGGAGAAGCAGCTTCAATCTAGCTCTGAAAACCCGGAAAGGGTATCGAAACCAACGCACTTAGCTCGAGTTACACGTGTCCAAGAGCAACGGCATACATTGACATCAGACATGCCGTCTGCTCATTTGTCCACAATTACATTTTAAAATACATATAATCATGAAAACAAATTTCAAATTAAATTTGAACCAAAGCAACCCTCTGGGTTTAACCGACTACAGTGGCACAACAAATAATGAAATGAATCAAAGCATATTTTCGGGAATAAATGAAACTAACTATGCGTTGATATTTATAATCGATTCATTGTAAGCCGGCTGATACCTTTCCAGACGCGGCAAACCTCTATACCTCTCCCAAGACAGACTGGAACTCCTGCAAGCACAGTGGCTGTCGCACAGGTTCGATCACACCAAGCGCACGTGGGTCTGGCACCGCGACTCGCTCTGAGCCGCCCACTGCCCACGCCCACTGTGGGACGACTTGGCCGCGGCAACGACGCAAGAGGACCCCCCCCCCCTGGGCCTTAAACTATAAGAAATCCTTCGTGACTAGAAGTGGATCTCGGACTTCAATGCAAACATGTCATTAATATTTTTGTTGTTGTAATAAAGATTTTGTTACAATTTTTGGTATTGTATACTAGCGCGTTGTGTTAGTGACAGTAGGTAACTATTGTTTATACTATATCATTATTTACATACAAATCTATGATAATTAGATGTTCTAATTTACTTTTTATTACATCGGTGGCTTAGTGTTCTACATTTCCTTGGCGCTATTTTACAGTACGCCAGGACAGCGAGCCTACATTTTTCTCTATAGAGGAACAATACTTACTTTAAGTATATATATTGTTGCTTTTGGTATTTCTTTTTTTTATAACTAAATCTTAAAAAAATATGACTTGGCAACCCTAACATAGCAACGCAATAAAAATTATACTGAAATAGTTAATGAAATGATTTAGTTAATTTCTGTCACTGGAGAATCTGTGTGTGTTATTGTTTTAAACTAATAATTTAATTTTTATTAATAATTATTATCAATAATTAAATGTTTTGTTTCTGATAACTGTAGATATTGAAACAGGGTGATGACGTAACGAAACATAAGTACCTTGCCACAACAGAGTTAATTTTTATTCTTGTATAGAAGGTACTCGATTGTAGTCTAGTGCTACTGTACTAACAACAAATTGTAATAGAAAAATGTATATTAACTAATGTGAATTTAATTTTGACTTGAAGAAATTGTAGTACAAATAAAATTATTATAGTCAATTAAACATGGTCGCTAGATTTGAGTTATTTAGACAGTGCTACCGTATGACCATAAATTGACCTCTTTTATCTACACATACGACCTGTATGGCAATGAAAATGTTCTGTATTTTGTTCGACATTACATTGGTTTGGGTAATAGACGTGTGTTCCTACATTACGGATACTTTGTAGCTTAATATTCTATCAAATTATTAAAAAAAACTGAACTCATACAAATGCTATTTTTATATACATTACGTATTTACATATATCACATATAAACTTGGACCTACTTATACAACAAGGAACCATTCTATGCCGTGCCAAAATATACATAAGCGGATACATTTAATATAATAACAAAAAATGCATATTTTTTCAATTAATTCTGTGTTCTTATCTCGTTTTTGACATGTGTGTGAATTGGTCCCTTGGTACATGAGTACGTGTAGGTCCACCCGTACTCACATATATCAGCTCAGCGTATACTGGTATTATTATTATATATCTAGTTATTTTTACACATTCTCAAAACAGTTTCTTGCTAAGCTTAAAATGGCTAAACTATGAAAAACAACAATGTCTTTGAAATCCTATAAATTCAAGTTCTTCATTATGAAAAAATAGTCATTTCATTTAGATAAGTGCTTTAATATTAGCCTTGTAATAACTTATCTTTATGATTTCTAGCGTGACGTAATAAAACACGTTGAATACTTCGATACCTTGTCTAAGCAATAACTAGATTACGAAAAATGTAAAATGTTTAAATTATATTTTTGCTAGTGAAATTACAATTGCTGTTGACACTTACTGCGTAAGACATCACTATGTTGAAATGAAGCTAATGGAGTGAAGTATGTGCCAGGACGGATCCAGGGGGGGGATTCAGGGCAGTCATGACAACGCCTCTGAGGTCATGTAAACACGAAAACTATATCACCCCTGAGTTAAATACTGAATCCGCCCTTGCATACACACGCTACCGTTTTGTTATTCGGGGTCTGTCCCAAGTTACATTTAAAACTAGAGTCCTCTCAAGTTGTCTCACGTAATCATGCAATGGTGTATTACAATACATATGTGATAACAAGCTCAGTTGTGACGTCACAGTACATCTAACGAAGTACCTTTGCCTAAATGTTACAAAGTACGATATACACGTTGAATGAAATATTTCTTGTTTAATCTGAAACAAATTGTTGCTATGACGATATAGATTTATTAGTGTACTATATGAGAGTAGTTACTTATTTCAACTTCACTTGTTTGGTCACACACGAAGTTGTTTTATTTTATGAACTATAAATGTTGGTGTGCCCAATGTATGATTGAACCTTAGGGTTTTAATTCACCGGATGCTTGGCGACGTCGCCAGCAACGGATCCAAACTGATTTTATTAAAATGTATAGCGATGCTACCCCTTCAATTGAAATATAAATGTTTTGGACACGTTGATGGCGACGTCGCCATGGTCTGGAGAGTTAAGGTCCTCGTCCTACATGTTTGCCTGCATTGTGGTTGTAGTTGACTAGCGAAATGAAATTATTTAACTACTATCAGTAAACGTATTCACTAACTTTACTTCCATATGCATTACTATGAGTTCTTCTCATGCAGATGAAACATACGAAATGCCCGCATACATTTAGTACTCACTGAGTAAACAGTGGCAGTTTATACTCTACAGAGGCGAGTGTCGTTTGTGAATACGGCCTGAATAACTTCCTTATTATCTTTTATATTAACAAGATGCGGGTGAAATTTACTTACATCGTTACGCTAAGTAGTTTCCATTTCTAAATGATTGGTCAAACATTTGACATATGTTGCCAAGAATATCATCACGAAAATGTAACGTTGTCTTGTTTATGGAGAACGTATTGGTACAGCTGCTGTTCATGTTCGGGATGTACAGCGTGTGTCGCGTGCGGCTCGCGTGAACAAGGCAAAGTGCTGACCATTGTAAATATAACCTCGACTCGATTAGGGACGTCTGAAGGGTGTTGTTAGGGCTGTGAATACGTATATTTTAAATTAACTCGCTCCTCTGTTGACACGGTTGACATTTCACTTTAGATTTTAAAGATGATTAAATTATTCTTTAATTTTATTTTTTCATATTTTTTATAAGATATCACGGAGAACGAGTTAGCCAGTAGCCGCTTGCGGAGTTTGTTACATGTTTAAAAATAATATTTGACATATAAAAATATATAATTATTTGTCTAACTCGACACAATGGAACGTCCAAAGCTTGATTTCACTTTCCACATATTGACAATAATATATCGTTTAAACAACCAAGAAAAGTATCATTACGACGGCATGGTGCTCGAATACTTAACGTATTCTAATGTGCAATTTGGATGCTTTCTCTTTATATTATTGTATATTATTTTCTAGATTCTATGAGAAGTACATTTTTTGTTTTATAAAATTTAATATTGGTATTTAGTTATAGTGTTAACTGAATTTACCTTTTTTTTCAATATATAATTAAGATTTTGGATTTATTTTTTGTAATCACAACGAATTGACTATGAAATTGAAGTGATAAACTTTTGTCGTTTAAGTTGTTTTTTGACTGGATATGATCTTTGCTTTGTAGCACATTAAAGATTATGTGAGCATCGTCATACTAATGATTCAGGTAGCATCGTAACCTTAGCGAACAATAGTTTCGCAGGCCAATTCCTAGAGCTAGGTCCGTAGTAGTTAGTAGTGCGTGTGCTCGGTGGGAGCTCCGCCCGCTCCAGACATTGATATTTGTTAAACTTGTGTATGTATATTGTTCTTGTATATATTCAATAATTAAAGTTGTTGATATTTCTATTGTTGTTTCAATTATGACCAATCGTATCAGTCCGGTGGTTATCGAGTCGTAGAAAAAATATGTAGGTAAGTTAGTATGAAAATATTATGGTCTGAGGTCAAATAAAAAGCGATAATTTCTGTTAAAAGTTTATAATATTGTACATCAACTATGATTTGTTTAGAGGTAGAACATCCTACTCTTAAATTAACGGCTAATGTGATTACAATAAAATAGTTAATTTTTCATATCGCCGCGTTAATATCATTTATAGGCGGAGTGAGTAAAACGATATAACGTAATTAAATGAGAGCCGCTACAGCCCACGACGTGCGCTGCACGACGTGCATCGAATTGTTCGCAATATTGATAAATAGACACAAAACCAACCACTCCATTGCCTAAAAACCATTTCTGTATATAATTTGTACAACGAGAAACCATTTCTGCACGTAAACTATTTCTCCAAGACGCAACAGCACACGTCATCATCAAATTATAGTTATTATATGAATAATTACTACATAGCTACTTCAAATGTATCGCCCTAAATATATAATACGTACAACATTGCAAATTAAAATTACTCTTTAATATATAATATTATTTCATACGACACATCTGAAGGATCTATATTAAAATAAAAAATAATACGAAGTCAGTTATTATGTCATCGTTGAAAAAAAAAATTATATCACAGAAAACAATAAATACTATCAAAAAAAAACAATATAGATGGCAACTAATGGCATGCTATGCACCTCATTGTGTTTGTAATAATTCAATTTGATTATTACTTCTTTATAGAAATATACAAATACATATTATTTTGTATCTGTTTAAAACTTTGTTCGTCATTTTAGTTCATTTCGTTACACATCTGTAAGGCTGTAGTAGCCAATGTCATACTGACAAATATAAATAAGGTCTCTTTATCCACTCAACATCAAGTGATATTACGAAAAAAAAATTCAATTTTATAAATAAAATAACAAAGAATATAATAAACAAAGGCAGACTCGTTACCTTACCTACTAATATTTTTGTTGATTTTTTAGTTGTTTAAAAAGAGTGGTATAGAGACCAGCACGTAACTTGGCCAGATTCATTAGATGCGCAGAAGTCGTTTTTTTGCCCCTTTTATTGATAGAAGGACGCGGGGATTGTAGTAGCACCTTGACGAGCAAGCCGTTGAAGCGTCAGTCGACTACAATTCGATTTTGTTTGTTTTGATTTGTTGCACTAAGTGTGTAACTATGCACGAACTTACCCCACTACGCCGAAATCTGGCCAAATTACGTGCCGGCGCCTATAAAAATACTAATTGTTCACAGACCACTTTCGGAGAGCAAGGTATGAAAGATTTTTAGGACTTGTCACTGAACCTCATCTTAAACTAGCGGCCCGACCACATAATGAACTATTTTTGTGAGAATAAGAGGGCCTCGAATTCTAGTCTATATTTACAATGAATGAAGTGGTGTGAACAAAGTGAAAGGTGGCAGCCATGACGTAGTAGTTAATAGTTCATATTTTTTACGTTGAGACAAAACAATCACTTCGCAGATAGTAGAAATTTTAGTTTGGTAAGCTTAACAGTGATGAATCTTTTATTTACATATTTCTTTTGTATATCGTTTTATTATATTCCTTGCTACGTAAAAGGTTAGTGATAAATCTGTTTCAGATTTCGCTGTTGCACAATTTCTATGCTAAAAATGAATATAACTAAATAAGAAAAAGCAGCGAAACCACTGTACATATTCTCACAATATTCTTTAGCAAAAATATCTAAAAGTAAAAAATAACATCCTCTCAATATTGATGCAAAAGGAATGTAAAAAAATGTTGTATTATATTTATAAATAATCTAACCGAACATGTTTTCGCCTATATACAGGGTTACAGGAAGTCCTTGTTATCCGTAACAAATAAGCATATATATATAGAGGAGACCCGAGTCCAGCTGTAAGATATTATGGGTTGTTGATTGATTGATATATTCCTCAGGTGTGTAGGACGCCATCTTCAACACTTCCGTATCACAAGTACAAATCAGAAGATATAGTCCAGAATCACAGCCAAGTCGAGAAAAAGAGCAAAACGATATCACATCTACTATGTACGAAGCACAAAATCAGACTGACAACCAAAACAATATTCCGTGTTGTATTCCCAGCCCTAACCGGTTATTCGCACGTAAATCGTCATTAGTTTCGCTCGCACGGTGCGTCTTAACTTAAAGGACAATAGGTGCGGCACCGTTATGACTGCTACCCAACTACTTTTTTCCACGAATTGTAACACAAACCCTAGATTGTTATACCTCGTTAGATAGCTGATGAAACGTAGATATTTTAAAACGCATCTGCCGAGCAACTGCCATAATATTTTTTTAAATGTCCCTTAGAGAAAAATAAACTTAAAAATATTTTTATTAATTTCTTAACTTTCACTTGTCTACGCCTATTGAATTAACTTATATACTATTTTAATTATTGACGTCCTAAAGCATTTTATTACACATGTAAAAACGCAATAATATTAATACGACACAAAATAAACAAAACTGAATTTAATAGCTTAAAATCGGAAATTTTCAATACAAACATTAAAGTCGAATATCTCGAAAAGGGTTAAGTTTAGATTATTTAACAACAACAGGAGTATTTCATAATAAATTAGACCGGGAATGATGGGTACTCCACGCCCTTAACGGATCTATCACGACTTTTCCTGTAACCCTGTATGTTATTAAACATTGACCCACAGTTATCCACAGCGACAATGAAACATAAACATTAATGGACTGAAGTATACGATAATTGATTGTATATATTTTTTCTGTTACGGGGGCAAACAAACCCTCATGAACACCTGCAACACAAGTCACAAGTGCGTTGCCGGCGGTTTGGTGTTGAATGTAGTTTAGGCACCAGAGCTCCTTCATATATTCTACAACACGCGGATTGTACTCTACATTCTAGTTCTCATCTACTACAGCAAAATAATAAAAACTTCCTATCAATAACTTTTCTTTAATAATCTGACTGACGGTTAATCAAATAACGTGAACGCAGTCCAAATTCATCATTCCCTTAAAATACATAATGCTCATATACTTACGCCGGCAACGTACGGCGAGGACTGAATCACACAAGCAAAATTTTTTAACCACAAATATATGAGCATTTACATATAAAAATTCGTGGCATTTATTAGTTTTATAAACGGGTAAAAATGTTACAATATATATAACATCTCATGTGTTGTCTGTTAATATTAATTAATCACTACTATATACACATATTAACATTACACGTATGTAGGTACAAGTTCTAAAAAACTTTTATGAACACATTTTTCAATAAGATATGGGACTGTTTTATTTATAATCTAAGTGTTCAATGCCATTCTCCAACTCGCGTTTTATGGCACAAAAATACATATTTGCACCTTAGTAAAATAAATTAAAAGTTATCTATAAACTTCAGGCAAGCGGAACCCAACAGCGTTTGTGTACACACATACGCTTTTTGTTATATAACACATAGCGCTTATTGATATATAAAACATACACTCTTTGTTATATAACATTACAAGTTTAAACGATCAATAACGACTATTTGTATTAAGTAATATTCGTTGAATAAAAGTACACTACACAACAAAATATGCTAATTACAGCGTGAAATTATGTACATAACAAGAGAAAGAAGTGGTGATCGCGTCTAACGGTTGTATAACAAAAAGTGTAAAAAACGCACCGTAGCATAAGTATTTATCTATAGGCCGATATACGATTTCCTAAAAAGCAATATTTACGTATATACGTGTGACTGTGATATTTAGTACATCAATTGTTATATAACTTTATATTTAAATTATAAATTCGTACAGACTAACTCATATTTTTATTATTTCGTTACAAACTAAACGTAATTAATATTATGCACAGTTAAAATTATAAAATATTAGCACACTATATGTATATATCTTTTTATATAATTATTATTATATATTATACTGGTCATTCTGAGATCTGTTCGTCACCAATCTGGCTCCAATACTGTCATATTTTTATTACACCGTCCATTTTTTATTGAATGTGCTACCTTCTTATAAAGCAATCAGTTTCAGTCAGTGTCCAGTGATGTCTTCTAATCTAATTAATATTTTATAAGTAGGTGTGCAGTCAAAGTTTGTGGTGAAACAAAATACTTCAATATATTTACAATGTATAGCAAAACGGTTTAAATACTTATTTTATTTAAATACTTCTAATTATGTTAAGAACGGTTCATAGGAAGGGCTATGGCTAACGACAGATATAATCAACTTTTCAAAATAGTATTTTATAAAAAAGAATATTAACTGAAACTCCGAGAACTGAAAAATATGAGAGGCCTGTCGTCCCCTTCGGAGATATAAATATTGAAGATAAGTTTATTTGCATAAAACATGAGTTAAAAAGATGTCATATTATAAAAGAGCGTCCAACTTTTTTTATAGTAATAAAAATGTCATGACGTCACAGTGCAGCATTGACAAATGTTAGAGCAGTTTTGGTGGTGTGCATACAGAGCTTACTGTCAACACACCGTTACACTTCACTACGTCTGCCAGGCGGTTTGCTTCCACGAACACTTCTAGAATAAATAAGCACGGGAGTGTTTGTGTGTGTGTTTGTCCACGACTCAATCCCTTTTATTCACGACAAAGAATAGTTTTTTTTCTTAATAAGTGTGTGTATCAACTTTCCTTGGTTTAATTAATTTGACCAATATGTGTATTGTATTGAAATGTATTTTTACAAAGCGACAAACAAACTTGAAACTAAATGAGCCTCATTTACGAAAAAGGCAGTAGTAAGTAGCACATTCAATCACTCTGTAGTACAACGACCCAACCATAACACCTGCTCTATGGTCCGAGGTTACATGTTACACAATCTGATATAACAATATAACAGGGTCTCGCCCGAGGTAACTACACTAAACCATATTCATACACATGTAGATATGTGGCGATTTATAATAATTCTCTGTTACTTACATTTTTGTAATATAAAGTTATTTAATACAACATTTCGTGTATTGTTACTATAATAACGCTCGAAGAGATGACGGAGAATAATCAACTTCTTATAAAGTAATATACTCAACTAGTTTTTAATTACCAGAGAAAAAATCGGTATACGATACTGAGCCGGTCCATGTAATTAAAAAAAGACAATTTGTTAATTTTAGCTCTAAAAAAACAATATATTTGTTCATAACGCATGATATAATTCACTACGTAGTAAAGCATCCTTCGACGTAGCCTGTCCTTGCCTGCGGGCTGCGGATGCGAGAGGGAAGAGGCGAGGGAGGCTCCTTTGACGACGACTGCAGTTTCGACTGCGGCGTCGTAAAGTGCATTTCTGTGATTCCGACACTCGAACTGTCGAAATGAAGTACAAAATTACAAATCGTGAATACTCGCCATGTTACGTGCATGCTTTATACCATGTGAGAATGTGACTGCCGCTTTACGGATGTATCGTGAGCTATACCCGAATGTCCGACAGCCAAATCACTCTCCTGTTAGGCGTTTACCAACGTCTGATGGATCACGCCTCATGCACAAAGTCGAGGAAGAAAACGAAAAAAATGAACACTCACCATATGCGAAACATGTATGATGAGGTGCTCAAGTTTTTGAGGAAAATACCCGACCGCGTACAAACAATGCGGAACGTAGACTAGCACGTACACTTGGCATCAGCCAGCACTGTGCCTGGAAGATGCTAAACTCGGCTGGAATAGGGTGAATTTAAAGTACTTGTAGTAGAATGTATTAAATACTTGAATCAAATTGTATAGTAGCTACCAGCTGAATACTTAAATTGTAAACTATATCGAAACAGTGTCGGATTAAACATTGGTACCTACTTTATATTTGGTCAATTTAAAGGTTGACTTCCCAATTCTGCATGTATCGAACTCTAAAATTTTAAATCGGTATTTTATCACAACCAGAACGCCTCAATACGGATTCGTAAAATTGAGTGAAACTTTAGTTAAATACTCTAATTTTATTATTATTAGAATAAAACCAGTAGGATGAGGCATTTTAACTATTTAACCCTAAACCCAGTTGTGTTGGACCTTGAAGTCGCTGCAATAATAAAATTGAATAGCTCGCCGCTCGACGTCCGTCGCGTCTGGTGACGGCGATGAGCGAGACACGATGAAAGAAGAAACACATTGATGGATTGATTTGTTACATGTGTATACTTCGTGCGTAATATAATGTGCTGTCCCAAAGTTATGGACGTATTTTGGGACTTTATAAACGTTTATAACTTTATTGTTTTGTTTGTTAGGTACTTCTGGTATGGTGTTTTATATAAGTATATACGTTCTGTATCCAATTATTCTTTGGTAATTAAAAATATTAGTGTATAAAATATTAATGATCATAAATTTATTACATACTTTGCTAAGCTTGTCTGTTTATACAGCAGGTGTCTACCGCACCGAGCCGTAGGCGACTGTCGCACAGAGACAGGCGACTATCACACCGTCACGCAATAGTCCGCTGAACCGCGCCGTAAGCGACTATAGCCCCGTACCGTAGGCGACTATCGCACAGTGACATAGGCGACCATCGCACAGTGATATAGGCGACCATCGCACAGTGACATAGGCGACCATCGCACATTGATATAGGCGACTATCGCACAGTGACATAGCCGACTATCGCACAGTGATATAGGCGACTATCGCAGTGACATAGGCGACCGTCGCACAGTGATATAGGCGACTATCGCACAGTGACATAGGCGACTATCGCACAGTGATATAGGCGACTATCGCACAGTGATATAGGCGACTATCGCACAGTTACATAGGCGACCATCGCTCAGTGACATAGGCAACTATCGCACACTGATGTGATCTTCTATTAGACGTGTTTTTAGACTTTTACTGCACTGCACTTCTCTTGTTTGTACTCGCTACAAATTGTATCAATAAATACTACTTTGCTATCCCTACAGTCCATGTCGTCTCCGCCATCTCAACGTTACGGATAGAAATTTCAAAACGTATCAAAAATGTCAAGCTTCTGTAGAACACATTTCCTAATTACTAATTACCGAATCAATAGCGACAATCCATAGCAGTATATGATTATTGACCGAGTTTTTTACAGAGACGTTAAAAAATATCTGCACAATAGCTTCTCCTTTATGCCATTACAACATTGAAGAATTAATGAAAAAACTCGGTCGACATTATGTTCCATGATTCATTATACTCTCTTCCGGTCTTATATATTATACATTTCGTGACCGATGCACTCTCCGTTAAGTAAACTATCCGTTAAAACTATCAATACAAAAATGTAGAGCGGACGATTCAAAGGAATCTACACGGAGATGCCAAAAAATTGACGAGTCCTTTATTATCTGCCTGATATGATCTGCGGTTCAATAAATATACGCTCAATACTCCCGGTATCCTCCCGAAAACAAAACGGACGTTCAGGGCCAGAACGCTCGGGCTTGGGCGGCGCGGGGCGCTCCCGCCGCGGGTTCACGGGCGCTGCGGGTGTTATAAGCTCTGCGCGTGCCAGTAGGGCGCGAAGGGCGCGGGCGCGGGGCCGGCGGCGGGCGCGGGGGCGGGCGCCGGCTCGGGCTCGTCGGCGGGGCAGTCGCAGTCGTCCAGGCGCGAGACCACGAAGTTGCCGTAGTCGTCCGTCAGCGAGCTGTGGCGCAGCGCCCCGCACACGTGCCGCCGCGCGCCGCAGCCCCACCAGCGCTCTGCGGAACGTTCCCACGTCACACGTCACACGTCACACGACTCTCCGCGCACACGTTCCGCAGCCGAACTGCCTCACTACTACAGCTGCTACTACTGTTACATTTTATTGCTTCCCAAATGTAAAGATCTGTTCTCTTTTAAAGTCAATTTGCACTAGAGCAGAGTCGAAGCATTCGCCCTTTTCTCCAAAATATAATATAATAAAATTCTAAGATAAAAGACGCGCGTCGGCTAAACGCATCGTCGTCTCGTTAATCGATACCGGAAACTGTTTTGTGTCTCACTATAAATATAAAAACGTACGTAGAACTTCACTTTATTTGTGAAGAATTTGATGCTTCGACAAGCTCTGATTCTGCGCTATGATTTGACCCTTAATTACCACCATGACATTCACAGTGGTGAAAAACAGATATAATGGTAAAACAAAAACATACCCATTAACTGAGATGCATTACTTACCTCTGCTGATATCCACGTCAGCCATCAATTCTTCATTCATCAAAGCCGATAGCGCATCGTCTGTGTGTCGCGAATCTGTAAATAAAATTATCCGTGATCATTCCATGTGAAAAGTAATAACTACATCGATAAATAAATCTTATTTTGGCACCAAAATAAGCCATCACTGTCCTGTCCTGACACATATACAAAAACCATAGTTTGGCACTAATATCCTAGTTGAATCGGAGTGTGAAGGGAACGGATGTCATGTCCCTACAACACAAAAGGATGATCCTCCGACCAGGCGAGGTGATCGCGCCTAACGGGCCGCGACCCAATGGCTGATGTTGAGATGTTCAGCACGAGAACATTTATAGCGCGGTTCAGAATTAGTAGTCACTCCGTGTGGTACTTCACTACGTAGTTCAGTGTATCTTTGGTAGATGGCGCTGTAGTATGTTTCTGTTGAGCTGCAAGTGGAAGTAGCCACAGGAATAATACTGTGGTTTAATTTGTTTTGGCCAAGTCACCGTATAATAGAATCCAAATCTCCCCCTCTTATTCAATGCGGATGGACTGTTATAATTGCCCCCTATCTGTACTATAAAAAACGATGCATAATCTGTGCAGTGATCCAGGTTGCAGTGTCCTGTAAGAATATTAAACTCATCTGCATAATAAAATGTTTCGGAAACAGCAAACGAAAGTAAAAGTGAATGTACCAGACTCTTCCTTGATGAGTGTCTCTTCCTTAACTGCCCCAGGCGCGTTGGGCGAGGTGGGGGTGGTGGGCGTGGTGGGCGTGGTGGGCGTGGCGGGGGGCGTGGGCGCCGCGTCGCTGGGCAGCGCCCCGCCCGCCTCGCCGCTACTGTTCGAACTGCACTCGGGACTGTACGGAGCCATCTGTACAGCGGAATAGATAAAAAATAAAATAAATAAATAAAAATAGCCTTTAATTACTCTGACCTTTGCACAATATGTGATATAATATAAGAATATGCTAACTTTACCTAATTATACTATATTAACTTTTTTCCTATTTTCTGTATGTATATAAATTAACATTTACTGTCAGTTACTAGGTCAGGCTGTCTTGTGACATAGGCCTCCTCAAGATCCCTCCACAATTGCCTGTCCATTGCTGTCCTTCTCCAATCCTTCGGCAAATCGTCCTCCCATCTTTTTTTCTGCCTTCCTCTACGTCTTTTTCCGTTCCGTGGGTATCAATCTGTTACTTTTTTGGTCCACTTTCCTGTTGTTGATCTCATCATGTGACCAGCCCATTTCCATTTTAACGTTCGTATTTTTAGAGTGACATCTGCTACTTTGGTGATGCTCCTAATTGTTGCAGCTTTCCATTTATCTTTCAACCTTAGTCCTAGGATACTCCTTTCCATTCCTCTTTGGCACACACCCAGCTTGTGCTCAATAGCGGAATAGATACATCATTACAAATTATTATTAGTTATCATGGATAGACATCACGCGCAGAGGTCGCGGTCGACACGATGCATTTCATTTCTTCGTTAAAAGATTGACCAATAAGGTCCCAAGAAATTATTGACCTGAAATTGATCGGTCAAAGGGCAAGCTTGAGCTATACATCACTATTTTTGGAGTGACAACTTTTAATGGGTAAACCGCTTCGTTACGTAACGCGTTACGACGCCAGTCTGTCTGGCTTCCCTTTCTCTCACGCGAACGGCAACGATAGGCTCCTTCTTTTTCAGTCTAACCCACAGTAAATAGTTCAACTTAGATTAATTTAAGTTATCAATTCTGTCGGGCGTCCCGAGACACACACGATTTTTTTACAACAAATGGACTATGATCAATAATATAAATCATGTAATAAATAGTAAATTTTCATTATATTTCAATTAAGTACCGACCCTTAGACTGCGTCGACGTCGCGGCGCCACCTCGGCCATCTTGTAGCTGGTGTCCATCGCCCAGTACGAGCCCTTGCCCGGATCGTCTTTGCTGCGAGCCACCTTCATGAAGCATTTATTCAAAGACAGGTTATGTCTTATTGAGTTCTGTAAATTAAATAATAATACCATTTTAGTGGGAATTAAAAGTTTTAAATGAATATTAATGGCTAGTGTTGTTATTTTAACAGGTTTAACCATGGAAGATCACGTCACGCTTCATGAGAAAACCGACTCGATCCAAGCCATCACATGGCCCTGGCATTCTTTCATTGCATAGAAAGTTCTGTTAATTGTTCTGTTAGTAATGTACTCATATTTTTTTATGTTCGGGCCTGCAAAAGTACCTCAAATCTGCCTGATGGAAAGCATAAGCAGAACTCAAGAGTGGTGGTCACCGCTACCGTTGCGATTTCTTTTTTTTTGTATGAGTGGCAAACGAGCAGACGTATCGCCTTTTACCGTCGCCCATGGACACCCGTAACACTTGGGGGATGGGGGACGGGCATAGGGATTGGGGTACGGGCCTTCGGTGTTCTCACTCACTCGATGAAACACAGCGCAAGCGCTGTTTCACACCGGTTTTCTGTGAGTCCGTGGTGTCACTCCGGTCGAGCCGGCCCATTTATGCCGAATCGTGGCTCTCCCACGGTAAGAATGCGAATGCAGACAATGCAACAATGCAGCATGGTACCCACACCATGGCAGCCTAGTGATACTTCTGCTTCATTGGGCCTCCGGTATCGCACTCACCAACGAACCGCGACAGCAGGAATGCTGTCATTTTAGGTTGATGTCTGTGCAAGTGTAGTACCGCCTCGGTCGAGCCGGCTCAAACGTGCTTAAATCAGCGTAGCTCTATCATCTTTACTCTATATTTCTTCTAATCAAAATCTAATTAAAATCATTTTCTAAGGAATTTGAAAACTCTAAATGTTCATTAAAATCGAATGTTCAGTTGAATATTATTGTAGAATTTGACGTCACTTTTATAATTCATTAATATTATCTATATCAGTATGATAATACATATCTCGCAATAGTCGCGCGTGTTGAATTCCTCAAGGGTTAACTCCCTCTATAAAGGTAGTTTCACATTGTTGGCGATATTCTACTCCAGACACGAACTAATTCGAACCGGTTCTCAGGAAAAGGATCATTAAAAAAAGCCATTCGAAAAGCGTTTATCGAATACGCCGCGAACAGTCTGCAGTGCAACTACAAACCAGCAATTCTTAGCTTCAACTAATAATAACACATTTGAGAATGATTTCTCTTTCTCACGTTAGGACTATTGTATAATGTAATACTATTGGAATATCTGTAATGTGATTGCAATTGCACCAAGCCACTTTCCACAGCAAACCATCTTAATAATAGCCTTGTCAGCTGCAATGATACCTTCTCTTCGACATTGCATTTTAAAATGCCAATAAGGTTTTGAATCTCAAGACAGACTTACACTGCTTCTCACAGCATATGCTGTACTACCTGTTCTGACACGTTCATGAGGCTATCATCGCTCGCTTTGCAGCGTATTTAAGATTTAAAAACTATTTTTTTCTAAGCTTTGTCATGTTATTGTAAGTGTAAAAAAAAATCATTTTCTTTTTTACAGTTGGGAGGAGAGCGATTGTAGGTGGTCACAGGCCTTGTATCACGGTCAGACACCTTGAGAACAAAATAGAGTAAATCTTACCATCCATCCTTTGCCCGCTTCTTTGTAGTAGGGAAAAGCGTTGCAGATGTACGTGTATATCTCGTTCAGCGTCATCTTGCCGTTCGGTGAGCTACTTATCGCTAATCTTATCATACTGGCATAGCTGCAACAGATTAGCAAAACAAATTAAAGAAAGGTCCGTAGCTACTATTTGAGCCCGTGCTCACAGAGATCTAGTAATTTTCTTCAGAGGGCCTGGTGTGAGTTTATTTCACATGAATCGCAACGACGAACGCCATTACCGTGACGATCGAGTATATGTATGTATCCAAATGTAATCTATATAAGATTACATTTGGAACATGAACAACACAACCAAATAACACAGTGTGTGTTTTTATGAACTTTCACCAGTACTGAAAAACACACAAAAAATACCAATTTTTCGATCCACAACTTTTGGCCACGCAACTGGTGTGTTTCGTACAGCAGTGCCACTAACACACACGTCGTGTCGTGCCATGCTATTACCCATATCCCTTGTGTTGCCTACGAGAGTGTTGATGACGCAACTGTTGTGTAGTTTAACGGCAATACATGCAATATACGTTAGAGTGTATTTTTTGTCGTTTATTTTATTTTTTAAAGAGAATAAATCCTGTGTCACGTGGTACTTTACAAACATACATGAAACGGGCACAAACAACACCCAGACTTAGAATAACATTTTGTGGATCACATAGTGTTGTCCCATGTAGGATTTCAACACACAACATTTGGTGAAATAGGAAACGGTGTAGCGACCGCTTAAATACTAGGCTATTCGTGCATTCAAGCAAATTTATTATGTTCATGTGTTCTAAGAATACATTTGAAACTAATTTATCTTCAAAATGTAAATATTATTTAATACGAAAAAATTGCCGAAGGAAAGTTTGCATCAATATCAACTAGTATCATGTTCCTCCAACACAAATGGAAGATCCTCCAACCAGGCGAGGTGATCATGCCTGGCGGGCCACTGCCCAACGGTTGATGTTGGGATATTGTATATATGCTTATCAGCGCGAGAGCTCCTATTGCGCGATGCAGGATTAGTAGTTTCTTCATGCAGTACATTACACCCTAGTTCAGTGTATCTGCGGTAGATGGCGCTGTAGTATGTTTTTTTTGCGCTGTATGTGGAAGTCGCCACAAATTGAATTAAAAAAATGAAGATTTTAGAAACATTATTTTAAAAGCAATTAAATTTAAACGAAAATAAAACATATACACTCGTACACCTAAACGTATGTTTCATACATTGGCGTTATACTACACACCAGTTGTGTTGACAGCACTTTCGTACGGAACACATAAACAGTGTTACCAGCACTCGCGTATGGAGTACATATATACGTGTGGGTAACAGCACGTTACTCGGCAATACGACGTGTGCTTTAGTGGTACGCCGTACCACGGGACACATAAACAGTGTTACCAGCACTCGCGTATGGAGCACATACGTGTGGGTAACAGCACGTTATTCGGCAATACGACGTGTGCTTTAGTGGTACGCCGTACTACGGAACACATAAACAGTGTTACCAGCACTCGCGTATGGAGCACATACGTGTGGGTAACAGCAAGTTATTCGGCAATACGACGTGTGCTTTAGTGGTACGCCGTACAACTGTAACACAATAGTTGCGTTTTATATTCACTATCGCCTATTCACAGTACTCCAGTGATTTCTATATATGATTTCTTCTAATTACTTTGGCACGAAGAAATTGAGGGTAGGTACATATTTGACAATTAAAATTTATTTTATTTTATACCAGTAGAGTCACGATTATACGTGTGACAGTGGTGCTCAGGGTAGACGCTGCAGGAGGATTAATTTAATATGTATCCATTATATTAAAAAATAAAGAAAGTAAGATAAATAATAACGCATCACTTTTTGATAAATTGAATAAATTTTTGTAAGCATATCTTTTACAAATATTTATACTGTCTGACTTTACAACTAGAAGTGCCTGCATTTCTTAAGACTCAGACTACTAAGACTAAGACTATAATAGCGTATTAATTGCTAAAGAGAGTCCAATGTTCAACAGTGGACTGTTAAAGGCTGCCTATGTGTGATCTGCATAAAACTTGAACACACTCAATGAAGTTTCATGCATATTGCCAGGGGCCACTGTGTCACTATGTGATGAAAAGTGACTACCACCACCCAATCAATCAATATACTTTATTTTTGTTTGATTGATTGCCAATGAACCAATAAGGTCCATTTGTTCAGAAAAGGATTTACTTTAAAAACTACAAGCAATTAATTGTTCTAGATTATTGTGAAATGCAAAAAGTTTCCCGAATTCATCAAACTGTTCCCTATTGTACTATACAGGTGTTGGTTACAGTCTTGGCAAGCCATGATCTTTTTGTATGATATTGCTACAAAAACCTATATTTTGTAACCATAAACATAGGGTTTGTAATATACAGCTGTGTCTATGTGTTTATTCAATGAATTATCTATACAAATAAATGAAATGGAGTATCTGTTTGTAATATTAAAATAATCACTAATTGCTAAGCGTGTATGTATGTACATACAGTACATATACCAAAATAATATTTTAAAAATTTTTTATCTGCTTGTTCCGGGTAATCTATGGAACAGCTCGACCAATTTCGATGACTTTCACTGACAGATAGCTGATGATATAAGGAGTAACTTGAGCTTCTTTCTTTAGACTAGCTTTGCCCCACTGTGTTGCTCGCGGTAACAATGACAAACATGAGTGAAACCGCTGGGCTCAGCTAGTCTAACATAAATTTCAATATAAGGTATTGTATCACTTTTGTCAGAGCATTCACTCCATTTCATATCATACAGCGACAATCTGCTGATTAGCACAAAAAGATATGAGGATATGATTCAGTCCAGTGGTGTTTTTGAGATATCTACAATAATGATAGATAATAAAAAATATGTCGAGAAACTATGTTCAGCTTTATGAATAAGTTTGACTGACTGACTGACTCAACTAATTAATATAGTTTTTAGTTTAAAAAGTTTTTTAAAGTTCTTAGGTAATGTATGGATTGCATTACACAGGTTACTAAATGATAGACAGGATTGAATTAACACTATTTATTTGTGGCACAAAAAATGACTGATGATGATGAATAAAATCATAATAATCAGATTTATTTCATTTAAAATATATTTATTTCACTTGAATGAGATTTTTTACTTTCTTGCCTTTTTATTACTTTAAAATTTAATTATTTATGAAATGAAGACAATGTATTTTAGTTTTATTTAATTTTTAATGCAATTAAAAGATAATTCAACAAGTTCTACTAACATCAACAATTTAAAAACACAGTAGTGTTGAAAAACTAACAAGGAAAGTTTAATATTAGCTTGTCATTAAAGTTTTCTAATTTTTTCCAGATAATTTGGTACTGTAGAGATTCTCATCGCTTTGCATTGGGATTTCAATAGAAATGATTTCTGAAATATTTGATAACTTTTAGAACATGTCCTGTAGTATTCGGAATCCTGGAACTGTGTCTGTAATCACGGCACGTGTGCACGCCGTAGTCCTTGTCAGGGGAAGTCCCTAAACAATTTTAGTCAATTAGGTTACAGTGAAAAATCAATGATTTGAATCATTGATTTTTAAAAAAAATATTTGATTAAAATCATGACTTAAATTACATAAAGATTTATGCTAGTAAGTAGGTGCAGTTGCACTGATTTATCTTTACATAGTATAAAATGATTATGGTTCCATTGTCTGTCTGATACTTAGATTTCAACTACTAATCAGTTTATAATGCAGTTTTCAGCAATACATAGTGATTCAGGTGGATGGTTTAATTGTGTAATACATGCAAATATAGTAGACATAAATCCAAGAGTTACATTGGATTCCATGCAAGACAATCCAAGCCAAGCCAAAACAAGCCATTGAAATATCTTCCACATTGTGCTATCTCTTACATGGTGTTAACTCTGGAGCTCTTGAGCTTAAAACTCAGTTTCGAGAATAATCTTTAGTAGAATAAAGAAGCCCTGTAATGCACATAACTTATTTCAGGATTTACCTTCATTGAAGGGGAATTGGGAATTGCGATAGTAACCATACAATCTCACATGGAAAATATAGGTGACTTATATCTAAAAGGGACTGCTAGATTTGTGGTTTTGCTAATATCGGTCTTTACAAATAAACACAATAAACTACTACTAATACTATTAATCCTGAATCAAGCAATAAAAGTTCTCACACTGATAGGCATATACACAACATTCCAAGGTCAGCTATTGGGCAGTAGCCTGTCAGGTCACCTCATCTTGTCAGTGTATCCTCCACTTTTGTTGGAGGAACATGATTTCCCTCCACAAGCATGATCACTTAATTTTGAATCTAATTTATTTATGATGTGTATATATTTAGCAATATGTATATCCATTCTCATTACCATAGTATAGTTTGGGGTCAGAAAGCCTTGTGTGAAATATAAAAATATTTTTAATATAGGTGTCTGTATTGCAAAAACATATAATAACAAAACATCCTCTGTGTTTTAAGGCTTCCCTTAGAACTCGAATCACAGGATAATTTCCATTGTAAAGAAATTAAGCTTCTGTTGATAGTCTAACTACAAAATAGTATTTGATTTAACTATAATATCTAGGTATATTTGCTAGGATGCAGTTATTTATTAAGTCATATTTATGACTTAGGATAGGCTAAGCAAGTACTAGAATAAACTAGGCAACTCCTTAAAAGGCAAGCAACACTGGCGATTAACATACTGCGATAAGCCTGCTTGTATGCACAGTATTCCATAAAAAAAAACTAAAACTATGTGAGGGGTTTCTAACCCTAAATTATATTTATTTTGTGGGATAGATGATTATTTTACAACAAAACATTGTATTTGAATTAAAAAACTATTGCTAATTGAAGGATAGTGAGTTCATAAAATTTATAAAACTATTGTTTAATTATTTTTTCCAGTTTGGATTATCTCTTATAACTGGTTATTAACTTACACATGTATAACTTTAAACTCTTACACATGTATAACTTTAAACTACCTAATAATATTGAAGTTGTTACGACAGCTATAAACTGCCTGCCTTACAAAGTTTCTGTTTTATTTGTGATTATCTATTTATATCTTTAAAAAAATTATATAATAATTTCAAAATATACCAAAATCTTTATGCACTAGTATGATATACTTCAATAATGTGTACCCAAGTGTGTTTGTCTTGGTCAACTTAAAAAAAATAATTCACAGAAACATTAAAGTGTGTGCTGCCACGAAAACTTCATAACTCATCATTTTTAAGGGTCATATACATTACAGGTGACGCACTTATACGTATTAGGAAGTATTCAAGTTCACGCAATATAAAATCATTTACCTGTACGCAGGCTTCGCGTGTTTTATTTTATTTGTGTTCTCTTTCTGGTCCACCTCTTTGTTATTATTTTCCTGCGACAGGCCGAGCGGTTGTACACCTTCGTACAGGAAGCGAGGAATAGGGCCCAGCGGGCTGTGGCGTGGCGGGCCAGGGCTAAACGCGGGGAGCCACTCCACGCCTGGGGAATCACTCATTGTCCCATCAATATACGCGCACTTTCACCACACTTCGCGTTCTCATCACCGTGTAAACACAACCACATAAGTTTTTATCTTCACTCTGTGGGCGTTACGCTGTTGCTACCTTTTATGAAGATGATCCTCATTGTAGGACATTGAGAATCCTTGAAATTACGACTAACTCGAACCACTGTCACAAGCTTATTCCCTACATACAAGCTCAGTATTAAAACTTATAAATACATGTATATATTATTATTTGATGAAATAAATTAAGGAAATAAGATAAAAATGAAAGAAAATTTAATTTCACATGAAAATTAAAATTATTATGACATTTGAGGCACCTACAACAAGGAAAATGGCGGCGTTTTGGGTGTGCTCAGTTCAAAAACAATGTTGAATGACTTAATTGTACAGGCCCAAGCATAATTGTAGATTTTTAAATCAATTGCAATTTTATACACTGTTTCTTTCTTCGTACCTGTTTGTAAAGAAATATATGCAGCACACCATGAACCTTATGAAACAATGGGAAGTAAAAATGTTTTCTTAGTGGCAATAATTACTAAATGATTGACAGATTGAATAAATTTAAAAAAAACTGACAGTTTGAACAAAGTGCTTGGGAGATGAGGTTGTGTTTCAATCAGTTTTCATTTTAACGGTTTGTTGACAAAACTTTAACGTTTACATTGAATGAATTGTGTGTGAACATTCATTGTTGTGGTGAATTGCAAAGTATATAATAAACGATGGCGACCCAGCCAGAAGTCGGTGTGTCCGACTTTGTTCTACTGGACAATTTGACCACCGATACCTTTATCGATAATTTGCATTTGAGGTGAGTTTTTCCTGTGTTTAACGTAACAACTTATTTTATTTTTATATGTATCGATACATAGTTGGTAAATAAACCCTTCGCCTATATACATTTATACGAAATTCTCGTCTAAAGCGCCAATTGTTATCTCGAATACTAAGTAAAAACAACATTCGGACTTTTTTATGGCATTGTGTGGGGTCGAACTCAATTCTAAATTCAGTACATTTTCCAGGCAAGTCGAAACAAGTAAAACTAGCAAAACAGCTGGTGTAAACTATCTTAAAGGTATATATAGTCTGGTATAGCTAAGTCTATTAGTGTAAAATTATTTGTTAATGATAAATAAACATACATAAACGATTTGTTTGTTTATAAATAGCATTATAATTTGTTGACAAAATTTAAAAAGTACTAAGTAAGTGTTGATGGTATTTTTCACTAAATAATTTCTTAAGTAGGTACATTGTTAGGCCTTTGTTTTAGCCATAGGTCCTGTAGTTGTAGGTAACCTTGCTATTCACATCTGTTTCAATACTTTCAGAGTAATATTCTATATTTACTTTTTAAAATGTGTGTTTATTGTCTTGTCCATTAATATTGTTTTTTGTTCATATTTAGTAACACACTATATATAAGGCTATGTATTACAAGTATTTCATTTATGTATAATGTATTTTTTTATTGAACTAGTTATACCGATATTTTATGATCCAGTGTCAAAACTGCTGGACAATAAATGATTTTTGTATATATTACAAGTGTAAATGTGTTGTGCTTTTCTACAAAAAGTGTTATTAAGAATTTTAAGATAAACAAATATATTTTAGACAAATGGATTCGACTAATTAAAAAAAATATGCATACTGAAAAAAAATCTAGTAATAGACAAACATAAGTAACCCAATCTATATGTTTCTATAATATTAAATGATAAAAAATGTTCAACTTCTCTAAACTTTAATGACATAATTGTTTATTTTGAAAACACTTGTAAGAGTATTATGACATCATGTAGATTATGAGTCATTGACTAAGCGTCATTATTGGCCTTACATTTGTCTAAACCTTTACTCTATTTTTGTTTTAATTCCTTAAGTCATTTAGATAATGAAATGGAGGAATAGTAAATACTATTTTTTAAGTTATTCTCTTTTGAATGAATTAAGAACATAATAAATTCATAACACATAAAACTATATCATATAACATAAATTAATCTTGTTGATAAAAACATTTGAGTTTAAACTATTAAATAGGCAATTTTATCATATTTATAACATCACTTGATATCAGAATATAAAAATTAGATAAAACTAGGTATCGTTTAATTTTGTAAAATAAAATGTATATTATTTTATTCAAAGTTCCTATTTATTGGCTTTTAGATAAATACACATAGAAATGAAATATATAAGCAATTGAAGCAATAATATAACATATAATAATCTAATATTAAATTTATCCATCTAATTATCTAACTGCAGACAATAGCTAATAACTAGAATCACTGTCATTATGTAAGAATTCTGCCGTTCCCACTGTGTTATTTCTTTCATCTGAAAAACTGGTTTTGAAGCTGCTATTGTGAAAGAAGCTTACATTATTTTACTCATTGTTTTGTATCTTTCTTTTTGAGTTTTTTTTTTTAATTTAAAAACCCAGTATAAGAGCTTTTAAAAAAACTAACCTGGAAGAGGCTTATTATGGTCAGAGTTAGTATGACTAAATGTTGAGGAAGAGGCAATAGGTTTGATTCTCAACCTTTAAAAAGCAATTGTGTTATGATTATAATCTTCCATGCTGATTGTATTTTTTTCTGTGTGTGTTTTTATTAATATACCAGTTTAAGATTACTCAGTTATGTATCAGATGTTTCAAGTTATCTTCAACAAATAGGAAATTGTTAACTATTGTATGAATGCTCTATAAGATTGAATCATAATTAAAATATGATGCATTGTGTTAATACCTACTGTATTATATTTGTCACAATTACGCGCGGTTTTTCCTCGAAGGATATAGATGCTGTTTAGATGTGCAGACCAAAATAAACATTGATTGTATGTACAAACATTTATTAAGCACTGAGCCAGTGTGTCATGGTTATTTTTAAAGTTTTCAATGTTCTGATTGCATACGGCGTCGACGCAATTTGGCGATGTTGTTCTCGATCTAAGTCACTTTAAGTTAGAGAATGACGCTCTTCAACCTATTAAACCTAGGCCTTTCTTTTTTTTTTTATTTGATCTTCGTTTTCTGACGTGTCGTGTGTGTCTCAGAGAACACATTAAGCCGTTGGTCCCGATTGCTATACGAACATCTGTATCTAAGGGTACCTGAATCTCTAAAAAGTCCGACAACAGTCTATCTACAGAACTTCGATATGACCATCTTCTGTGAAGGTCTGACGGCCGAATCTCCACATAAAATGACGAAGATCAGCTGAGTTGTAGTAAACGGAAACCCACTTCTACCGGTTAACTAGCTTTATGAAAAATATCATTCTTCTATATAAAATTCTTGAATCGCGGTGTTTGATACCAAACGGCGTTACCGATTTTCATGAAATTTTGTGCGCATATCGAGTAAGTCTGAGATCTGATCTATTATTCATACCCCTAAATGATAACGTGACCCCCAACCCTTTATTATATTTTGTTTTTTTTTATATATAAGGCAAAACTACGTTTGCCGGGTCAACTAGTATTTAGAATACAAATATCTCTGCATTAACATGGAAAAAAGCATTTTCTGATTTTCAATGTCCTTCTTTGTAATCTGTTTGAATAAATTGTTTCGTTTCCTCAGCTCTTTAATCAAAGATCTAAGCTATAATTTTCCGTAGGATCCTACATGGTATTGCTCTTATTAAAATTGTTTATATAAATTAATTCAATATGGTCAGAAATAGGATTTTTTTTTCTCGGGATACGACTATAATGTGTCAAAAATAGTGATCAGTTAACAAGTTAAGGTATTAAAGAATAACACACGAAGTTCGGATACCACGACTTCTGAGGCTAAACGGAGTAAAATGCTAATAAGTTTTTATTCATGTGACGCAGAGTAAGTACGAGTTGTCGATATTAGCAATAGTAATCGGCGAGTATGTCACGGCCTCTTCCTGCGCTCTGTAAGACCACGTCTTTACGATGCAATCCAAGTTCTAATTTAAGAACTCCTTGTGCTTAATCTTGTAGCAAATTGGGATTCTAGTCGTTATTTAGTTTGTGGATTTCTTCACAATGATTGGGCCTCTGTACTGGTAAAAAACCGGTAATTACTTCCTTTGAGTGTGATAACCAGATATAAATTCGATATTAAAAGTTACACCTAAAAGTTTTTTAGCATATTGATGTCTAGTAGTCCAAAGTTACTGAAGCTCCAACGATTAGGGTTTAAAGCAGAATTTCAAATTAACGTTTGAGTATCTCTTTAACACACTCGCATTTCCTTTGTGCAAGATTAAAGAATAAAACGAAAACTTGTGCTTGGCAATGAAGATTGCAACATTTATACATACAACAAATTAATCTGGGTTAACGAGCTTCAAATCAAAACCTAATTATTCTCTAGTTCCACAAATGATAGAACCAATTCTAACACATTGAATTTTTGTAACCTACGAATTAAACGACAATTTAAAGGAATTATTTTTTTCTATAAAATCCTCTTGAGCTTAAAAATACTTCCATATAAATAAATAATTACATTCAGACACTGAACAAATCATTGTGTTCATCACGTCATCAATCAAATTTTAACTCTTCTTTTTAAATTCTTAATTGAACGTACCTCACGAAAAAGCATCGTAGAGCAATACAAAAATACAATCAAATTTGTAATCACTTTACTTTTCGAAGCCGTTTAAAAATAGAAGAATGTACGAATGTCACATTTAAAGGCAGAACGGCTCAGTACTGATGTCATCACTCAAGGTGATAGCTTGGGTGGCCTTTCATGCTGTTTTCCTCAGTGTTGTTTGTTTTATTATCCATATAAAAGATCACTTGTTACTGGAAAATAATATTAGCCATCGATAAGCCTCTTTATTACTTTCGATAGTCAATTAGCACTGTTATTATTACGGCCATTTATCAAGGTCCGAGGTCCTTTTTAATTTACACTTGAAGCCATTACTCCCGCCAACGAATCGGGGTCTCTTTCTTTTACAAATGAATAGTTTTAAAAAGATCACAAGTCGTCTCACAGAATAAAGTCTGATAAACTAAAGATCTGTACTGTATGGGATTTTTTTATGCACCCTATTGGTGCAAACGAGCAAACGTATCGCCTGATGATGGTAAGCGATTACTGCCGCCCATGCATGCCTGGCACACCGGAGGCGTCACAAGTTTGTTGCCGGCCCTTGGGGGATGGGGAGGGGGGGAAGGATTGGGGTATGAGCCTCCAGTATCCTCACTCGGTGAAACACAGCGCAAGCGCTGTTTCACGTCGGTTTTCTGTGAGGTCAGTGGTATCACTCTGGTCGAGTCGGCCCAGTCATGCCGAAGCGTGGCTCTCCCACGGTACCTTATATTTGCTCTGGTATTTTTGCGTACTTTAATGGTATCGTAGAATATAAAGAACACCACTTATACGAAAAAAGGACAATACTCTATTTTAGAGCATGGATGGCAACCCTAGTTTTAAGAACCTTTATAAAGTTTAGGAGAACCTTAGACATCGGGGAAATAGTGTGCAAAGGTTGTTTGAGAAATAAGTATTCAATGCGGAGAAACAGATATCGTTTCTCTCTACTTATTTTTTTTTACTTATTGCGGTCAGGCAAGACAGACATTTTCATTTAACAATTATTATGTTTCCTTCGGATTCTAGAATATTTCATTTCACACTTAGAGCGCGAAATGTGCGCATGTCCCTACATTTACATACACCTACACTTTGGATTCTCGGGTCATCTGAACCAATCCCGAAAATTAATATTATACCACAGCACACATGTATGCAATATTATACCTCAAAGCCGCTCAAAGTACCTCGTAAGTAATTCTAAGATAGTTACTGACTTCGTTTAACTATTTTATCTTTGAAACTTTATTTCCGACAGACATTTAAACTTTAAGTGGTGTCTATTTTGTTTTAATGTCGGTAACGTCTTGTTAGGATCCTACGGAACTGTGATTGGATTTCTCCAGCCAGGGTCGTTTGGCAAAAACTCTTTAACCTCTAAAAAAGGCGGCATGACTCTGTGTACATTCTTAAGTTAAATGAGATCGATGACTTTAATCAGTATGCATAAATATTAACCGGTCGAGTGAGTTGTTGCGTGCCGAAATTACGTTCCGCTGTTCGAGTTTGTAAGGCGTATAGTGATTATTTGTATATCAACAACTGAGATTCCTGTTCATGCTCTTCCGGCCGACTATTTAATAGAAATCAATTGAAAAAGCGTAATTTACCTGTTTTGCTAATAGGTAGTTTAGTGTTCAATTGATGTACTTTTTAATACCTAACAAATCGCCTTTCCACATTAGATGTTTTTTTTTGGTGACGGGGTAGTTGAGCTTTTTTTTATTCTTCGCAGTCATTTTACTTACGGATTTTATTATTTGTTTGCATTATTCTAAAAGCTTAAGTTTGAAAGCTGATTTGTAATTTGCACTGAAGTAAATTACTTGAATTGCAATTTCTTGCGTGTCATGATGTCCCGAGAACAATTGATTCTGAAACTTTTTTCTTTTTATTATGTTGTAACAATTCTCGTGAGACTCGTGCCGTTTCTCATCGTTTTTTGCTATTAATATTTCAATGCACCCGATTGTACCTGAAGAAATTACTTTGAGAAGATCCACTTAATGTTATAGATTATGTTAAATTTGTCTGTCTCGTCTGAAACCATGCAGATAAGTTTAGTTTTTACTAAGTTTGCCATTTCACTTTTGAAAGCAGAGAGTCGACTAACTTCTGGCGGCATAAATCACTAAATATTCTAGAATTAAGTAACTTGTTATCTACACTTGTTTTAATTACATTTAAAGGAAATGAATGCTAAACCTAAGGAATTTGAAAAAAAGTAGAAATATACTTTTAAAGTTTTGAGGATGACCCATGGTTTGTCGTCCCAAAAATTGATCATCTATAACTAACGTATCACTTTAGTACTGGTGACTCTTAGACATCATTACGAAGCTCCGTATGGTCTTTGACACTCATTGAGAGGCACATTAACTAAAATGCTTGAAATACTTTTTTTCTTTCTTTTCACGTCTTTTTATATTACCACCATTGAGTAAATAGGTCGCGTATCACTTTAATGGTTTATTAATAACTCGCGTTATGTCGTGGACATGGTGCATGCAGCTGGTACGTTGCTATTGTTTACTGTTATGACCATCACCTATTTGTTTAAGCATAATTTAAAGTGAGTATAGTGATTGGATATGTATCTGTGTTCGGCTACAAAGCTCCAAGACGGATGGAGCGATTTTGATTCAGTTGCGTAAAAAGATGACTTTTTAGAGGCTGTTATCTTCTATATTTTAAAAATAGCAAATATATTTCAATCTCGCTTATCCCACAGGAATGAAAAGTAGCCTTTCTGTTATCTAATGTTACTTAATTAAAATAACTACTTGCGTGCCAAACCTTATCAAAATTGACCGAGCCTCAAAGAATTAAGAAACATACAAAAACCACATACTTTCGCTTTTATAATATAAGTGTGATTCTGAACAGTTATGAACAAGCTTACGTCTTTAGACACTGGCCGCTAATTGTCTGACGGATAATTAAGGACAATATGCCCAGTTAGCAAGTATGCAAGCTATTTGCATACACTGTGTCGAATAGCGCTTGTTTAATAGCTTTGAATTGTCTATGCTGAACCAGGAGTCATTACTATTTAGAATTTTTAAATTACTTTTAACATTATTATTAATCTTATCTAATAGAATTTAGACTAATGTGTAAGGTAATATAGATTTTGGTTAAGAGGGTTAAAAAAACCGGCTAAGTGCGAGATGGACTGCCGCACGAAGGATTCCGTACAATTGTCTATAAAACAACGGCTAAAAATTACATTTGTTTTATGGAGTTACTTGACTTAAGGTCCTATGTATTAAGATGGAACAGAGGATGTCCACAGTAATCCGACATCGCGTTCGGTCGTAAGCTTCGCATTTCATCTCGCTCCACATCGCTCGTCCTTCCTACCTTCTTCGTCTCGTCTGTACCTGTGCGTTGCCAGGTCTGTTTGGGACGGGTACGTTCCCACTTTCCTTGTAGATCCCAATCAAGCGCCTGTTTGGCGATGTGATCGGAATGTCTTCGCAGTGTGTGACCAATCCAGTTACACTTGCGACGCTTGATCTGTTGGTCGATCGGCGTTTCACGGCAGCGCTCCATGAGGTATTCGTTGGAGATTTGTTCGTGCCAGTAAATACCGAGAATTCGACGAAGACAGTGGTTTACAAAGACCTGGAGTCGATGCGAGATGTCCTCGGTGACCTTCCACCGTGAATAAAAATATACTGGCAGGGAGCCCGTCTTTATTCCTGGAAAATCGACTATAGGTGGCAGTTACGTAACCAGAAAGCTTGATCTCGTATTCTCAGAATCTCAAAAGTAAAAAAAGGGGGTGGATAGTTGGCATCCACCATTTTGTGTGGGTGGACAGATGACATTATGAAGATGTATGACGTATGGTTATTCTCAACCTCAGTGACATTGCTTGACCGTACCTGGCTACCATTAAATAAGTAATGGATATTTATTCGATGAGGTACTCACGATTGGCGCACATTCGTTACAAGTCCGCAAATATAAAAGTATTCTATAAAACGCATTTTAGTCACGTTTGTTATACACTTAGTTAGCTATTATCTGCAGATACACGTGACTAAGTCCATGATGTCATAGTATATTGTCTCAATATATCTCTCGAGTCAGGTATTTTGGGGCTGAGACTTAAGGCGTGTAATTCACTTGTATGGTTTCGACTTTCTGACAACGGTCTGTTAGATTCTAGGCATTCTTAATTTATCGACATATACTCATTTATCTATTCGTATTTGCTAGGCATACTTTTAATAAATTTTAATCATATGAATCCTAAAATGACCAGTTGTTATTACACGGGACGGATTTTCCCATCCTTCCGTCAGAATGACCAAATGAAAACAGTCAATTTCCTCGTGTGCCTGGACGTCACTTATTAACGGAGCACTTTACCTGCACTATTTCGTGTAGCCGCTAGAAGGGGTCCAGATGCCTCAATAACTGTCTCCGGATCTTTCTTATTTCAGGCATCAAATTGCATTCACCATTTCACGGTTTCCACGTGTAAAAAAAGGTGTTCGTACAAACAAAAAGATACTTCGGTGCTCTAGTTTCACGAATGGACAAATATGATTTACGTGACCGAATAGTTAATACTATGTTATAAATATTTAAATGGTGATGTGAATATGAATATTACGATTATTTTTGTATATTACTTCCCTAACCTAAGGTATTTATATTAGTGATAGCCTATGAATGAAACCATTTATTGTAATCTACCATGACATGGCTCGTGACACCAACACGAATCACCGTAACGAATAGATTTTGCGCTTCCCATGATTTATTTCCTCTCATCGATGCGTAATCGCTTGTCATTGGGCTACATTCGACATTTAATATTAATACACTGTATAAGGATAATCCTCTTTCAGGGTTTAGGTACTATGTTAAGGAATGAAAATAAATCTATTTTGTACGGCTAAAGGAAGCCTTTTTAGGTACTCAAAGGTTTTATTTTTCACCGAAATTATTTTGTGTGGTATATTTTGTGCGTCGATAATCTGTTGTGAAATTCAACTGTTTTTTTATAAAAAAAAAGCAGGAAACTTGGAAAGTACTCTAGACTAGCGACTCTATAGATAGCTGGAGAATGAATTCAACTCTGTATAGTATAGTATAGTATATATAGTAAACTATATATATAGTGAACACATCACTTAGACCTGAAATCACATGGTCACAACATGGCCTCCTTAAATTAGGGTGCTTAAGATCTTCCGTCCGTCTTATTTTTACTAAGGATACAAAGTTCTGTGTCTCCAAGGAGCTGAAAGTGACTTGTGTAAAATGTTGGTGAAAACTTTATGCATTAACGGTGGGTTAACATTTCCACAGCTAGTAAAAGTTTTATGCACGCATTTATTGTGCTATAATTAGGCCCATAAACAGGCGTCGTTTGATATTCTTTGTTCACAATAAGTCTTATGCTCTGATTCCCTGCGAAAGGTCATTGCGACCTGACGGAGCAACGGGACACCTGTCGTTAGTAACCTTTTTGAAAACGAAAATATGTATGTTAATTACCAACATACATATAAGTATTACGGGTCCTTTAAGCGGGGCGTGAACAAGCATCTCACGAGGATGGTGACCACCACTCTTGGATTCTGCTCATGCTTTCCGTCAGGCAGGGCAGAGTCATCTTGTCAGCTTGTAAAAAAACAAACATTACCAGACGCCATGGGTAATAGGTATGTGTCAAGCTTCCTCATTTTTGTACTCTTTTGTTAGTTTAAAATATATAACCCCTAATCAGCTGCGGATCGCCGTCCACTGCTAAACGAAGGCCTCCTCAAAGAAGCGCCTACTATCCCCGGTCTTGGGCAGTTCGTACCCATTCTTTATCAACCATTTTTCTTTATCATTGTAGGCTACCAAGAAATATTTTAAATTGCGTTTGGGTCAACTCAGTCGAACAGCACGATTCGCGCATCTTTTTTTTTTTTTCTTTTTTTTTTTTTT
>PKRV01002056.1:828374-855095 GCA_003709505.1 Hyphantria cunea | reverse complement strand
CGGTACGAGGACCGAGTTGACCACTATGGAGGCGCCGGGGGGCGGCCCGCGACGGGGCCCGTGGAAGAGCAGGGCCTCCGTCTTGTCCAGGGCCACCCGCAAGCCCAGCGCCTCGATGCGCCCGACCACCAGAGAGACTCCCCTGGTGGCCAGGCACGCCGCCTCCTGAAAGTTCGCCCCCCGGGCTGTGACCAACGTGTCATCTGCGTAACAAATTACGCCCAGCCCGGAGGGGAGACGCTCGCGAAGGACCCAGTCGTACCCCACGTTCCACAGGAGTGGTCCAAGGACAGACCCCTGCGGAAACGATTCGCGCATCTTGTCACAGCGCCTGAGTCTCTTAGTTAAACGTTTACCCTGATTGTAAAGTAAAGCTTTTACAATAAGCGAAAAAGGAAGGGCTTTTCAATTTTTATTACATTGCTGTTATTAGAAATACTGATGGAATCATGGTAACAATTAGTCGTAATGTAGATCTAAAATTTTAATAAGTGTTATGAATAACAAAATACTTTCGACAGGATTTGAATGCCTTGTGAGTTTCCGAAGCCTATCTGGAGATCTTAGATAACTTGATAGATCTATATATGAAACTAGGCACATATGCATATAGTTTTATTAGATTTATTCACCGACTATGTAGTAGGCACATATTCACATACATCGATGGGAATTTGTCAATAGGTTCTGAAATTTACTTCCTTTGAAGAAGGAAAATTGCACATTTTCCTCATTACTTTAACAATAAGTGCGCAAATAATTATATATTACAGTTTATACAGTAAATTCAGTACTAAATGTTTGTATTATGTCTAAGCAGTTATTACTTTAATGGATTTAAGAACACCTACAGGATGGCAATGGTGGGGAAGAGATAGTGCTTATAGATTGTTAGCTAGATTAAGTCAGATTTACATCTGATCTACTGATATATCTGCTTACTAATTAGCGAATCGGTACTATGACTGCAATTGCTAACATTTGCATTCGGCAAATCCCCGTACATTTTGTCGCGGCGTTATGTTAGTCAGGTATTCCTGTTAATGGTTTAGAAGGCATATAAACTACGGAAAGAAACTGGTATCTCCTTTTATAAAGGTAATTATTAATATGTGCTCAAACTCTTATCATTAAACGTTAATTATTGAAACATTACGGTTCTCCAAAACAAGGAAGGAATACAGGGAATATGTAATAACATTCGGATGTAACAAATATAATAATTATAATATGTTAACATATTTTTATGCATTAACTCAGGCTACTTTTTTAGACTAGCTTCGCCCCGCGGCGTTGCTCGCGGTTGATGTCGTACCGCGGGGTATTTTACCCGCATCTACCTTATAAATAATATTGAACTTTTATCAAATTCTTATAGGGTTGGAATTCCATAGGCAATATAAACAGAAAATTCTCAGAAGATGACAGCTGTATGAGTAATAACAAGTGTGGTATTAAAAAAACTGAAACACATACAACGCTGTATCTACGGTATGCTCCACTCACGTCTCGCAATCAACAATAATCGTCTGAGACATTAGCAGGGTCGGTGACCGACGGGTCATGAAATAACATTATATAGATCGAATATTGCAGATAAAACGAGATCCAAAGCGGTATAAATGTTGTAGGTTCCAATCCCACATAGGGCAAAAAAGGCACGCATGTTTGTTAAGTCCCCCGCGGTAAAAGATGTATATACCTAATGCGAGAGTTGTCTTTTAAAAACAAAGAAAAAGAAACCTCAATGCAAAATGCGGGTGTTGTTTGTCTGCAAGTGAATGTGGCGTCGTTACTCTTAAATTGGTAATCCGATGTTGAGACCCACTTTTTTGTATTGGATATTTTTGAATATAGGTTATAATTCAAGAAAACACGTTTGAAGTTCAGCTAATATTTTTTTGTATGACCCAGCTGGAATAATTACTCTGACTGACAAAAGCATTTACCATTCTCATTGCGAATGCAGACAATGCAACAATACAGTGAAATACTTCTGCATCATCGGGCCTCCGGCCTCACATTCACCAACGAAACACGTCAGCACGAACGCTGTCATTTTACTCTGATAGTGCGAGGGTAGTACTGTCCGGTCGAGCCGGCCCATTCTTGCTTGGCTATAATCTTTGAAGGGATTTTTAAGAATAACTTCTCTGTAATTTTTTCAAACTTCAGCATTTAGGACCTCTCCTTAGAGAGTACGCTTTGGCCTACTATTAAGGCACCTAACGCTACTTGATTTTCTACTTGTGGTTGTCAAAATTTTATATGCGTACATCAATATACTTAACTATAACTTTGTCACTTTACTCGTATATTTCAAAACTATGTTTGTTTCAAAGATTTTTTATGTGTTTAGTTTACATTTCTCTAGTTCATTAAAATCACGCATCACATATTTCGGTTCGTTATTTAAAGAAATGCTAGAGTTTTTTCCTATAGTAGTACATTTTACAGCACCTAATATTTATTATGTAGTGTTGTAGAAAGTGTAGGTTTATTGATAAGTGTCTTTTGTCAGATAACAGCTGATCGGCAAGTGTTCAATAAATTTTGATAAGACATCATAAATATTATCTAATACTTAAACCCACTATACTTGGTAGTTTTTTTAATACGACCGCTTTATAACTTTTATTAAAATCGTTTTATATCAAGAGCCTTTTTTATTTTTATGGCATAAGGGGCATACGAGCAGACGTATCGTCTGATGGTAAGTTTTTACCGCCGCCCATAAAAACTCACACCACCAGAGACGCCACAAGGGAGGGTATAGGGTATAGGCCTCCGGTATCCTCATTCACTCAGTGAAACATAGCGCAAGCGCTTTCACACCGGTTTTCTGTGAGGCCGTTTATCACTCCGGTCGAGCCGGCCCATTCGTACCGAAGCGTAACTCTTCCACGGTAAAATTTAAGCCTTTACTAGTCTAGGTACTACTGGAGATAGGCCTTTCTTTAGAGATGAGGTTTTGACCTACACACGCCAACACACTGCCCAGACACTTTGTTGTGGGGTTTGTTTCAAATCTTCCCTCTTTTTGCAGAAAACGTTTTTATCGTAGTAATAGTATAACATGGAAGAGCCATGCGTCGTCATATGTGGACTTGCCCGATCGCAATGATACCAAAGCCTTACAGGATACCGGTGTGAGTTCTGAGTTGCAAGGGCTCCCGCGGCCGGTGGTAGTCACCAATCGACAACTTTTCGATTACTCCTCCTTTTTAGTAGCTGGTAAGTTCTTTTAGTTACACTGCGCTTTGATAGGCTTATGACACGCTTTTACTTTTCATTTCTTTTTTAGTTTAGTTTTGGTTCTAACCGTTTTTTGTCCCCGTCAAGTTAAAGTTTTTGCTACTCAAACTGTTAACGTTATCTACATGTGATTGTTGGTGCGTTCAGGTTACTACCTGTCAAGTAACCATTACCCTAAAGAATACACAACTGAAGGTAATTTACCATTTTTTGTGTTTATTACACAGTGTTCACAGTAACATTACAACTTAACTGCACTGTCAGGTTTACAAATGGTTTGGGTTTTTTTCGAGCGTTTTAGCATTCAGAGTAAACACGAGCAATTTTGATTTATAACATGCAAAATAATTGTCTAGAACGGAGCCTCGGAGTAGCTTAAGTATTGAAATGAGCTGATTTTTATTCCGGAAAATTAAGTGATAAAAACGATATTAACGCAGCTAGACCCAAAGATGCCGAAGCATCCTACTAGGCTGCCATAGCGTGGTTACTGGCATGGCTGCATTAATGCATAGTCGGCATTCACAATGCCTATTTTAATCATCACTCTTAGGTGCTGTTAAAGCTCTCCTTCAGGCGGAGTACAGTCAATTTGGCGGGCCCATACATTCATATATAAAAAAAAACTGGTGCTTAGCATAGTTATTAATGCATTGCAGACAGAGTTACGATTTGGCCTAAATTTGGAAATTTCAGCACAGGATCATGCAGGCGTCTTCAAGCACTCAAAAGATCAAACATACGAATCTTAAAGCAAACAAGTGACAGCCATTTGCGATCTATATATATAGGAAAGTATACACATATACATACATGTAGATATTGGATGGCTTAGTCAATAGAGGTCGCGTGCGGCCAGCAAGATGACGAGAGTAACGATTGCACTAATGTCTCATGTTATGTTTGATTTCATTAAGTTTGCTTTGCAGTGACTTGCGAGAAAATGTACTAGGTGTGAGTCTTTGAAAACATTCAAACGATTCATCGTGAGAACTTTTGTTGGTATGTTATTGTAAAAGATGTATGTGCATAATCAACCTAGTACCATAAAGTCAAACGATTTATGGGAAATGATTTAATTCTCATGTATATTAAGTTCGCTTTAATTTCCGGTTGAGCAAAATTATTTGAAAAGATATATAATTACTGTTCCTTCCTTTTAGGTTCTTTCTCTGCCATCTCTTCAACTTTCTAGGTGTAAAATTTAAATACTTTGAGTAAAAAGGTTTAGAAAATTACCTTTAACAACAATTACAGAAAGACCCTGCTTGTTTGATTCTTATATAGTTTCAAAGAATTTGTGTTTAAGATTTGACTTGTGATTGACCTAAACTTGGGTATACAACGGTATTCCACCAATAGATAACACTGAAATGACATTCACCATTTCGAGTGTACTGTTTGCGGAATTGGATATATGTACATAAATAAAATTCATTCATTTCTTTGAAGCAGCTAATAAAGTTAGAGAAACACCAAATTATTAAGAAAAAACACCCGTTGTTGGGGAGCGTAACGGGTCCAGTTACTTGTATCACTGATGAATATATGTGTACATACTTCCTACAATCCATGAAGTCTTATGTAAACGGGGACACGAGTATTAATAAACACAGTTTTGTGTGTTGATGCCTTTCACAGCCATTCCTCTCGAAGAGCTCGAGTTGTATCGTTTCAACAGAAATAGCGCCGGGGTTTTGACACCCAAGCGTGTTAAATTAACGTAGCTATAAATTCTACGTATGTTTAGAACGAGAATAGACTTCCCTCTTTTTGATTACAGTTTGTCTTTGCGATCGAGACTTCCCGTGTCGAATAGAGTTCATCACATCCATTGATGGTCGAGATAGTCATATTAATATAAATATAAAAAATACCGTGGGAGAGCCACGCTTTGGCATGAATGGGCCGGCTCGACCGGAGTGATACTACGGCCTCACAGAAAACCGGTGTGAAACAGCGCTTAGGCTGTGTAGTACCGGAGGCCCATACCCCAATTCAACGCCCCCTATCCCCCTCACCATCCCCCTTCCCCCCAGGCCGCCATAGTGTGGGTCACCATGCTGCATTGTTCTTTTTCGCATTGAGGATGGTGACCACCACTTGGATTCTGCTCATGCTTTCCATCAGGCAGGGCAGTCATTTTGGCAGCTTAAATATAAAAAAAAAAAGATCAGCTAGTTTAAAATATACTAATTATGTGGTCATCAAGTTGAATGTATTATAGATTAAAAAAAAATATTCTGTGCACATTTGCAAAATGTAGCTGTGATCTGCCTTTTCGTACACATAACATTAAATATGTAAATAAAAATGTATATTTCAGACAATGTGCGCTTGTGTTTGAAACAATGTCAAAGTCAAAACCGCCACGGCCAATGTAGGTCGTTGATCTTAAATATTTATAGTTGGATTTGAAATCGGCACTGGTTACGTAAACCTGTAAACAAGAAATTTTTAGTGATGAATTGGCATTCAGTATATACTTTAATTTTGTATGCTTAACTTTAAGCTATCGAAGAGTCTAACTTTGATACTACAGCTTTACAAAGAAATCCTGTCACTAGGTTAGCATTTTTGGAGGAACGGCTGTCAATTATATCCCGCCAACACAAAGGAAGGATCCACCAAGTATGTAAGGTGCCTGCGAGTGTGCATGCCTGGTGGACGGCTTCGGTCCAACAGTAGATGTTGGGCAGTTGCATATAGCGCGATACAGGATGAACTACCCAGTAGTTCGGTATGTCTTCGATAGATGGGGCTATAGTATGTTTTTATTGCGCTTTGTGCGGAAGTCTCTACATATACCTTTCCCCGTTTGAGTGTGGTTACTGGAACCGAAATCTCCTTGCTTTTTAGGCAGCGACAACACACTTGAGACCATGGAGTTGTAAGTGTAATTTGATCTGGAAACTCCTGAATGTTGTCACTTGCCATTAGATTTCTTGTCCAACCTAAAAATAATAAATATATGAAGTATTCAAGAATTAAAAGTAGTAATAGTCTTTATATTATAGCTTGATGTAAGTTGCACTAGCGGTGTTTTAGAACTTACGAGGTACATTTTAGGTGTGGATTTTTTAAAGTATAGTGTAAAATAAATATAGTTGGAGTGTCTGTTTGTAATATTAAAATAATCGCTTTTTTCAATTATTGTCTGTCTGGCTGGACCGATTTTGGCAACACTTTCACTGGCAGAAAGCTGACGTTGTAAGGTAACTTAGGCTACTTTCTTAGACTAGCTTCGTTCCGCGGCGTTACTCGTGGTTACAACAATAACCGCGGGGAACACCGCTGGGTTCAGCTTGTATATAATAAAACTGACACGTAAGGAATGAAAATATATGTAATACCAAATAAAATCGCTCGTTCAATATTACTTGGTCGGTTTTGTAACCATCTGTCATAGAGACCAAGCTATATTTTTAAAGACTGAAGGCTACCAATCAATTTGGATGTTAATACCATTTCGATAAATTATTGTTTATGCTATACTCGTAGGCATAGGAAGTAGATGACCATGACGTCATCGTATCTGTGAATCACTCGACGCATTTGCCTGTTTGTTTAAGCAACATTTTGTCTCCTTGACACTCCGTTTTTATTAATGTCTTATTGTCACGCCTATTGTAAGGAGCTTTAATATTGGGATGAAAATACTTATGTATACAAAAATAGTTTGGTTCTAACTTATTGCAGAATGTTTAGATATTGGCAATTAAAGACTCCTGAAAATGGAACCCAAAACCTATATAGTCTCAAATATAACAAACTAGTTTTTGCCCACGCCTTCGCTCGCGCTGATGTAGATATTTTCATTCCAAATTATACCCCCTTAGGGGTGGTATTTCCAAAATCCTTACTCGGTGCTCACTTACGTTACATAAAGAACCTACATGTAAAATTTCAGGATTTTAGGTTCAGCGGTTTGGGCTGTGCGTCGATCTCTGGGTATCTTAGTCAGTCAGTTATCTATATTTTATATAGATAGATATAATCAATCCTTAAAATCATTCAATCTTGCTGAAGACCTACGTTATATGTATACATTAATATGATACATTCATACAATTTTATGTCAATTTTAATAATATTACACTTGCAGGGCAATATAACATTAGGAACATCTTGGTACTACATCATTAAATTTGGCGTTTACCTTCCTTCCTCTTATTCTGAGTTAGGTAACTTGGCATCAGGATCCTAGTAGGAGCGAGTATAACCATCCATTTTATGTATAGACGAAATTTTTATATTATCAGCCCTCTCTCATCGAGCTAAAAATACTATTAAATTGAACAATTTAATAGTACTGTAGTCATATAACTTCTGTGAACCCTTTCCAAACCAACGTTGACTCGCTTCCCTATTGTGTTCTGTGAGTGACGGATTTTAGTAGCTCTCAACCGTTTTCATCACGAAGATCTATAAACATACACTTTATGGCGATGCTGACAATGGTACCTCCTATTACATTAAATCTCATCTCGGAAACAGTATCGCAATAAAAATTTTTGCGGCCAATAACTACTGAATGAAATGTAAGAGTTTTCTGAGGTCGTAAATTGAGTCCTTTGCAAAACATTTAAATAAAACTCAAAATACTATTATGTCTGTAGTGGTCATCTCATTCTGGACAAATATTCACATATGTGAGGAACACGATTTTTTATTTTGACTGGATGTAATTTGTCTGTGGTATGCATATATAATATATAGCTACTATATATGTATTTTTATCAGCATTTTGATCGTCTTAGTAAATACTATGGTAATCAAAACGCTGAAATATATACGCCCAGCCCTACTCTGTTTAGATAGGGATGTTTGGCTGTATGTGATGTGAAGAAAACGTAATTAGCTATATATATTTAAGCACATAGTCGTAGCATTTGGAATAAATAAAATATATTACTTAGGTTAATCAAATCTTAAAAGCCGTTTGCTTTAGGCGAACTGTCTATTTGAACGTAGGTCACAACACTAGTTGGACTAGAATCTATCCTCTGTTTTTGTTCAATCTGCCCCACTACCGAGCAAAAATTAAAGGAAGTATGCATATGATATTCCAATTATTTAAAAATTTTAAAGGGTACATTACTATATGCGTTCTCCTTGTTAAAAGGCCAGCACCGCACTTGCGACGCCTTTGGTGTTGCGAGTGTCCATGGGCGGCGGTAATCGCTTACCATCAGGTGATACGTCTGCTCGTTTGCCAACTATATCATAAAAAAATCTGCATAACGGCAATCGTAAAAGCGAACGGAACTACGAACAACGGCTGGTGAAATCATAAGTGTAGTTAAAAGACTAACTCTACAACGATAGGCTTTCTCTCTTCGTCGGAGTTCAGCAATCTTTTTGTATGCGCATCTCGTTCGCATGACGCATTCGTTCAAGCAACTATTGGTGCACAGACTGGTTATCCGAACTACTATCACACAGACTCGCTGTGAATTCTCACCATATTTTTAAAAATCAACAGTTTGCTTATTCGCATTTTTCTCATGTATGGGCCTGCCAAAGTGACTCACTGAGCCTGATGTAAAGCATAAGCAGAATCCAGGAAGTGGTGGTCACCACACTCGTTACGAATGTAACAATGCAGCATAGTGACCCACACCGCCTTTAGGAGGAAATCTTGATACAAACTCTATACTGACTTGTTTCTTAGGAGATGCCTATGTGCAGACTGTCATACTCCACATCACTAGGGATATAATAAAATACCTTAATTAGTTATTGAACAAATGCTTTTATTGATTTTACAATACATAATTTTCCTGGGTAATATGTTTCATTCATTTTTTTTATGGTATAGGAGGCAAACGAGCAGGCGTATCGCCTGATGGTAAGCGATTACCGCCGCCCATGAACACCCGCAACACCAGAGGCGTCACAAGTACGTTGCCGGCCTTTTAAGAAGGAGTACGCTCTTTTCTGGAAGGTTTTAAGGTCGTATAGTTCCGGGAATACCGCAGGAATATGCAAAGCGTCTTTTAGGCTTCTTTGATAAAAATAAATCAATGACTGATATCGATATACTGTATTCATTTTTTCCCCTAGAATGGGGAATCCCATATATTGAACTATACAATGCATTTACAAATAACAATAAAACAGGTAAGGTATTTGTACCAACATGATTCACAATCGGTACCACCTGTTTCGAGTGTTTTATCGAAAGATAGAGATAAATGGCGATAAGCTTAGCCATTGCGATATCTGTGTGTTTATATATGGCTCCGTGACAAGCTTTATCTGAGGAAAAACGAATGGAAATAGATTATAGTTCAACATATTTTTTTACTAGAGGTTTTATAGTTTTCGTCAGTTGATTGATAAAATCTACTAAAAATTCTGGTCGATTCGTATTTTTTATAGGTTTTTCATAAGCTTGTATGTGTGTGCATCAATTAAATTGTATTCTATCTAGGTACAAAATGTACTAATTAATATGCGTTTTGTATTTGACCTTAAATCTTAATTATTAATAAATAAATATATTTGAAATCATCGAAAGTAAAATCATAAAAAGTATAGCACCTAAAACTACGTTACTTTGTTTACCTAACTTTTTTTAATGTATCTCATTTTTTTATCTATCTTTACTTTTTCTACTTTTTAGCGGTATTGTCAATTTTTTACCCGACTGCGTAAGAAGGGGTGTTATGTCTTTCGAGTGTATGTATGTATATTTTTTTTGGCACGCCCGTGAACCTACACGGCTTGTCATATTTATATGTGAGCGATATCAATGGGTTCGTCTTAATCGTGAAAGTGACACTGCATACAGCAAAATAAAAAACAAAATTAAAAATATACGCTGTCGGGTTTCCTTTTTTTTTCTGTTTTATCTGTAGCTTATTCTGTACTGGCTTTAGCTGCGGCTCTGGCCGTGTGTATGTCGATTATCTTAAGGGGTATCCTATGACCTTCAACGAGAATAATTATATCTCTATGCACAATTTCATTAAAATGGGTTCAACGGTTACAGATACAGTTACTTTTCAATTTATGATATAAGTATGGATGATTCCCCAAGTCTTAGTGCATAAAATGATAACAAAAATTAAGGACGTTATATTTGTTTATACAATAAACAAATATAACGTCATTAAAATCACATTTATGTTGAATGTACCTACTTTAAAAGTAATTATTACTTCACAATTAATAATGATAATATCTTTCTTAACCATATATTGTTCGTGCTCTAGTAATGTGATGGCTACTTTTTTTATTAAATGGCTAATATAGTTGAATTGGATAGCCTATCCACATCTAAGTCGCTTGTTTGTAGGGCACAAGATTGTGGTGAGCACCTTTATTCACTAAATAAATCATATATCTCATCATACACACAGTCATATACCTCAACATACGAAACATCAAAAAGAACTTTGATGAATTTAAAATTCTATTATGTTCTCTTAAATTTGACTGTGACGTACTCATCGTAACGGAATGCTGGTTATCTAAGACCTCCACTTTGCCGATTTTGGATGGATATACGAGCTTTGCAACAAACAGGTTGCTCACTCAAAATGAGGGGATAGTGATGTATGTTAAGAACAGTCTCAAACAATTCAAAGTATATGAACCCTTATTTCAAGACTCCAACTGTCTTATCTGTAAGGTAGATAACAATAATGTAATTATAGCTTTATATAAACCCCCTTATACAGACAAATAGATAACTTCCTTGATAGTTTCAACCATATTTTATCAAAACTATCTTCTTATAATAACATTATATTGCTGGGTGATGTAAATATAGATATTAAAATAAACAGTCCGGACAAACGTACCAACGAATACCTAAATCTTGCAGCTTTACACGGCCTCTTGCCAGCTCATCAGTTCCCCACTAGATTAAGTAACTGTTTAGATCACGCATTACTTAAATCTCACTATGCTGCCATGACTTTAGTAATTGAATCTTCTTTCACCGATCACTATCCTGTGCTGCCAAGCTTCAATCTGACCAGAGCATTCCTTAAGTTTAACAGTACAGTCATCCGTTCGGATATAAATGCCTTTATTAATGATATAGGAAAGACAAACTTTTCTGAAATTCTTTTAATGGATGACATAAATGAAGCTACTGATCTATTCACTTATACTCTCAGATCTATCATTGAATTGCGTAGTAAAACTGTTACCGTTCCTTGTAAGGCCCGAATATTAAAACCATGGATAACACCTAGACTACTTAGATGCGTACGCAATCGTGACAACATGCACTTGAAGCATAAAAACAACCAAACAATACAATCCTAGAAATCACAGAAGTAATTAAAACAGTTATCATGACACAGAGAGCTTTTGTAGTTTGGTAAGGCAAACGTGACTATACATACTCTGAGACGAGCACACACACACACACACACACACACACACACACACACACACACGCACGCACGCACGCACGCACGCACGCACGCACGCACGCGCGCACACACACGCACGCACGCGCGCACACACACGCACGCACACACGCACGCACGCACGCACGCACTTATTATTCACACACATCATCTTTATTATTCACATATTTTATAACTATCAACTATTATAATCCATCAAACCATATATCATTAGTATTTTTATAAACTAAGTTCACCTAATTTGCATCGTGCTAAGCCACTGCTTCTCAAAATACAGGAAATCCTAGTTTGAGGATCAGGGGTCTCATATAATTGTTTGCCATACTTGTTATTGTAAATGGAATAACCGTGATACTTTCTTGTTGTGTGGTTAAGTTTATGCAATAAACTATTATTATCATCAACTATTATTATTATTAAAAAGTAATAAATAGGTTGCTAATATACCAATGACGCACCTAATAGAATCTAGCGTTCTTCATTTCACAAGGACAAGACACACTCTTATGGAATGTGTTATTGATAAGCAAAAACCTTGTTCAAGTTATCTGTGAGAACATATCGAGAATAGTTTATACTTTAGCATTACTTAGAGTTGAAACTTGCAGAATGATAAAAACAGGGTTTTACGAAAGAAATGGTTCAATTTTGAAGGTGTTATCAGAGGCTACTACTTACTAGACAAAGGTACTTCTTTCCTTGGTGACCACTCCATCACTTTTTATCTCTGGCTCCTTAGCGACTCAGGAGCAAGATTGTGTTTAGAATATAAGTTAGGCGTATTAATAAGTAACGCATAATTAATTACCAAAAGCGCCAACCATCCGACCTGAGTTCTTTTAAGTTCGTTCTTCACGTACGTTTGACCCAATTTCTTTTTTATTTATTTCTCTTCATTGCGTACATATTACAAAACATTAAATAAAATGAGTGACAAAAAAGATTAATACAAAAATTTAACACAAAATATCTGCGTACCGTTTCTATAACCTGCCTAATTTTTCATAGCTTTGTAATTAATAGATTTAAAACAACATGTTCAATAGTATGATTAAACATTCGGCGCTAACCTATTCAATTATCTTCAAGCTCACCGCAATCCCATGACGTAAAACCATTTGGTTTACGCATACAAGACGCGATTAACAAACGTTCATGATTTGTTTTCAATGTAAACCACACAATGTACAGTCAACGGGGAAATCATTGGAAATGAAATCATTTGACCCGTTTTAGCACTTACATATGGTTTTCTGTTTAATTATGCTAGGTGTTAAAGCACTTACCTAATACTATATGTTATTTATGTGTAGTAAGTGGTTATAATGCGTCATCTTGTCTCAATACGACTTACTACCTAATTAGCGTAACTTGGTTCAGTCTCTCAAAAATAATAAATTTTGCCTCTTTTTGCGACGTATTTCTTTGATACTCGGTTGCTATTTCTTTGAGCTTTTTCAAGAAATGGGGTGTCCCAAAAATAAATTAAAATTTGGTTTACTGCGGTACCATTTATTGATCACCATTAAATCTACACAAAAATTAATAAAATTTAAGTGTATTTTGTAATTTTAAATTAACTGCTTTTCACTATGTACTAATTGTTTGTCTGTCTGCCTGTTTGTTCCGTGTAATTTCTGAAACGGCAAAATAATTTTGTCGGGACTTTCACTAGTAGGTAACTTAGACTACTTTGTAACACCGCGGGGCTCAGCTAGTTTAAAATAAAATTTGCCAGTTCAGTACGTAAATGACACCTTTCGTCTTTCGGCCAACAAGTTTTTTTATACAACTGTAACGTTTAAGTCTCATTTCCATGAAACGGGTAAGCCTGTTTATTTCGTCAACTGGGCACTGACACATAAAAAGACATGTAACTTACACAATGTAAGTTAGTAAGAAGAGCATGTGCAAAGGTGAGCTTAATACATTTTTTATTTTTTTTTAGCAAACCTGAGAAACCACAGCATAAAAAAATGTGGCCAAGTGGTTGCTTATTACACCCATTTGTTGCATATTTTTATATGATCATAAATTTCTGTATGTAAATAGATTAGACCTTGGCGAATGACACGTTACTTTTAGTCACGATAGTCGACATACAAATGGGTGGCTAGGATATTAGCTATATGTAGTAAATAAATAATAGAAATAATTAAAACTTTACAGATACGATTAAAACATTTAATATCTTAAGATACCTGTATAGTTAAAGTAATATCACATTGTTGACACAATTACTGACCAATTATAATGTTTATGATAGCACTTAGTCATACTATTACTTCATCGGATAGTGCGTCGGTGATGACTCAGTGCCAACTCCGGTGATGTTTGCAGCTGCTGTTTTGTTTTTGCTATCTTTTGGAGCGATAAAGTGGATGATTGTAACCTTCTTAAAAAAGATATCAGATTGTCAATTTTTTTTATCTTACTATATAGCTCTAAAACCAGGACTACTCATGGCGAAGTTATTTGAACATACAATGTATAATGATGCAGGTACATATGAGGCATTTAACAAATCAACTCTCTGATTAAAATGATAAAGTGCAATGCAGTGCGTGGAAATAGGCTTAATATTAAGTAACCAGTTCATATCTCTTCTAAGTAGCATAATACAATGCAATTGTTTCACGTTGAGATTTGCTATGGTACCCCAATGATGTATTTTTTTATGGAATACGTGGCAAACGAGCAGGTGTATCCCCTGATGGTATGCGATTACCGCTGCCCATGGACACCTCTATTTCATATCCAGACAACCCGTGTCCGATAAGAAGTTGGCCTTCTCGGTGAGTATGCTACAGCTGCTGGATCTTCTATAATACTCTTCATCAATCAAAGGCTTCTCTTTAAAAGGAGGTTTTGGTCTTGTATACTACGTTTTTCAAACGAGTAGGTATGGAATTTGTTTCAAGTTAACTTTTTTTTGTTGAATATGGCGCAAACGAGCAGAACTATCGCTTGATGTTAAGTTAGTTAGTTAGTTAAGTTAAGTATCAACGCCACCCATGGAAACCCGCAACACCAGAGGCATCACCAATGCATTACCGGCCTTCGGGGTATGGGGGAGGGTTTGGGGTTTGGGCTTACGGTATCCTCTCTCACTCGATGAAACACAGCCAAGCGCTGTTTCACACCAGTTTCTGTGAGGCCTTGGTATCACTCCGGTCGAGCCAGCCCATTCATGGCGAAACGTAGCTCTCCCGCGGTATAAAGGCCATTACAATAAAATTTCTTTATATAATAACAATTATTGAATGGTTTGTAAATAAACAAACAACTCTTTATATAAATAATTCTTTTATATTAGCTTTATTTTATTTAAGTTAGAATAATCAGACATAGGATTGATAGGATAGACATAGGCTGTCGGAGTTTAAACTATATGCCATCGCACCAGGTGCAAAGTTATTTTTCTACTTCACCATTCGCATAATTGAACGCCTTTTGCTAGTGAAGCGGGAATGTACAATAACCGCAGATCCCGCTATCATGTCCATAGCAAGAAAGTTGCCTCAAGTCTCAATGCTATCCGGTTATTTTCAAAAATTCTAGTACTTTAAAGAGTGTCGACCTTATATCCCGACTTGCGCCGGAAGAAAGTTAATGTTTTTCACGTATGTATATTGTTTTTACACGCTTTGTAGCCTACACAGCTCGATGCGTTTGAGGTGTGACTGGATTCATGGACAATTTCGACGCACTGGTCTAAGTAGTCAAGGTGACGATGCCCAAATATGCGTAAGTTACAGGTCTAAAATACAAGACTACCTATCAGCGGACGTGACTTCGGCAAGATTTCTTAATCACAAAGACATATCGGCGGCCAATTTAACTGCCTCCTTGTATTAGTTCCGAGTATTTATTTCATTAACATACAATCGATTTTGAAATCATAATCATGTTGTGGTCACTCTTTTGAAGAGCATCGAACAACTGTAACCTTCGTCTGCGGTTCTATACAGGCATTACCTACCATAGAATGACTGTTAACTTTTAAAATATCAAGTCCCACAATATACTACTGTGTTTAAGCTATGCTCGATTTTACCTCCATATTGCACAGGCCGTGGTCATTTTACCTCCATATTGCACAGGCCGTGGTCATTTTACCTCCATATTGCACAGGCCGTGGTCATTTTACCTCCATATTGCACAGGCCGTGGTCATTTTACCTCCATATTGCACAGGCCGTGGTCATTTTTCATTATCTGTTGTCGTGATCTGTGTGTAATGTCAGAATGTCTTTTATAGCTAGCTCCATACAACTCCACTGAACTTTTTACTATTATATTTTTGTCTCCAATGGTAGCTGTTGACTTGGCAATTAAGCTTATACAGTTTACATTTTAAGTTCTTTGCCTGAATTGCCAGTTGATGCCTTTCCAGACGAATACTAGATCAGTAATAAAAATAACAACTTTAATGAAGTTTCTAGTATTAATAGAACCTTGCAAAGGCTTAGTTGGGAATGTGTTAAGATCATGGCATGGTTGACCTCCGTTCGTGCTCTTGAACCAAAAACCGGCCCACGAGGCGCTCGAACGACGCGCGTCTTACGTCATCGTGCGCACACGCAAACTTTCTGACACACGCAGAGTTTTTTATTTATATATTTCGGGTACTTATTTGCCAGCTGTCGGACAATTGAATTTGAATCTTAATAACTGCGAGAAAAAATATTTTTTTCATCTTTACTAATTCCATATTCTTTAATACCGATAATATTTGAAAAGCTGACGTTCGATTTTGAACTGTAAAGTCTAATTATTATTTATTGGTTAAGTAATACTAGTCTCTGTCTGCCTCTGAGGGGTACGTTGTTCCTTCATTATAAGCAATATCGTAAACACTATTCATATTATTAATACTTATCTCTCGATTTGATCTGATAAATGTTATTAGTCACAGTGTATATTTATATATATGTTGATTAATATATTTGACTAGCTGAACCCCGCAGTGTTACCCGCTTTTGTTCTTGCAACCACAGGCAACGCTGCTGGGCGAAGCAAGTCTTAAAAAGTAGACTAAATTACTCCTTATATCATCAGCTATCTGGCAGTGAAAGTCCCATCAAAATCGGTCTGGCCGTTCCAGAGATTACCGAAACAAACAGACAGAAACAGGATAAAAATTGTAAAAAATGTTATTTTTATACATGTACCGTGTATACGGTACGATACGGTTTGGTAAATGTACTGCGTATACACATACATATGTATTAAGTAAAAAGCGGTTATTTTAATATTCATATACAAACAGACACTCCGATTTTATTTATTTGTTAGATGCGTAGAGTATCAAGATGCGTAAGTATGAGTCATAATCCCATTGATCTCATTTTAGTATAGCAGTGTTTATTATTATTAGTAATAGGAGAAGGATACCAAGAGATACTCTAGTTAGTGGAAATATCTCAGTTTAACGGCTAGTAAGCTTTCTTACGCGTTGAACCTTATGGTTTTAGGTGTGCGACTTGATCAATGCGTAACTATTTTCTTAACGGGAATGGACTATAGAACATTTTAAGGAAACAAATATTAAAGAAATGTTTCCAGAAAACGTAATATTTTGTGGAAACAAGTCGACTGTTACATAGTACCGGTTTTTAATTAATATTAGCTTTATAACCTAAATTTAAGCCATTATTACATAAACTAAATCACTAATATTACATTACAAACGTAATGAGACATAACGTCTCTTTGACAGCCCCTAAAACAACTCGTAATAGCGACAATATGCTACATTGCCATATAAAAAAAACATTTATGTTATCTGTGCAGTATCGTAAAAAAAATTGCACATTATTGAACGTAATTTTGGCAGTTGTACACATGCTTAGCCGCCGTTCAGACGACTATATGTCACGCATGTGGCGATGGTCCCGCCATTGTCGCGTGCACTCAGGTCAATGGCCGAATAACCCCATCAGATTATGAATTTCGGCACGCGAGCCACTTTGTATGAATTCGCTGAAAGATCGATTCTTTCAAATATAAATTAGTTGTTAGAATCGATACTGACCTGCTTGGTTTTGTAGTTGACTAAAGAGTCGTTACGCGGAATACAAAAAATACATTTTATATAAATACAAAAAATATATTTTACAATGGTTCACATTCATGGATCAGTTAGTAAGCAATAATGATCAACGTTCGTAATTGGAGGAGTATAGTCTATCTTTATTACACGTCTCTACAAATTGTTTCAATATCAATTGGGTCTGATTCTATTATAGCTTTACTTTTACGTGACTGACTCTATTAAAAAAACGGTGCTATTCTAAACACCTATAAGTACTTCATTCACTTACCAGTTTATAAAAAAAAATGTATTGACTTACATTCCATACATTTAAGTCATATTTTTAAAAATATCTATGATTAACATCATACTAAAAGCGTTACAATAATTACTGGCGATCGCGTAGTGGTCGTATTTAGATCGTTTTGATTGTCTTATTTTATTGCCCAGTATTACTTCTACCAGTGGGCCGACTGGACCGAAGTGATGCTACCGATTTACATAAAAATTACCAATTATTTAGTACCAATCCCAAAAGGTAGAAAAGCTGCAAGGATAAAAAAGAAAGTAGAGAAAAGTGGAAGGAAAGAAAAATCGCTTCTACAGATAATCATATGATGAGAGATCGATGAGCATTTGAACTGAATCCACAATTTTTTCATACTAGAAAGGAAGTTTTCACATTCCTGAGTACAAGTTGCTTAAAAATGTATAAGAAAAATACTCTTCACATTAAATATCGAAAATATTCCGAAATATTCGTTGTAAAGGCGAACAATATAGTATTAGTTCCAATATATTGTGTTAAACAATTAAACATGTACTTTAACGAGCCACGTTAAACTATTAATTGGTGCAATGAGACGTCATCTGATGTCAAGTGATTTTCTTTTCTTTATGGTCTCTTAGCTTGACTCCACTTTAGAAATACTGCACACCTACCTACTTCTAGCATTTGTCCGAACTGAAAGACAGTCGAAAATTGGCCATTTTGTGTTCGACGTTAAACCATGTGTGTAAGACAACTCTCGCACTAGGAATTTACATCCTGTGTCGCGGGGGACTTAACAAACATACATGAAAAGCACACAACGGACATCCCGGCTGACAACAATAATTTGTGGATCACACAAACTGTTGACCCATGTGGGATTTGAACCCACAACACTTAGTGCGGTCAGAGCGGCGTGGTGTCGTCTTAAAACACTAGACCAACCGTGCAGTCCAAAGATTCAAAGACGAAATAATATATAAATTAAACCCAGAACAAATGATCCTGAGCCTTACAATTATATGTAGAAATGTAGGTTAGGCTTTTCTGTTGTGACGGCCGGGGGGTGCCGTTACGGCAGGGCGCTTGTTACTGAATAAAATATAGTTAGGCGTAGTGGCGTCGAGCCTCAGGGTTGAATACTTTCATTTTGGGGCATAACTCATTTTTGGGATACAGCAGGGAGAACCACAAATGCCGCCGATGCATTCCTAGAGCTCCTCCCGACAACCGAAATATGCCGTCGCGGGGTTTAGTGGGTAGACCAGTTCTCCGGGAATGCCACACATACTTTGTCTACCCGTTGTACTCCCCAACCGAGGATATGATGCTAAAAGCATCATGTCAACGAAATGACGAAAAGCATTTCTCGCGTAAAAAAGGTCAACTGTCTATGGAATGACAGTTCAAGTTATATTGGTCACTGCAATTATATAAGACATTCAAATAATTTAAAATCTGACCGCCAAGAGAACTCTAGTCTCTAACGTAGCATGCTCTTTAAATATTTACTCACGTGTCACGACAAGTTAATTACTCACAATGACGTAATACTAATGTTTGGAGAATAAGATACATCTGGATTCTTTATACATTACCTACTTACTACCAAAATATACAAATAAAAACTTCGCCTACTGAAAAAAGTTCCTTGAAACGTGTAATTTTCCCGAAGGAAGGCCCTTTAAGGCTATATATACGTTATTCCATGCATCAGCGAATTACTCTAATCCTTCCTCCGGGAAAATTCTACGTTTCCACGCAGCATGGACCGGAAAATTCCGGCGCTCTTTTGTTGCCGGCCTTTAACGCTGTATATGCAGTATTTTATGCCGCAACAAATTCGTCAATATATTTTGAATGTATCAAAAGAACTAGAAGAAAACATCACAATTTTTTGATGTTTTTATTTTTCTAATGATATTCTTTCAGCAACAAATTCAGGTCTTATAATCGATATAGTATTAACTATTTTTCCATATTTTTCTGCTACCTTTACATTAAGCGGGCATAAACTGCGATATTTCGAGACTGGCTCGAGCAACAAAATAGGCATTTTAGCAACTAAATAGCAACAAATTAACTGCAAATTTTCATGTATTTTAAATTGATTTTTGCAGATTTTACCCTACCTATGCTAAGTGTTATGCTCCTCACTCATCATATAAAATTGCCATAACTATACTCAACTACTAACCTTATGAGAAAGCACCCCTAACGCGAATTATCCATCTAATTAACGAAGTCCACAAAGATTTAGATATTTTTTCGTGTCAATTGAGTGAACTCGCAAAATGTCTTGTAAATTTAATTTGTTACAAGACCTTTCAGAGTTGCAATATTGTGTTTTATATTTTTAATTTTAAGATAAGTTTATATTTCTTTACTGTATTTGTTTTTTTGTTCACTTGTAAAGTAATAGATGTAATATTAGAAATGTAAGTTAGCCTCTCTATCGCTTTAGGGCAACCTGTAATGATAGTAAAGGTTGTAATACACAAATAAATAAATAAAAAAAAAACAACTTTCGCTCAAAACATTAGTGCCTTCCTTAATTTAAAACTGTTTGCATTGGCTTAATGGCGCTATTAACTTGACTGTCTTGTTTTTTGAGACTGATGAATATTAAATGAACCGCATGTATAATTTTTATTGATATAAAGGCTATTCTGTAAAGTGTAATTTTAAAATATATATCGCACAAACTGAAAAATATTACACATTACAATTTTATGCAATAAATTCTCACAAATGAAGATTATCACAATGTCTCTAAGTACGATAATTGGGTTTTTGAAAAAAAAATTTTTTTGTGATAAATAGAAAGATTATATATTAGTTTTATAACAAAACTATTTTTTTTTTGCAATAATACAAAAGTTGCATGTAATAATATGATAGTACTTATATTACCTCAGCAGTTAAAATTGTGGTATATCTGCTACACGTATGAAAATAAATAATGTTATTGCTTACAGTAAATAATAAAGGTATGCTGCTAAGCACTCAAAATGTTCGTTTATAAAAGGTAGTAAATAATTTCATAATTGAAGTATCTGGGATACGGACAATATTATAGAACTAATGTATTAGCACTTAATTTTTAATAAACTGATAAGGCACTGATTTGCATAGTTCACAATAGAACTGACGAAGTTTGAAACACATTCAGATGATATTTTGAAACAACCACAAAAGGCAAGGAATTACTTTAAAGGCAGATTTACTAAGTAAATAACATAATCATCCCCAAACATCATTGATTGCCAGTACAATCAAGTAAACGGCCTGCTCTATACTCTCTATGTCTAAAATACTTATCTTTTTGTCTACAGGTTCAAGCACAACAAAATCTACACCTACATAGGCGAGGTGCTGGTTTCGGTGAACCCTTACAAAACCTTGGACATCTATGGCGCCCAGCACATGGCACAGTACCGCGGCAGGGAGATGTTCGAAGTACCTCCTCACGTATATGCCGTGGCCGACGCGTGTCAAAGAGTACTCAGACAACAGGTGGGTTGTTTGAAACAGATGTATTCACCGTATGGTTGCTTCTTCTTAAGGCCAGATTGTGTTGCTAAATACTTTTTCTCAACACTTAGATTATTAACTAATAGTTCGTTGCAACTAAAAATTGCATCTTAATTGCATAAGTATTTTTTTGGGGTAATATTTTTAAATCGATTGATTTATTTATCGCCCGTAAAACCCCCTACGTACAACATTTCATGAAAATCGTTGGAGCCGTTTCCGATATTCGAAATCCGAGATCCGCGACAAATATATTAAATAGATATAAAGTTAGTCCCATGTTATTCGTGAATTGGTAGTCCTGAATAAATAATCTATCTAGCCACCGGTTTTTAATAAGTAAATTAGATTAAATCATTATAAAAAGTTTTGAATTTCACCATAACCATATATGGAACTGCTGGGAATCACTTAAAGCTTAAAAACCATGTTGATAAAACCAACATAAAATGATAGCATTCGAGATTGGAGGCTCAATGAAGATGAATGTGGATCATTGTTACATTGTCTGCATTCCCAATAAGTATGGTACCCATAACTCTTGGATTCTGCTCAAACTTTCCATCAGATAGAGTAGAGTCACTTCGGCAGGTTCATTGTACACAAAAAGAGTTGTTACAACTTTATATAACAACCATTATAAAGTAGTGAAGAATGTAAGAATTTAATTTATTTGATTTGGCCGATAGCCAGCGGGCCTGATTGAAATCAATTGTCGTTCGATTGACTTTTAGCTGTGAATTCATTTCTGTATTTCTGCAACTGATACTTATTAAGACGTGAAATGTTTACGTAAATATATACTGACAATATTGTAGGATTTCTTTCATATAACCTTTGTGTCGATTTTCCTTCTTTGTCGACTTCACTGCAATGTCATATAAGTCTATTACCTTTATTACATGTTTAAATAAACCATTGGCCTATATTTATTAGGAATTTCCGTGACACAGTTAAATCGACAATGACAGCCCCGATATTTCATAAGCCTCAGTTTCCATAACCTATTTTTTAATCGGCTTCAATAAGCAAGCAATTTAAAAGCTTTTCGTTCCATATTTTCTTTATTATTTAGGACCGTGAGGTGTGTTCTATTTAGATGTTGCTTAGCAAAAAGTCCTTTCTACATTCCTCCGCGGGTGTAATGAAAGAACATTACACCCGCAAACATTACACATGAACAAAGAATTCATATAACAGATATTAATAAAGAAAACATACACTTCTCAAAAAAAAATCGAAACACTAGATTTTTTCTCTTAATACAATTACATAAAACACACTATTGTAACTGGCGGTTTGCCCCGTCAAATGATTACGAAAGTTCCAAAGGACCAATGGCAGGTTTGTATGGTACTTTTGTACCACCGATCATCGGAAAATCGATGTGCTAGGTGTTTCGATTTTTTTTCGATGAGAAGTCATTAATATGATACCATTAATTATAAGCCTATATGAATAGTAGTGAATATTATTTTAGTACATACTTACAATAGACATAATGCACGTGTTTTATTACCTCGTTCACCGGAGTTGGTCAACATTCTCAATCTAAAATAGCTACTCTACTAAATAAAAAATTGCTTTGACCTACTTCCATTTCTCTACACGACATGTTGAAATAAAATAGTAGGGAGTTGCACATTATTGATTGGTTATAAGAGTAACTGTGACTGTTTAAAGAACATATTTAGTTCATCATTAAAGAGAATGTGTTCAATCAAGCAAGTTTTCTATGGTATATAGGAGGCAAAATAACAGACAGGTCACCTGAATTGCTACCGTCTATTAACATCTGCAACTCAAGATAAAAGTGCGTAGAAACTCTTTTAGAGCCCCTTAATTTTTTTTAAACTCAGAGAAAAGCATTGCTTACTACGGTTTTCGTGGCTGTGGTTTCGAGTTTCACACTGATCAAGGTTGACTAAATATTCTCAAACTCTTTCTCTTACGGCTTCCTTCTCCTCCTATTGTCTTTCTTCCCGAAATAAATGTCACATAATGATCACCACGTCCTTTGTCTTTTGCTCCAATAAGCATTTTATAACGGTAAAACCTTGGATATGTGAAATGTTTCTCGATAATAATGAATGATACACTACCTTCACTAGACTTATTTATCTTCTGCCAAATGTTTAAAGTTAAGCAGGTGTAAGATAAATTGGTTCAACACTAACACAATCAAATTCTCTAACTATATTTGTAATTTGACCCAAAAGATACACCAGCCTCAGCGTTATCAGCGGTTCAATTTACTGGCCGCATGCGTGGGTGACCCTACCAATTTCTTACTGTGAATTGTGATAGATACAGGAATAACCGATTAAACAGGGCATCTAAAAACAAACATCACTAGTACTTTGTCGAGCCAGAATTTAGGGATTCCCATAACACACACATTGTCGTCAAATATGTTTTAGCACAAGTAGCTGCATTTCATTTACAACTAGCTATAAACAGACGCCAGGTAGTTTCCAACAAATGACATTTTGACACCCTATTATGCTAAATTTGTTGACCGGCCATAAACAGTGTCATGCCCATTTACTGGCTAGTATTCTAGACGTGTGGCTTAGACACCGAACTTGGTGCAAAAGATCGTAAACCTCAAGTCATTGTAGGACTACTCGTTGTTTGGAGTAACGTTTATGCTTTTTCGTTTGTGATTTGACAACGTTATGTTTATGGAGGGAGTGTTAAAGATAAACTCAAAATAGCAGACTTTATAGCTCTGGGTTACTTCCCTTTTCTTTTATTTAAAAACAAAAGGTAATATCAATCCCGTGGTGATTAAATTGACATATTATAGAAAAATAGCCATAACAAAGCTTTGCCTACTGACTGTGTAGTTCAAACTTAGTAGCTGCTTCTGAATCAGTAGACTGAGACGAGAATAAAAGTTCTCAAACTGACTAACATCCTGTGACTTTCGAAAATTAACTATTTAGCCGAAATTACTAATACACACTTATAACAAAAGACATCGAAGTATGCACTAGGTCTTTTGGTCAAATCTTTAATTTGTGTCATTTGAATATACTTATCCTCAATAGTGTTCAAGTTTAATCTTACTTTGTTGTTTATGTATGTATGTTGTATGTGGTATTTAGTTTTACAAATTTTAAATTATTTTCTGTCAATACTACATACAGACACATTGCCAAAGTAGATAGCTTGACATACGTATGTTTATGGTCATATTTTTTTTTGCAGGGTAAAGACACATGCGTTCTCATATCAGGAGAGTCAGGATCTGGCAAAACAGAAGCGTCCAAATTCATAATGAAGTACATAGCAGCTAACACAACACAAGTGCACAGGGATTATATTGACAGGTCAGACATTTATTTCTATGTTTAATGAATCGTGTTTGTAACAAAATATACTGTAAGATGTATTACATAAAGATTTAAACTTTATCAATGATCGTTGCCCGTGATAGGTGCGATCAGACCATTGCTATCACAAAATGCATTTTCATTAAAATAAAAAAATACAATGTAAATTCAAACTACGATCGTTTTTTTTCAACCAAAATTTTATTTTTTATTTTTTTATTTATTTATTTATTTATTTTTGAAGAAATGAATTGTGATATTTCAGTAACATATCTTACTCCTCATAGGTACGTGAACAATGACAAAAAACAGTTAATAAAGTGATAGACTGTTAAATAAAAGCAATTGCTCTTGGGTTACAGGGTAAAAAACGTCCTAATCCAGTCAAATTCGATATTGGAAACGTTCGGCAACGCAAAGACCAACCGCAACGACAATTCTTCACGTTTCGGTAAATACATGGACATACACTTTGACTACAAAGGAGATCCAGTCGGAGGTCACATCAGTAACTATCTGCTGGAGAAGAGTAGAGTAGTTAGCTTGCAACCAGGGGAGAGAAACTTCCACTCGTTTTATCAGGTACGTCATTAAACTGAAGATATTAAAAAAATGTCCTCCCTTGCGATGGACATTTGAGACTGTCCGTTCGATGCCAGAATTTTTTTTCACAAATTTCTTGCACCTTTGGCAACACTGACGGTTCTGGGTGAAGTGAACGAAGGGGATTTAAAAAAAAATTAAACCATTTTGTGTGTTTGTACCCTGCCTACCGCTGCCATTGAAGACGCAGCATTACTATATAAAGCTTTTGTAACTATTACATGTATAAGCGTAAAAATCTATTGCATATAACAATAGATTGATCTATTAATGTTTATAAACACATGCTTATACCATGGCCGTACGCTGTGATTGCTAATGACGTATGTTTCGACTATTGTTGCAGGGCTTGTGCCATTGTTGTTGTATATAGAAGCGCTCCAATAATTGTAAATGTTGAAGCTATGTGATTGCTGAGGAATGCCCTTTGTTGATGGGTCTCTTATTTTTATTACTTGAGTAGTAACGGGGTGGAAACATGTTTTTATTTTTTAGATTCTATTAGATTTTGTATTGGGATCAGTACGTAGTATGTCTCAGGATGAAAACTAGAAGCAAGGCAATTCTTCTTTCCATCTAGACAAATTGTGGAAGAGCCATGCCACACGTATGAGTCAGAGCGATACCATGGTTTCACAGAAAACTAGTGTAATGCATTTATGTTATTACTTTTCACCGAGGTTGTAAGGCTACCGGGATCCAAACCCCTTACAAGACAAACCAGACCCTCACTTATAAGATTATAAGATATAAGCGCCTTAATTGGAACCGATAATGCAGAGAATAAAATATATGTAATATAAAAAATATACGAGATGAAATCAATTCTGTATTTATTATAATAAGATTGAAACTTGATAATTTCATGCTCAAATTCGTACGTAATCGATAAAAATGTAACAACAGAACCGAGGCAGAATTATTAAAATATCTTGTATTGTTTTTCAGTTCTTAAGCTCAAACAATCCGTTAGTAAAAAAATATGGTTTGAACTCAAATTCCTCGTACAAGATACTGGGTAGCGAACGACCCGCAGCGCAGGACTCAAAACTGTACTCCGTGACCAACAGCGCTTTCAACGCTCTCGCGTTCGAATCCTCGGTCATTGATGACATTTGGAGCATTGTGGCGGGGGTCATACTATTGGTGAGTACTGGTTGTTCAAATATCCTTGCACTTACGATGTAACTGTCGTTTGTTTATAAAGTCCGTTTGTTCGTCAAACGTCCTAACGATTTTAGAGCCTATTAATAACTAAAAAACTGTATTCTTTGCATGGGTATTATATATATAT
>PKRV01002056.1:599036-828259 GCA_003709505.1 Hyphantria cunea | reverse complement strand
ATATATAGTGACAAAATAAGAAAATGGTGTATTCATTTAAAATATTCATTTGAAAATACCAACTACAAATCCATTTCTGGACGTCATAGTTTTTCATAAAAAAATACCATGCAAGTCGAATTTTAATTAATTTAATGAATACATTTACTTGATATTTATATACTTCTCTTACGTTTTCAGGGTGAGCTAACATTCACAGAGACACAAGACGGCCAGCTTAACATTGGCGGTCCTCTTAAACAGTGTGTGAACGCCCTGGGCATATCTGAACAAGCTCTGCGAACATCCATGGCGGGGAGGGTGCTATCGGCTGGTGGGGAACTGGTCAGCAAAGAGCATACTTTGTCAGATTCCAACTATACAAGACTCGCTTTGGCTAAGGCTGCTTATGACAGGCTGTTTACTTGGATTGTCCAACAGGTATGTTTTTTTTTACCTCAGAAATTTCGACTAGGCAAACCGATTTTGCTTCTCGTGTTTGATTGTCCCGTTTCAATTTGAGCCAGTGTTTTAAGTCGGTGTTTTCTTTTTGTTCTTTAAATTTTGTGGGGGTATTGTTGCTCGCGTGCGTAGGATTTACCTCCTTAAAACTCTTAGTTTTGTATTATACTATAGTTCATTTCGTTAAAAAAAAGACTCCTCAATCAAGCCGTCACTCGGAGGTTACAAGTTTTTGTAGGAAACGGAAATTTATTGTAACCTGATTGGCTAGGTGGCGTTGTTTGATCGATCAAATTAAACCCTAATGCTTGATCTAGTGTTGTGGGCGCAAATTCCACATGGGACAACACTTTGTGTGATCGACAAATTGTTATTCGGAGTCTGGGTATTCTTTGTGTTCTTTTCATGTATGTTTGTAAAGTCCCCCGCGACATAGGAGGTTTATTTCCAGTACAGGAGTTCTCTTTGAAGAAAAGAACAAACAAATGTCTATAAAACACTACAACACTACTTCTCATTTCCAGATAAACAAAGCTATCGATGTCCCTTCTGGCACATATAAGAACACACTGATTGGTGTCCTGGATATCTACGGGTTCGAGATCTTCGAAACCAACAGCTTCGAGCAGTTCTGTATCAATTACTGTAACGAGAAGCTGCAACAGCTGTTCATTGGTATGTTTTATTTTCTCTTGCCTCTAGCTCTAGTGCGATTAATTAAATTCTACGTTGCAAAAATAAATAAAACATATACTAAACAATAGGTACTGCAAATACATAGTGTATTGTATTGTATTGTTAAAATCGGGAAGGAGGAAATGAGAGGAAGGTTTCAATGACCACCGTTAGCAAAACACACTATAGTCCATTCGCATTAAGAAAATAGTGAAAATGAGCAAATCCCGAGCTTCACCAATCAGTTTAAAAATAAGTTTTATTAGAAAGCGTACAAACTGATTTGTCAAAAAACAAAATGGAGAAGGGCTTGAACATTGCGTATAACGTTATAAATAACTTTAGACAGCAGGCAGTTGATCTATAAGCTGTTCGGAATAGTTAATATTTTGTAACTTTCAGAGCTCGTGCTGAAGCAAGAACAAGAGGAATACGCCCGCGAGGGTATCCAGTGGACGCCCATCAAGTACTTCAACAACCGCGTGATCTGCGAGCTGGTGGACGCACCGCACCAGGGTATCATTGCCATCATGGACGAGGCCTGCCTCAATCCAACCAAGGTATTGTACCAACCAGTATTGTATATATACAATAATCTAAAACACTTCTTAAAAAGAAAAACATGTTAGAAGAAAAATCTATAGAAATAAAAATGAATCGCAAAAATATATGTACGAGCATAACTTTCGATCGACTACACCAAATTGGATAATTCTTTTTTATGTGTTTGTTATTGTCAGGACAAGGTTTGTATAGAAAAAGATTATAAGAAAATCGAAAATACTATATTTTTTTAGTCCGCTTAGTCGTATAAACTGCGGTCCTGCGGGAAGTTAACACGTGCTTACCTGCATTAGTTTTTCGGTAATTCGAAAAATTTTCTCGAAAATGGGTCAGTTCGTATTAAATAATAATATTATACTGATAATATTAATCTGTCCCGGTTGATTATGGTTATACTTTGTCCATTATAAATAGCCCTTATATTCTATTACTTTCCTTTCCTATCTACCGTTATTTTATATACTACCAAGTTTCTTAAACTCTACATTATGCAAAAGGTTCATTGCTGTTTCCATAGGGTGATTGTTTTAATCACTTTTCCCGACCTTTTAGTAAACGTTATAGAAGTTTTTTTTATTACAAAAGTGAATTTGAACCATAAACTTTGTATATATTGCTATGATTTAATTTTTACCCGTTTTGAAAGTAACAATAAATCTTTTCAGATATCAGACAAGCAGTTATTGGAAGCCATGGACAAACGTTTGAATGGACACAAACATTACACATCAAGACAACTCGCGCCCACAGACAAAAAACTTAAACATGGCGTCGATTTTAGAATTACGTGAGTTTCTACATTTATACAATTAAAAAATATCTGGTGAAATACAATGTGCTCAAAGTAATGTACTTAAAAGACTTTAAGTATAAAGAAAATTTGATTTTTATCACTCACTAATTTTTACTAGTTTTCACTTCTTCTTCTAGACTTCATTAAGAAAGAGCATTTCGATACGAATTGTCGTCCTTTGGGTGTTCTTTATGCCATGAATGATGTTATACCCCTAATGCGGGAGTTGTGTGGAGTAAAACAGATGATTGTATAAGTTGTAATGACCACAATATGATTATGCGTATTGTGAATATACCTGACGCTATCATTTTTTGACCTAAGGGATTATTTAGGCAATCCTGAAAATTTTAAACGTGGCAACTCTATATGAAACTTTGTATTAAATAGATACTAATGCCATTAAAAAAATTTAAGAGAATAATTAGCGTGAACAGTGGTTGGTCATTCGAAAGGAGGTTATAAATAGGTGCATGTGAATGCGCAGGCACTACGCGGGCGAGGTGACGTACGCGTGCTCGGGCTTCATGGACAAGAACAAGGACTCGCTGTGGCAGGACCTCAAGCGCCTGCTGCACTCCTCCGCCAACGCCTCGCTCGCGCGCATGTGGCCCGAGGGAGCCACAAACATACAGAAGGTACTTCTTCCGAGCGGCCTTACCGCGGGTATTGTTGTACCTTTACAAAGCTAGTCTGACAAAAAGTTACTCTCTGCTACATCTGCCAGTGAGATTTCCGTCAAAATCGGTCCAGCCATTCCAGGGATTAGCCGGTACAGACAGACAAGAATTGTAAAAAACATATTTTGGTATATGTACCGTGTTTAAATACATATGAATTTAGTAAAAAGCGATTATTTTTACTAAACAAACGGATGCTCCAATTTTATTTGTATAAACAGCAAACAAACAGCAACCCATAATGTCCCACTGCTGGGCTCGGGTCTCCTCTCAGGAGAGGGTTAAGGCCATACGTTTATTTGTATAGAAATATTTAATAAACATACACGACATTGATGTAATACACTCAGTTATAGAACAACTGGTCATAATCATCATACATTATTGTCTTGGTAGCAAGTGCCTGGGCAGTGATCACTCACACTCGGGAACTGTCTGTCCGTTTGTCTCCGAATGCCATTAGAAAGAATGCATTTGGAAAAAAAAATGTTTAATTATATTTTACAACCCATAGTTCAGATACTCTCGGTTTGAGTGTCGTTAAAATTGAGTGTTGTGGCAACACAAGAGATGAACAATATAAGTAATATAAGTGTCCCGCAGACGTCGAAGCGTCCGCCGTCGGCCGCGACGCTGTTCCGCAGCTCGATGTCGTCGCTGGTGGCGGGGCTGCAGAGCAAGGAGCCCTTCTACGTGCGCTGCGTCAAGCCCAACCCGCTGCAGACGCCCAGCACCTGGGACGACCAGCTGGTAACACCTACTTGCGGCTCTCATATTTTCTTTAGCGAGACTTTTCTTTTATGCTTTTAATTATTTCACTTGTCACTTGCTAAGGTACGACATAGAAAACCTATAATGTATAAAGAATCATTTCATTGAACTTTACTTCAAAATATAAGTTAGGTAACTGAGCGACTAGTGTGAGTTTATTTGACGTCAACTCGGTCGTCACGTTCGAGAGCGAGTTAATGTGAAATATGCTCACACGAGGCCCTCTGGAGACTCGAGCGTCTCACTCCGCCCTCCTCGACCCACTGAGACTTGAGCTGCGAGAATACATCCGTGGTAGATGGCACCATGAGCGAAATGCTCGTTAGACCTTAATTTTAACTTAAATAATTCTGGAGTAGTCATTAGTCTACATTTGAAATTTCAGTTAATAAATAATAAATATTAATTTTAAATATATTTCTTTACAGGTACGTCATCAAGTCGCGTATCTTGGCCTGGTGGAGAACGTGCGAGTGCGTCGCGCCGGGTTCGCTTCCCGGCAGAGGTACGACAGGTTCCTCAAGCGGTACAAGATGCTATCTCAGTACACGTGGCCCAACTTCCGCGGCACCTCGGACAAGGATGCTGTAATGGTGCTGCTGAGAGACCTCAACGTGACTGATGTGCAGTTTGGACACACGAAACTGTTTATAAGGTGACAATACTGCTTACTAAATAAAACCGCAACTGCCATATAACACTATTTGGTAAATATAAGTTGCTGACATATTTCTATACGAGACTTGTGAAACCGATGTTAGTATTTTAGTTATCTTGCAAATATGTTTAATTTAGTCTTTATCAGTGACTAGTGAACCTGGTCCTTTGTTCGTCAATTTGTATTTCGTTTTAGACTTCCAAATAACTCCTAATCCCTTAGAAATTTCCAAAAATAATTTCTCAGTGGGTTCTAGCAGCGTAAAAAGCATTGGATGTCAAAATTTCAAGTTTATCGCCCCAAATGCGTTCTTTTTGCTGTGTTTGTTTAATTTGCTGTGCCATTTTTGCTGACTGCCATGTTCCACATTGTTACACAGGAGCGCCAAGACCTTACACAGCCTGGAGGCTGCTCGCGCTGAGCTGATCCCGTCCATTGTCATCTTGCTGCAGAAATTATGGCGTGGAACTATCGCCAGGATGAGATACAGGAAGATGAAGGCTGCCTTAGTTATATTCAACGCATGGAAGTCAGTATTTTACCTATTATATACGTAAACATACAATTTATAGCACTTTTGGTCATTAACTTTATTTTGTCAGGCATAAGGTTCACATTCCTTAAAGTTTCAAAAAGTATTAAGAGGTCAATAATTTAGAAAATCGGCAGCACCGGTAAATTTTGATATACTAGTTTAATCCCCTCGGCTCCGCACGCGTATATGTCGGCTATCAGCTAATGTATCAGCTATATTACTGTAAAGTTACATCCAAATCCGTAAAGTAGTTTTACGTGAAAGAGTAACGAACATCCATCCATACAAACTTTCGCGTTCATAATATTAGTAGGATGACACATTTATTTAAAGTGTTTTTTTAACAGTATCCGAATGAAGCATGCTATAGCAAATTACTATAGCATGCTTTATTCGGATACACAGATATAAACAGTACCAGAAGAAGTGAGAGTTATCAACTTATGTAAAAAAACTTTGGTATAATATAAAACTGTTTCTTTTACTGTAACGTTTGAATAGAGCGATGTATCAAGCGGCGCTATTTACTTACTATTTGATAAAGGTCTTCAGGCTGTATTGTCGTGTCACTTTTAAATCAAGTAAACTGAACAAAGAAAATAAGTTTAAATGGCGATGGCGCACAATATCACCGTAATATAATATTTACATGAAAGAAGTATAAGAACTCCTATCGTAACTTACAGCGCTAGTGTTTGACTACACGGTTGGCCTAGTGGTTTCAGTGGTCGCCACACCGCTTCCTACTGCGCCAAGTGTTGTGGGTTCAAATCCTACATGGGACAACACTTTGTCTGATCCTAAATTGTTGTTCTAAGTCTGGGTGTACTTTGTGTCCGTTTCATGTATGTTTGTAAAGATCCCCGCGATACAGGAATTTATATTCCTAATGGGGGAGTTGTAAAAAAAATAGTGTCATCGAGATATTTGCGAAAAAGGAAAAAATATATCGTAGTATTGGTTGTGGATTTGTATACGTGAAACCATGGGACAAATATTATTAAGTACAACCCGTCGGAAATATCTGCGAACCTGGTTCAAGGACATCATGCAAATAAGTGGGATAGCAAAAATAATCGAGATGTAAAAAAAATACAAGATGTAAAATTAAAAAATATTTTATTTACATGTATTATTTTTTACACTTTTATTGCAACTCTTATATCAATATTTATAGTTAAAAAAAACAAACAATACACGGCATAAGTAAAGAGCAGGAGAAAGTGGCAAAACTATTCTGGACGAGCCACAACACTGCTGAAACATCGTTATGCTGCGAGTGTTGTCTTTATTATTACTCAAAATGTCATCGGTTTCGCTGTCATTGTCCTCGTAATGAAAAAAAATATATTAATTCGCATTCTCCAAGTTCATATAACCTGTAATCATGCCAAAACTTATCTCTTAAGCGATCCACATGATTGCATTCTTTCTTCCAATCTTCCGGGGATATGTTTTCTATCGTTTCCTTTGTTAACCTTTCTGTTTTTGTCAGATTGGTCTATAGTTTTGTATGCTACTCTTTGCTCCATCAAATATCAAACACTCAGTAGGATCGAGATCACAGTTGCAGGTAGCAGACGTGATACTTCATGTTCTTGAGCTTTAAATGTTTCATCAATGCAATAAAACTTCTCTGGCTTATTTGTTATGAACAACATATACAGTCCTCTTTTAGTCATTTTGACATCAAATTGGATGTTATGTTATAGTCACGTTTGTGTTTCAGTTTTACGTGCACTGAAATTTAACAGCTTATTCGCCTGCTAACTATGGTAGGGCGCGTTGTCCATGACAATTATTCCGTTGGGTGGTAGATTCGGTATCAATTTCTCTTCGATACATTTTGTAAAATTGGACGCATCCATTTCGTCGTGGTAATCACCGATTGTTGATTTACACTTATAGAGGAGCTCAGCTCCTTGTACGAAACCGTTCTCATCACCTGCGCATACCACAATCCATCGTTGACCTAGAGAGTAATTTATTCAGACGCAGGTATCACTATTATGTTGCCAACATTTCGGGGCAGTATAATGCGTATATATTCAGATTTCGTCGATCAATGTTACTGATATTTTTCAGCACTGCGTTCGTCATTATCTTTCAGTCGCCTTTTATATACGTTGCTTTCCAGTGTGCTATTTCAGGTCTTTGCACTAAAAAAAAATAGGTATTTATTTTCTTGTGGTAAAAAAACTTTCAACTAAAGAGCGTATCGCGTATAAATCAAAATTGTCTAGATCTATTTTCTTTTTGTATCTTTTACGGTTTTTGTCTGGTGTCGCGAGCTTGACAGTATCGACTGAAGCTGAAGGACTAGGTTGCCTCTCTCGCTGTTTCTGACAAAGTTTGTAATGTTTTCACTTCAAGTTTTATTTCCATTATCGTCGGTTCAGGTAAACCAGTTGCTGCACACGCCCTTTTTGTTGCTTGCTCAACCGTCAATCACTATGCCAGTCAAGTCATTAAAGAGTCATATTTTTTAATTTTTCAAGGAATTGGATTACTTTGAGTACTAAATTCCACTCTGCACTATGTATCTAGTCTTACCTATTTTACTGTGAAGGTACGGGTGTCATTGTCATTGGGAAGTCGTTTATATGTTATTCGCTGTGAGAGCTTCTATTGCGCGGTGCAAAATTTATAGCTTCTTCGTACACTACGGTGCTCCGTAGTTCAGTGTGTCTTCGGTAGAGGGCGTTGTTATATGTTTGTGTAGTTGCAGTTTGTGGAAGCGCCACATTAATAATATTCCGCTGAACAGAGAAACAGTAAACAATAATGAGATTACTAAAGTAAGAATAATTAATGTGCGTCGGACACGGCACTAGATAGGCGAAGGCGGGGATGCGTGGGGAAGCGAGAGATGAAGAGTATTCCAGCCCGAGGCGCAGATATATTCAACAGGTCGTAAGCTCAGACGAAAATCGATAGTCAATTTTAATTTGCGAATTTAAACTCCTAAATACATACATAAAGTTGCATGTATATTCTCGAGGGATAGCCAGAGACAATCGATCTCTATTTACTAAGGTCCTAACTATCTTAATGTCGTATATCGAGGCTAATAATGGTTCCCGCGGGGCAGGCGCTACCAGTGCCGGCGCTACATCGTGGCGCTGCAGACGGAGCTGGCGCGCGGGCGCGGCGCGGTGCGGCGCTGGCCCGCGGCCCCGCGCCGCGTGCCGGCCGCGCTGCTGCAGGCCGCGTACCGGCGCTGGCGCGCCTACCTCACGCTCAAGCCCATCCCGCGCGACCAGTGGCCGCAGCTCAAGGTCAAGATCAGCGCAGCCAGCGCGCTGCGCCGCCGCCGCCCCGCCTGGGGGCAGGCGCGCGCCTGGGCCGGGGACTACCTCGCCGACTACGAGTACAACGCCAAGGCCGGTCAGTAACTCGCCCCACTACCTCCTGACGGGTTTAGCACACTCAAAATCAATCAAAAATAAACCTTAACTTTGTTGCTATAAAGTTCTAAATTTTGTGACGTGCGTAGACAAATGCTTTGATCGGTCTAAGAGCTTTGAATTTTAAACTTTTTTAAAATTGAAATAGTATAAAATATCTATTGACAAATTAAATATTTTATTCGGTTCCGTCCTCCACTTCAGGCGGGTCTTAAGTATATTTCTACAATATATGTATATTTTTTACCAGCGATCTACCAATCCCAGTTCGCGGCTCTCCAAAAATCACAAAAGATCGGCCGACCGCTGTTCTCGTGTAAGATCCACAAGTTCAACCGCTACAACAAGCTGGCCGAGAGGTGTCTACTCATCACGGATTCGCTAATATTCAAATTAGACGCAAATAATTTCAAGCCGCTCAAGAAACCTACCCCTATCACTGAGGTATGACATTTTATTTACATTTATATACTTATCGTACCCAACCAAGTCACACACACGTCTAATCAAGGTACCCATTCAATCCGCATAGCTATCTGATCCCTATACACCCATGTAGTATTGTAGTCATACGTCTAATCTACTTAATATACCATTATATACGTTAAGAGAATAATGTAAATTTATTTCATATCTACTCAATCGTCAGGATATGCTCGGTATTGTGATTAGTCACGGGTTCAATGATGGTCCATCGAGTAAATGTGAAATAAACTCACACTAGGCTCTCTGATTTACATACTCATCCACGTATATACCTTCGTTGTCTACACACTCATCTAGTACATTTTACAAATGTGTATGATAGAATTTATATTCAATTTATACCATAAAGATATCTTATATTATATTCTACAACCTCGTCTGTTAATTTTGGCTTTCAAGGTTGGAGCTCTAAGGATAATGAGTTCTGATGCTCAGCTGGTGGTAATCAGCATACCTTCGGCAAAGAACGACCTGGTAGTGGGGCTCGTTGCGACACATGACCTCGTGGGAGAATTGGTTGGGGTGCTAGCCAATAGATATAATATGTGAGTATTAGTTATTTAGCACTTTGTAGTTTAATCGAAGGCTAAAGGTAAAGGAAATTCATTTTCCCCTACCTAGCTGTGTAAAAGTCAATTGGGATGAGGATCGGGTCTTACGAGACCAACTCGAGAGAGGCTCATCTTGCGTTTCATAACATACCAAGCTCACCGTCTGTCTTCTGTTGTGATTTGTTTTCATTTTTTTATTTCATTCGATTATTTTATTATTATTATTAGATTATTAGTTGGGGTAAACGAGTTCTTGAGTCGAGAACGCGTCTGGCCAAACGTAGAGTAGGACGTCCACAGGCTAGGTGGAGTGATGATTTGCGCGAGACGGCTGGCAGGAGCTGGATGCGAGAAGCCGAGGATCGAACTAAGTGGAGTGCAATCGGAGAGGCCTTTGTTTAGCAGTGGACTGCGACAGGCTGTGATGATGATGATTAGTAGGTTCTGATAATAATCGATTTGGTATATTCGGGTGTCGTATTTCTAACATCGATCTATGAGATATTCGTAAGATATGCGAGTGTCGGAGGTCAGCTCGTTACCGGTGGGCTTGTGGCGCAGGTTGACGAGCGCGGAGCTGTGCGTGGAGGTGGAGAGCGGCGCCACGACGCGCTGCACGCTGGGCGGCAAGACGCGCGCGCTGCAGGCCTCGCAGCCCGCGCGCGACCCCATCGACCTGCCGCCCTTCACGCACGCGCACAACGTCATCACCTACCACCCCGCCAGCGCCAAGGCCTAGCCCGCAGCGCCCGCCCCTCTCGCTGCGTACACACGACACGTGCGCGTGCGACTGCGTGCACGCTACGGACGACTTTCACTTACATAAAAGTGGATTTCCAAAAAGACTTGTAATAAATCTGTTTACGCTCGATTGTGCTATGTAACAACTACGGTTGAAGAAATAGTATACCTATGTATTTTTGAGAATAGTGTTCACGAGTGTGTTTCCTAATTAAAATAACTTGCACTAAAAATACTGAGATTTCGTAATGAAAGAAGTATAAATAATAAAAAATATTTTATTATTTATGCTTCTTCAGTAAGTAATGCACATGAGTTTGATTTTTGTATTCTTCGCTCGGTGCGGTCTTCACGACGCCTTAAAACGTCGTTTTTTATTATACATTTTACATTAATATGGCCTTAAAAAAGTAACATTATGTGATTTAAAAATAACGTATAAATAATTAAAACATGTAGTGAGGTAATTGAACAATATGTTAAACATTTTTTTTACACTTATATGAGATTTTAATATTTTTAATTTATTATTCCGTATTCAACTAAAATTACCATCCAAATAAAAGATATTTTTATTTTATGTAACATTATGATAACAGCTTTCGGAATTGTATTTAACCGGATATTCAGTATCCGAACAAACTGAACTATCCGTTTCGTTTTTAGTACTTTTGCGGAATAGACGAATTGTTGATTTTAAAATTAGTATGTAAAGTTGTACAAAACAAAATAAAAATAATTATATAACTAATAATTTACAGTTAAAGCGAGTCTATTATGTTGTTAATGTAAAAGTAAGTTAGTTTATTAACTTATAGAGACGATTTGACTGCCTCGGTGGCGCAGTGGTAGCGTACGTGACTGCTGTCCATGAGGTCTCGGGTTCGAATCCTGGGTCGGACCAAATGTTTGTTCATACAATGTGAATAGCTCTATGTTGTTAGTGTTTATCTTCAAAAATGTTTGAACTCTATGAGCTGTTAAGGCGAGTAGGGTAACTAATTTTTTATAAACTTTCTAAGTTTAGTGTTTCATTCGGATACCACGTGACCAGGGAGTTTAAAACTTTAGATACATCCCAATTAGAATTATATTTAGGTAACAGAGGCCTTGTGACGACGTGTGTACTAAGTGTGTACTAAGTACAAAAGACGAGCATAATTATATAATTTTTGACTGCCTCGGTGGCGCAGTGGTAGCGTACGCGACTGCTGTCCATGAGCTCTCGGGTTCGAATCTTGGGTCGAAATGTTTGTATGATCTGCAAATATTTGTTTCGGAGTTTGGGTGTTTACTATGTATAATATGTTTGTATTTATTCACAAAAAATATTTATGTATTAATATCAGTTATCTAGTACCCATAATACAAGCTCTGCTTGGTTTGGGACTAGATGGTGTTGTGTGTTAGACGTCCGAAATACTTATTTTTATTTATTTTATTTATTTAAATGTCATTTTTCGCAGTGGTAAATAATATAATGTCAATGACATAAATTTGTCTAATACATAGGTTAATCACGTATACTAAGTTTTTGTCCGCAGTTTTAGCAGTGGCTCCCTACATTGTAGCATGAGATAGTGATTTTTCAATAACATCTTTTTCTTTAGTGAAAAACCGTACCTTATCATAGTGCCGCACAGTTTATAAATACCGTTGTCATTATTATATATATCGACAATTGAAAGGACTGCATTTCATTCTTGACTACAAGGATGGGAGGGTACGGAGTAGAGGCGGGTTGTTGTCTTTTCAAAAAAGACTTTTCAAGGATCGATGTGTATTATTTAAGCGAGTTAATTATTATTACTTGTACCATTATTCTATTAATAATCATAATAATAAGACATCACATTATGTTATACAGTTGTAAATATTTTTAACTAATTATAGTAGCGCTTTTTAATAATGCAGGAGATTATTTCGTCTAGTATTTGGAGTTTATTTGTTGTTTTGAGTAATAAGCCTTTCAGATGAGGATAAAAATAAAAAAAAGGTTATGAAAATTCAATTCTTAAATTGTTTTAAGTCACGTGACGAAACGGCGCCTACACACATGCCGATGCGTCTGGCGGAGCAGGTATGCCGCCGGCAGTTTGTTAGTGTTTGAAGGCCAGCGGTAAAGCAACTCGTCGACATAGTGTTTAGGAGCCCAAAAGTCATCAAATTAATACACTAATTAATGTATGAGTAAAAAAACAAATATTTATGTATAACTTGAAAATAACGCACAAAACGAGTTCAAATGAACATGATCAAGTAAATGATTTGTTTGTAAAACTACCTAATGTTGGCAAGTAGAAAGGTAGTTAATTGAAAATAAACTAATGATAATTCATTTAAAATGATATTTGAAATACCATTGATATGAGTATGAATTGATTATTATTTTTAATTTTTTCTATTGCTGGTTGTGCGTATGGTTAAGTTAAAGTGAGGTAACAAATGGAAAACTACATTACATTTATTGTTAAAACTATTTTTCAGGAATCGTACTATGCCCAAAAACGTTTTTGATCAATACTGTAACAATAATATATTTTGTCAGTTAAGTTTTTTTACCCGACTACCCCGCTGCTAAAAGGAAGGGTTAGTAGTTAGCTAGTTTATGTATATATTACCGATATAAACGATTTTAATGATTGAAATGCCAATAGATTCGTAGATTCGTAATAATGACGCGGGTGTCAGGCTATATATTTTAAATGTTATCAAAAGTCCTTACATTGTCGGGTTATAGTTATAAAACGTTTATTAAACTTTATATGACAACTTGTTAAGCACAATGTTTGTTTACTGGTAAATGACATCATTCTATAATAACATATGATGTGTAACATCTGACATGGTTCCCAGCTTCCTGTTACACACTTCCGTCCCTTTACACGAAATGACATAAACAGAGAGGAAACCAAGATGAAATATGTTACACATCAATAACTCGTTTATTGAAATAAAAGACAAAAACATAGTTATACAAATATAATATTGTTTTTTTTATAATACCAGATAGTACAGACCTTCTAATTTAATGTTTATCAAAACTGTTTTCCAATTAAACAATGTACTTTTTATAATAAAATATATTTCTTGAATGTGATTGATTACATATAAAGCTGTGTAATTATGTTATTTATTAATTTAGTTCAGTATTAAAATAATTAAAGAATAAATATTGTTTCGAGTGATTCGTAATAGAACTTGTATTTATTTGATTGTGTGCTTTTATCGTTACTTGACACGTCATAACCAGTATAACTTGAACCGTCATCGTATAGACGTATATTTATGGTAAAACATATAATATTGGATCCTGATGGCTCTATCTAACTTTTTTGTTCTTTTGGAGACATGAATGTACATATATATTTTTAAATGATGTAGAAAACTATAAAAATTCGCATAATATGATCTACAGTATTTGGAGAACTTGGAATAGGAACATGTTTTTCTATGATAGACTCAAACAAATGAAGAGAAACAATTGCGTGCCCCTTGTGGTGGGAGCAGGGTCTTGAAAGTTACAAGGTTGTATCAATTTAAATGCAACTTAAATCTTTTGGGTTTTGACGGTGGTTTTAAAAAAACGATCAATTATTTCATCTATTGGTTGTAGTATATAACGGATCACCCGAAACGATGTAACGTTAACAACGAGTTATTCTAGTTATCGGTACATGTATATAGATGTTATTATTTGTAACGAGTGATAACGTGCCTTGTCGTGGTGCCATTGATACGCAATGTGTTATAATAAAATACATTTTCATTTATATGTCTTTGATTTGACTTATCACACTTCATCGAGGCGCGCCTACCAGCGCCTCATGCCGCCCTGAGTGTGGCCGCGGATGAGCGGGACGGGTTTTCCCCTCCACCCGCTTCACAGGCCAGCCGCGAGGGGGCGACGTTACGCGTGTGTCGTACGTCGCCCAAAGTGAGAGGATATAACATCTAGCGACGGTGCCCGCTTCGGTGCGGGCAAGCGCTGGGAGGGGTCCAGATGGCGTAAGAAAGCGATTCCCGGATCCCTCCTGTCTCAGGCGCAGAGTGGCACACCGTGTGGTTTTATTCGGATCGAATCCGACACACCGCCCCGCTGCAAACCCCGGTGGGGTGAAGGCCCGAGGTGTAAAACATCTACGTTGTCTTGCCAGTCCCCAACCCGCACTTGACCAGCGTGGGGATGTATGGCCTTAGCCCTCTCTTGAAAGGAGACCGAGCCCAGCAGTGTGACGTTATGGGTTGTTGATGATGATGATGATGATGAAGAATGCTCATTTGCTCGTATCACTAATCACCGCCATCATGATTTCATTTTGATAATACTTGTCGAAATTTGTCGTCAATTATCAAAATTAGTCGATCAAATGATCGAATCAAATCTATTAATTCGAAATTTGCTGCAGAATATAAGAATTTTTAGCTGCGTTAGTCAAAAGTTATGTGTAAGTGTTAATTTTTTTAACTCTTAGGCAAAATATGGTCTCAAAGCTGGTTTAAAGTATTTACAAAAAATTTACTAGTAGTACTAACACTCTATTAACTCTGAAACTATACCAACCAGTGACCAGTGTGGTGTAATAGTAAGACAAAAGCCTCTTTTCTGAGGAGAAACTTATATGTTCAGAAGTAGACTTAAAGGGTGTTGATGACTATTAACATTAACAAGCTGTGCTATGTGCATGTTTTTCTGATAATAAAATGAACAAATTATGACGGTCAAATAAATGTAAATGTACAATTAGGCAATCGTTTAAAAACACTCGCCATAGGGACATTGTTTGTTTTATAATAGAGTTTTAAATTTCCATTAGTGTTACTTAATCATCGTCTATTCGGTATATTGCAGCTATTTATTAATAATAGCACTCCATTCAATAAATACGTCCACAGCGCCTATTCAGTGTGCAGTGCACTAAATTAAGCACGTGGTACGGTGCATATTTGACGAGTTTGATGACGCAATTTAGTCCGAATGTAACGTTAGATTTAGTGATGTACCTATGTGCTGGTTAGCCGGAAATATTATTATATACGTGTGTACTAAGTAGTTTTTAGTATTTAATTTTAAGTAGAACAGATTTTCAATACACATTATTTTTAGATTCTATTTTTATTTTGAACCAAAAAAAATCTTGACTAACATATTAACCTAATCATTTGTCCGTGTTGAACCAATCACACAACTATTTCATTTTGATTTATATATTCATATTTGTCTGCGAATGAGTTACACATCACATTTCATCAGCAGCCTTTAACAGTTCTCTGTTGGACATATACCTTTCCTTATGAAGGAGCTTTACCACGTTGGCCAGACTCGTTGATGTAGGTGGAAATCCGTCACTAGACTAGAATGACTTACAGTGGGCAAAACCTATTCTATTAAGATTTAGAAATTTTTTCTCAGAGATTGGTATCTTAGAGATCTTAATGCAGACTAACTGTTACATTAAAAATACGCCTTGACTTGTTTTTTGTAAAAATATACAACCCTAGGTCTCGATCAATGTAAATATTCAATATGTAAACTCTTAAGTTAATGTAAGTATAAACCCGCTACGCATATTGAATTATAAATTATATTCTGAATTTCTACGATTAACCTTACTTTTTCTACTGTTTAAATAAAAAACTGTGGTGCACATCACTAATCCAGCGCCCAACACTATTCCGCAAGCACCGTCGACCGAGGTGATTGCTACGCGACGGTGGTGAACAAGTCTAGCAAGAAATACTTTTAGAAGATTATAGAGATTGTACCGTGCTGCTTACGTCGAATAAAGGTTTATTATTAAGTGCACTGGCCTCTTTAATTATTGTGCTTAGGCGTTCAGGTCATATACCCTAAAAAACATTAGTATTAAGTAGCTTTAATTATAACTACATTTAATGAAAATATTAATCAGATCAACATCAGAAACAAATGACTTATCAATTTGTCATCCGGACATCCGGTTGCATTAAGAATTTTTGAGGCATAGCATACATCCTTATTCCGAACCTCTGTCAGACTCAAATGTCAGTTTCACGTTTCACATTCACTTTTCACGAAAATTTTATGCATGTACTATCGTAATGTAAATATTTTAAATATATATGTACCTTGAAAGTATTATTCTCTGTTTTGTATAAACCTATTGATTAAAAAGCTATGCTTTTCTAATGTAAATCCTTGTATTATATGTATACCGAAGATTTAATAGGTTAATTTAAGAGGAAAATTGTGCTCACAAAAATGGATTTTGGAGGTGATAGTTTGCGTGAAAACCATCATAATGTACGAAGTTATGGTACACAGGACTACACGGTACGGAAAGCATACGAAGATGGTGAGTTTCTGTTAGAATTTATCATGTATTTGATCATTTCAGTGCTCATTAAGGCTATATCTATAATCCATGGAATTCGCCGGCTTTACGACGTGGCTCGTTAAAATATACACGTGATAACCATATCAAAAAGGTTTGTTACACTGAAATATTAGAATTATTTATGTGAACTGGATTCATGTAGGTTTTTTAGCATTGACTAAGTCAATATATAATTGACTAAGTAAATTCAAATGGTTTGAAAATAAAATAAACTTTCATATAGTGTTCTTTTCTATTCTTTTATCATTTCGATTCTTTAGTGCATGGTTTTCTTATGTGTTTTTAAAGAAATCTTGATATTGAATTTATAAGAAAAGGTAATAAGAATATGTTAGGCAGTAAATTATTGAGCTATATAATGAAACATGTCCATGATTAAAAAAAAGTGTACTGTAAGTACTGTAAAGTGAAATTAGCTTTTGGTATTCAAATTGTACTGAACATTGACTAGGCCCAGCAGTATTTCCCACTTGTACAGTTTACCATGATTTGTTGCTTTTTATCAGATATTTTTACCATTTTATTTTTAAATTAATTTTAAAATATTTTATTTTATGAAATATTTGTTACTCCTTATAGCATCAGTCCATCAAAATATAAAAGCGGCCAACGGCCACAACATTTATGAATCTTACATTGAAGCTATAGTTAAAAATTATCGACATAAATAGACACCATAGCATATGCTGGATTGTCCAGGTAAATCTGGTGAAACACCAAAATCGATGTCCTGCTTGACAGCTATGACTTGTCGGTCGACAACTTCCAGTTTTCTATGGTTGACCTTATCGAAAAAAATATTAAATAAACTTTTTTAAGCTGCTGACATACAAACTACTATTTAGGTTTTAACCAAGCAGAACTTGGACTATTACAGCAAGATTGAGTGATAGAATACTCAGTTACTTTTTTCTAAATACATATATGTTATACATAGAAAACACCCTGAAACAAATTAATCGCAGATCATATAAACATTTTGTTTGAACTAAGATTCGAACCCGAGATCTCTAGCACACCAATCTTTTACATAATGTACCACTGTGCCAGAAAGGCAGTCAAAAAACCACTACAACTACAGCAGTCATTGTACTGCATTCAGTTAAATATTTTGTCTACTAAAATGTCAAGGACAAAAAGCCCTAACCAGTATGTATATACAAATTGCAATAACAGTGTATCACCCTTAAAAAAAATATTATATTAAGTCGTGTATCATCAGTTAGCAGCAATAACACATTCTATTACTTTTTAGTTTTAAATCAAAGGAGTTTCAACAGGGAAAATCAAAGGACTTTTAGTTTTTAAACGGAAAGAGTTCCGGAATACTTAGTGGACTTGTCAAAAACACGGAACTAAACAGTGACGGGAAAACAAGTGCATTAATATTTTCCTTATTTTAAAGTAACTACCGCAATAGATTCATTTTGGTTGGTTTGGTTCATTTGGTTTAAAGGTTATTGGTGTGTTAGAGTCCAGTAGAAAAAGTAAAAAAGTGTTGTTTTCACTATCAATCTCGTAATTTTGAATTTCTAACGTTTTTTTCCAATATAAATATAATTACAGACACAATGATGAAAACTGCACCAAGAAGTCCTCGCAGGGTCTATCTAGGTAGCAATGTATCTATCTATCCATGCAGCACATAATGTTATTTACATTCAGCAGATAGTGGATAGAAATAATAGATAGATAAAATGCATTTTGCATGTAGTAATATTTGTTTTTAGTTATAATTTACCTTAACTTAATTGGTCTGGTCATTTCAGTCAACAATTTAGGTTTTCATTATTCATATCTTTCGAAAACAATTATTACATTACAATATTTAAAAAACTCATTATCTTTAGACTTCTGTGTTACATGTTTTAGCACTATTGTTTTAAGTAATTGGTATATATTTATTATCATTGAATTAAACATCTGAGATTATATTGAATTAAATTAAAATGTTAAAAAGTTCATATGTTAATTGTAAATTATAGACTAATAATATTTAATATACAAAATATGTCAACAAAGCTTCTCAATTTCAAGAAGAACATTTTGCTTTAATGCAATTAAAAAGAAATGAATTGGTCGAGCGGTTCTAGGGTTTTGCACTTAGCAACACATTTGGCGATTTCTTTTAATTAAACTTATATTGATTCTTTAAAATTTTGAACCGTTAATACTAAAAAGCTGGCACTGCTCACGGTCTGCACGATTTTGTCTTACGTAAATTGTTATTTGCAGTTTAGCTCTCCTTATCGTTTTACTAATAAAATAAACGGAAAAAGTTTTATTATTATACTGCTTCAAGTCATTGATTGTTGTCGCTTTCACTAAGGCTTTTTACGTATCTTTGTTATTTGGCGTGACAATAGTCTACTTTGTTAAAAAAACGTACAATGTCATGCAAATTCACCAAGTAACAGCAATTTTTTTCTAGTAATAGTGAACGTGTCAAATTCCAAAAATAATCCATATTGGATTCATGCTTTTCAAAATGCTCTCCACTGATAACACTGGATAGAGGGAACATTCAGATCGAGACATTTAAACCCAGAATGGATGAAATAAAATGCGGTACACGCGATTTATTTTATTCGGTATTTCATGTGGCGCCAGGGTCAACAAGGCTAAATCGGACATCGGACCAATTGAATATTGAACATTGGTATCTTAATGTCCACACCAATTGAGAGGAGGTCGTTTCTCTCTGCTGATATGTAGTAGTCTGGTGTTGTAGTGTTTGGTGTCCAGTTGGGTCATGGCGATTTATCGACTTCTATGTAAGTTTTATTTTGTTTATTTTCTTCCGACAAAATGGGCATTTATCCGCCTTCTGTCATAGGAAAACATAGCTTTCTTGCTTAATACAAAAGGCTGAATGTCACTTACGAATACTGACATACCTATACTAGTTTTCTTACAAAAGACTCTTTATCATAATTAGATAAGGGACAAAAAAATAAGAAAAGCTGAGCATTCGAGTATGCATGGTTTTCTTGAATGGTCGTCCAGAATGATGACGACAATGAAACAACAACTCCTAGAAACCTGTGAACGCTCCGCGATCCTTCTTCGCTTCTGGAAGGATTTGGGTTGCCTCACCTCACCAGCCTTAAATCGATGAATGAAGACCCGTTCCTTAGTCTAAGGTGGGCTACCACCAATATCCGAAATAGCAATGATGACGTGGATGACAACGTTTGATACAAATAAAACCTGGTTAAGATTTTAAGGAGAGTCTTAGGTGTTCAGGAAGTTTGAGTATACATTTGTATGACATTTACCTGATCCTGCAATAAACTAGGATGGTAAAAATTGTAAGGCTTAAGAAATGATTACATCCAAATCGAACCAGTTCAGCGACACGGTGATCGTTTTCTTTCGAAAGTAGGCCCAGATAACAATCAACTTGGTATTGGTATCCACGTCGACGTAGAACGTATGAACTGTTAAAGCACTTAACTTTGTTTAAATAACTTGAAATCTACGTCTAGTTCTCCATATATTACATAAAACGTAAGGAGACTTATTTGTACATACAAACTTGCACAGGAATGTGAAAGTGATACTTAAAGTTGCCCGCTTATTTGACGGTTATTATAGTAAACACTAGCCTGTGTCCTTCCTCAAGAAATAAAGTATCTTCATGCTAAGTTTTTATGAAATCGTTGCAGCGGCTTAGCCGAAAAATATAGTATAGTATATATCATACATACGAGAGTACATAAAATTAATTATCATGGCGGTCTTATCGCTAAAAGGCAATTTCAGAAGTATAGAAAACTTAAATTTACAAGTGCTTTTATACTGAGACGGTTACACGCAGCTATAGAAGTCCAGTATATATTTAATTACGACATAGTACATAAGAGCTGGATGCGAGAAGCCGAGAATCGAAACAATTGTCATGCAGTTGGAGAAGTTTATGTCCAGCATTGGACTGCGATAGACTGATGAGGATAGTACAAAATCTATAGACAATTTGAATTACACTGGCTAATAAAACAAGCTAAAAAGTCGTAATTTCGAACCGTCAGTCGATCTCCAACTGTCATCTTTGATTGATTGACAAATTATCTCGTAGGTTACATAAAGAGGATTGATAAAATAAAATTTCATCATATTGCGTCATTCCATAGTTTTTTAGAATTAGGTGGGATTGCAGAATATCTATTCTCAAAAGTACTTGTTCGCTAATTTAAGTATAAAGTCCAGTCACACACAAAAGCATTAGAGTACTATAATTGTTAATATTAAATGAGCTTTGTCTGGTACGACTTTAATGGTGTGTTTTTAGATTCCTCCAATACAAAAATACCCTAAGTTACTTTTTAGAATATCAACTATCTGTCAGTGAAAGTGCTTTGATAAATCGGTACACCCGTTACGGAGATAAGCCCAAAAAAACACGTGTATTTGCTTTGGCTTATCTGCGAAAGTGGTAGTAAAAATGTCAAGGGCTGTAAAATTACGCAATGTTTACAAATGCAGTACATGAAAAGTATACAGAGTTGTACCTATATAGGTGTAGGTCATTTGAATAACTGTTGTTACAAATGGATGGTTGTGCGCGATTGTACACGGAATTAATATCAAACCGTAAACAACTCGCTTCAATATTTCCCGTGTCAGCGTTTGTAGTCTGGTCTAAGCACGATTCGATTACTGTCTTGACTGTCTTCCGCACTTACACACATTTACAATCATAAGGATCTTGTGGAAATTGTTACTGGCTGTATATTTGTTACATATTAAAGATATTAACAGCTTAATTGACAATTATAAGTGTTAATTGTAAAAACAAAATTTTGCTAGATAATTCAGCAGTTGTTTTATTAAAACAGAAATTTTGACAGTGAGGTACTTTTTTTAATACCGCAGTTGTGCCCGCCCCATATCACACGAGGTGGAGACATCTACGATCATATATATGTACATTGTGTGCGAATTGTGTCCGTCCAGAAGGGGTATCTCCTGGGGTAGACTGGATTTTATTTTTTAAATATTGATATGTGGAGTGAGCAGTTTTCTGGATAAACCAATCATGGACGAGAATATTTTTGCCCCGTCAACTTCCAAAAGGCACAGCTGCACACGAATGGTGACATCTGTACTAAGTTTGGTTTTAGTGGCAATCCGTACGTATTATTTCGTAACATTTTTTAGATTGATTGTGTGGACCTGCGAAATCCTAAACTAGACACTTGTTGCGATAATATAACATTTTTGTCTGATTTTTCGACCAGTTTAATAACATCGTTTTAGGGTCAATGGCTTATATTATTATTATGTTTGGGTACAGTATCTAAGATAGCAGTTGTAAGGACTGCAAAGACAGTTCTCCTCAGACTGTTACGAGGGTGTTGCGGAGAACTATCTTCTGCATATATTGATTCCGACGTTAAGTTCTCAAGATGTTGGTGATGATTAAAGAGAAAAGATACTAATTTCAGATCTTGGGATCTGAAATCAGTATCTTTTTATTAAACGTCTAAACTGTATCTTATTATGATATGAATGCACATTCACTTTTAATGTCGACTAACTTGGCATGGGTTACTTCGTATTTGTCTCCAAAAGAATATTTTTTCTTTTTATTTTGCTAATATATATTGTTTGTTACTGAGATAGGCGCCTTTAAACAAACAAACCAGCTTCAAAATCCAAATATATAAATAAATATGAATCACCAAAATGTATGCGTGCATGAATTTCGATCGTCTACACCAAATTGATTAATTCTTTTTTTTGTGTTTTTTATTGTAAGGGCAAGGTCGTATCGGGAAGTTAACACGGGCTTACCAAAAAAAGATTTTCGTTTAATTTAAAAAGTTTTTAATTCAGAAATTTTTCCCGAAAATGAACATGGCGGTACGAAGTTCGCGGGGTCAGCTAGCATTTCATAGATTTGTTGATCTAAAAAAATAAAAATAATAAGTTGATGACGGAAGACACTTAATGGTCCTCCTGTTTACTTAACTTCGAAATGTAACATTTGATCATTCGAATTAAATTATTTTAAATTTAGTTTTTTTGGTCAATCGATGTCCGATTGTAATAAGACCCTTATTTACCACTATTTATAGCAGTACAACGTTTACATTTGGGATAATTACATAACTCAATACAAAACAATATCAGCTATCTTTGAAATCGGAGTGGATGTATGCTAAGACTTACTAGCGGAATTCCTTTCTTCATTGAATAATATCGCTTACTCGCCGCGTCACTCGAGACGGCGAGGGCGTGACAACTGATCGCCTGCTTACTTTATTACACTATTGTTTACCTGCAAGATCCGACATATTCCGGTTTGGTTTCCTTTCAAAGTTTTAGAAGTATAAACGTAGTTTGTAGTTTGAATGATTTCTGAACGACTGAGGTAGCAAAATACCCATACCCATCACTTCGATTATAAAATTACGACTCCATCACTTAGCGCGTTAGAAAAGACTAGTTTTCCTAGTACAACTAATGTTAAACTAATTTTGAGCTGCTGACTGAAGTCCAGCGATAATGCAAAAATTTAAGTTTTTACACTTGAATTTAAAGTGTAAAAGTATTTTTTCAGACCGAGAGAGTATTTTGTTTCTATTATGAATAATTTCAAGGAAGTAGGAGTTACGCTGATTTCTGCACGAACGGACCGGCTCGACCCGGGCGGTACTACCCTTTTTTTCTGTGCAGAAAACTCCTGGGATACCATTGACTGGTGGTTATGTCGGACTTGAACCGACTAAAACCGCACGCCGCCTCGGGTACTAGTAGCCGGGGAACCAGGTGCACCCTAGAAAGGAAAACCCTGGAACCCCGACGTACCTCGGACCACCTACGGTTTTGTAGGTGACCCCTAGGTTTAAACCTCTCTCGATCCCGCTGCGCCGTTTCCTTGGCAAGCGTTACTTGCTCATAGAAAGAAACGGCAGAGTGGGGCGTTACTACCCTCGCGTAGAAAATCCACGTACAATGACAGCGTGTTGTCGTGTTTCGTTGGTGAGTGCGAGGCTGGAGCCCCAATGATGCAGAAGCATTATCAGGCCGCCATGCTATTGGTCACCATGCTGCATTACCACCATTCTTGGATTCTACTTATGCTGTCCATCAGGCAGAGTAGAGTCATTTTGACCATACATAATAAAAAGAGAAAATATTAATTATGATGTTCTAATGTATGCTTAAAGACATGTATGAGTTAGTATTTAACTGCATTATGTAAAATAGCCTATAATATTCTTTAGTAAAACTATAAAAAAAAATACAAACTGTTTTTGGGGCGGCTTTAAGTATTCCACAATACGACTGATTTTAAAGTCTTTAATTCTTCTTATATTACAGGTGGCCTCAAAGCGGGGGCTTCCCGATTGGCTCGGATAGCGTACAGCGTCTTTTCACGACGCAAAGCGGCTGAGGAAGGAGCAGCCCGTTTAGCCAGGGTGCTCTCAGCCCTTGACCTAACAGCTTTGGGGGTCGGCAGCACGCTTGGAGTGGGGGTGTATGTGTTAGCTGGGGACGTGGCCAAGAACTTGGCTGGTCCTGCTGTTGTACTATCGTTTCTGTTAGCGGCTGTGGCTAGTGTTTTTGCTGGTAAGTCCATTGTAATTTCCGATTTCTAAAAAGCGTTTTTTTACAGAATCTAGGTTTCCCAGAAAGGACTAAAAGATCTATAAGAAAATATAGCTGTCTAAAGGCTCCGTACACGCATTAGACCCTTGTATTTTAAATGTCCACAGCCGTATATCATCAGTCTGTTTGTATATCTCTTCGCCACAGACATGGTATAGAAAGATTAAATAAAAAGATTTCAATTACCAATCCCACATATTGGACCTAATTGATAAAAATTAAGTATATTTGAGATTAAACAATATGACCCGGCGTATAAAGTAGACAGATAAAAAGCGCAATTGGTATGAGTGTTGTAATCAATGTCGTGGCGATATTTCAAGGTTGTGGAGTTTGTTTTTAATTTTTGAGAGGTTTACTAAGACGCTTCATATGCATACATACACACATCTTTCACACCCTTCTGAGGTAGTTAGATTCGATACGATAACGATGGAATACAGCTGTGTCTCTTCCGCCAACTTTAACTTTCTGCATTTACATAAGACGACTGTGGACTTGTCGCCAGTAAGGGACACAGTAGGGGACATGGCAAGTGGCAGTTGCTTCTATTACCATTGGCGCAATCGCAGCGTACGCGACTGCTGTGCTTGAGGTCCCGGGTTCGATTGCCGGGTCAGACCAAATATTTGTTTCGGAAAAACCTACATTTATTTGTTCCGGAGTTGGGGTGTTTTCTATGTATAATATGTATTTACATAAAAAAGTATATATGTATTTATATCAGTTGTTTAGTACCCACAACACAAGCTCTGCTTAGTTTGGGACTAGATAGAGTTGGGTGTTAGTTGTCAGTAATACATATATTTATTTCATAAAAATATCCTTCCGCCAATTTTTTGATAAAAATAAGTTAAAAAAAATTACTTTTATTGAAAAAAAATCTGGTCTGCATAACTTCCTTTCTTCTTACAGGTTTATGTTATGCAGAATTCGGTGCTCGAGTACCGAAAGCTGGTTCTGCATATGTGTACAGCTATGTGTGTGTTGGCGAATTCATCGCTTTCATCATCGGATGGAATCTCATACTCGAGTATATTATTGGTAAGTAAAACTATGTGGCGACTTCCACATACAGCGACAACGAAAACATATGGCAGCGCCATCTACCGCAGATACAAGAAACTACGGAGTAATGGACTACACGAAGATACTACCAATCCTGCATCACGCAACAGAAATTCCCGCGCCGATTAAGATATATACAACATCCCAACATCAACCGTTGAGCCGTCGCCCTCAAGGCATGGTCGCCTCGCCTGGTCGGAGAATCCTTCCATTGTGTTGGAGGGACATGACACCTGTTCCTCCACAACTACATTGCCTTCATACAAGAGCCATGCACACATAGGACTACTCGGCTGGTGTGAGAGGTTCATTCATAGGCATATAGCAAAAGTGTAGGGAGTAACCATATGCAGGTGTTCCCTTCTGCCAAAGTATAAGCCCAAATGGGTCTACGCGTTCATAAAATGTATTTATGTGTGCATGAAATTCTGAATGTTTTGTTTTAATTCTTTGGCGGAGGCCAGGGGCGATTATTTTTGTATAGTAGAGTATAAAATGTGTGTGTGAAGAGTTCCCCCACAAAAATGACAGACTGTTTTGTATCGGAAAAAGATTATGGCTACTCGGTGGCCTGTGTTGCCAATATTTCTTTTTCTCCCAATGAGGCTACCTGAGGTTCAAGTTATTCCTATCCTAATTGCTTTTCGTACTTAAAATGTCTATTGGTACATAGTTTAGGTGTGATTTGTCGATTTGAATGATCTACTTTTTTTCCTAAATGTAAAATGTGTAAATGTTCTTTTGTCTTCAAGGTGCTGCTTCTGTAGTGAAAGCTTTAAGTGAATACTTAGATGCGTTATTAAATAAAGCGATATCTACACATCTGGAGTCGGTTATGCCGATGGAGAGTCCACACTTGGCTCGATATCCTGACATCTTTGCTTTTACCGTCATCATGGCATTTTCTGGTAAGTTCTGATAACTACAAACTGTCGAAAACAATAACATTTTTCATGCGAGTTTTATTAATTTAGAAGGAAGTTTTCCACTTACGAAGGCTAGATGAGTTTATTGCCATTTCTAGATTTATTCAGTTCTGATTTATTTGTGTTAAAATATGTATATATACTTACCGTCTCCTTTTATCATAAAATAAAGAAAAACTGTAAACATTCCACTTTGGGTGCAGAGCTGAGGCTTAAGACTGGGGCAGACTGAGTATGTAACGGGGACTTAACAGGGTCATAAGTAGATAAATGGAAAATAATATATAGAGTTAACGTAAGCACTGCGTGGGTACTAATGCGTGGATCTTTTAATTGTTTAAGTAAGTCACTTAATTCTAAGCGAGATACTACAATTGTGCATACAGGGGCCATTGTGTGTTGGTTATAAATGTTTGTTTTTTTTCAGTTGGGTTAGCTTTCGGTGTGAAGGAGTCAACTAAGTTTAATAACTTCTGTACCGGAGTTAATCTGTGTGTCGTGCTGTTCGTCATAATATCTGGGTCATTTAAAGGTAAAAACTAATTCATTATAATATAAATATTATTGTGTATTAGGTTTTTTTTTTTAAAGGTATTTTTTTTTACGTCCAGCTGACCCGAAAAACTGGCGTATCCCAGCAGAAGAGGTGCCTAAGTCGGATACCAAAGATTTTGGCAGCGGTGGGTTTGCGCCCCACGGTATCGCCGGTATCATCAAAGGCGCCGCTGTGTGCTTCTATGGTTTTATTGGTAAGTTCTATATTATTGGATATATTGAGTGTAGTATAAAGATTACTTAACAATTTCATTGCCCAGGATTTTAGACAAAGTTGCCCTGCCGTGGTTACAGGCTGATATTTTTACATACACACAAAACGTGTATCTTCGAAGAGATGACCACAGAGGCCAATTAAGCGCTTACATTTTCCTTACTTAATTTAACTCTGCTTATGTAACAGATGTCATTGAATCCTTGACTTCGGACTTAGCAGTTATATTTTTTTTGTATCTGCAATCAGTGCATTCAATTTAGCAGATGTGCTGCATGATTATCTCATTGAGTGTCCTCCAGTGACAACATCTACTCATAATTAATTTTCAACACTACAAAATATCTTTTCTTTTAAGGCGCTTAACATAGGTGGATATTGTGAGCTGTCGTGCCAGGGTATTAGGGTGGGCTTCTAACCGTTTCCTGTATGTGGTCTTTATATTGACAATTTCCTCTCTCACTGTGGGCATTTCCATTTGTTCGTGGATCTCAGCATTAGTCACATACCAGGGGACATCACTGATTGTTCGTAGAATTACGTTCTGCATTCTTTGTATTCGCGTGATGGAGGAGTTACTAGCACTACCCCACAGCTGAAGGCCATACATCCATATAGGTTTCAAAATCGACTTGTACACAAGTAATTTGTTGTCAATGATACTTTGCTGTTTCGGCCTAACAGGCACAGGAAGCTTCTGTTTTTAATGATCAGCTCATCTCGTTTCTTCTTAATATGCTCATTCCATGTCATACGCCCATCAAGATGGAGACCAAGGTATCTGACAGAGTTCTGGTGTGGAAGGGTGGTGTTTTCTAATTTTACTGAGGGGCAATTGTCTTTGCGTAAGGTATAAGTTACCTGCACTGATTTTGAGGTACTTGCTTTAATTCTCCAGTTGCGTAACCATTTAGTAGTCTCGTCTAGAACATTCTGTATAATTTTAGAGGCCATTAATGGGTCCTTGTGACTAGCGGTATCATCGGCAAATGTAGCTGTAGTTATGCTATTCGAGCAAAGCAGGTCGGCCGTAAAGATTTAGAGTACAGGGCCCATCACTGACCCCTGAGGAACACCAGCTTGTATTTCAAAAATTTTGAAGTGGTTTCACCTTCTTTGACCTGGAACAGTCTTCCTGAGAGATAAGAATCGAATATTAAAAAATAGCTGTGTGAAAGGCAACTTTTAATTTTACTTAGCAGGCCCATGTACCAGACTCTAGCGAAAGCCTGTTCTATATCCAAGAAATCTGCAGTAGACTGTATTCTTTTTCTTCCAGTGTCTTTCTTATCTTGTCGCAGACTCTATGAACCTGTTCCACAGTAGAATGTTGCTGTCAAAAGCCAAATTGATGGTCAGGTATTGTGCCATTTTCTTTTAGAATTGGCAGAATTGCCGGAGAAAGAGCTTTTCAAATATTGTGGATAATACCGGAAGTGAACTTACAGGTTTATATGATGTGACGTCACTTAGTGGTTTACCATTTTTATGCACCATAGTAATTTGGGATACTTTCCATATTGCAGGACTCTTAATATCCCATTACATAATACAGTGATTAATTTTCGTGGGAGTTGGGTAACAATTTCTTTGGTGAGTAGGTCAAATCCCGGCACTTTTTTATTCTTTAGCTCATTTGTTACTCTCCACACTTCCCGCACTGACACAGGTTTTGGCGGTAGCTCCATTTGGAAGTCATGTTTTAGAGTTGAATCCACTTGGTCATCAAATTCTGCATCCATCAAATCATTTGGGCGAAAAAACTTTTGCTAAATGTTCAGCCAATAGGTCTGCTTTGTTCTGTGGTTCTCTCACCCATTTTAGCGCACTTCAAGGTGCTCGCGGTATGTTAAAGCCCTTGGTTATCTTCCAGAGTGAATAGTCTTGAGTCATAGTCAGGTGTCTTGAGGTCCATTTTCATGTTTATTGATTCCTCAATGTGCTCTCGAAATATGTTCCAGTCTGTAAGTTTATTACACAGTCCTGTTGATCTTAGTACCTCTATAAGGTTGGTACTAATTGTCAAGAGCAGCGGAGTGTGGTTTGAAGAACTGTCATAACAGGACTCGGATTCATACACAAATTCGTTAAACCTTTGGCAATGAAGAAGTCTATTATTAGATATGGCACCTTCTTGGTATCAGTTGGCCAATAAATAGGTTCTCCCGTGGATATGGTGCATAATTTGTTTATATCTACGCTCAACTTCAGTTGTTTACCCCTGGTATTCGTTAACCACGAGCCCCAGGATGTATGTTTAGCATTCCAATATCCGTCTACAATGTAGCGGTGTCCTAACGTGTCAAAGAAATCGGTGTACAGTGACTCAGTCATAGTATGTTTAGGTGGACAGTACACGGTTGATATGTTGATGTCTCCTGTTTTGTCATGGACATGGATTTTTTTATAATGATGGCTGATCCTGCATGGCTTGTACCGTCTGGGTGATTTGTAACATAGCAATGATAGTCCGGAAACCTTACTATAGAATTAGGCTTGCAGTGGGCTTCAGAGATAGGAAGAACGTCTAGTTTTTGTTGAGACTTGAAAAGTTTTACTTCATGCTTATTAGCGGCAAGACCATTGATGTTCCAGGTTGCAATACGTAGGGAGGCAATTTAGTCAGTTTGTCGACTAGTTTAGCTATGAGACTCATAAGAGTGTTCATTTGTTGTAGGATGATATCAAACTTTTTGGTCTGTTTTATAATAATTTGTTCTAATATCGCGTTTATTTGGCTTGAGATGTGAGTTTTTCATAAGATTTCTGGAGGGTGGTGTTTATTTGTGCTGGTTTTAAGGCTTCTTCTGCTAACAGGACAGTAATTCTGAAACTAATAATACATAATCTTGTGAATTGCCGTGTTATTCGAGCAATTTATACATATAAATATTTCCCTTACTTATCAATGCCGAGTTTTTGCTGCCGGCGCCACAAACTTGATATTTTGGCAGGTAATCCTTTTGTGTCATTGACAACCCCGTTGGCGAAGTGGTAACGTATGCGACCGCAGTGCTTGAGGTTTTGAGTTCGATTCCCGGGTAGGACCAAATGGTTGTATGATCTACAAATATTTGTTACGGAGTTTGGGTGTTTTCTATGTATAATATATATATATGTATTTAAAAAAAAAGTATATATGTATTTTTATCAGTCGTCTAGTATCCATAACACAAGCTTTGCTTGGCTTGGGGCTAGACGGCGTTGTGTGTTAGATGTCCGAAATATTTATTTATTTGTGTTGTAGTGATCAACTTTTTGGAAATTTCATCCTTAACAGGGTAGTAAAAGTGATAAAGAGTTGTATGTAAGTTATCAACAAGGTTAGAAACACGCTATAAGAATAGTCTTACATAATTATTCGTCTCTTGTTCAGGTTTTGACTGCGTAGCAACTGCAGGTGAGGAAGCTCGCCGTCCTCAGAAGTCGATCCCGTTCGCTGTGGTAGCCTCTCTTCTGGTGGTGTTCCTCGCCTACTTCGGAGTGTCGTGTGTGCTCACTCTAGTACTGCCTTATTATATGCAGGTAAGAGCGAGATAGCTATAGTATTGTCAGTTTTGAGTTTTCTGCCGTCACGTGAAACGATTGCTTGTTCCATTATAATAACCTTGTATAGAAGTGTCGCCTTTTTAAAACTAATCTCAATTCGTTTTATGTTCTACAGTTAATGTTATCAATCAAGAGTGCCTTCGTGAGGAATTGTTAAATAATTAAGTATTCTGTATTGGCAGGATGAGAAAGCCCCGTTCCCGCACATATTCGATCACCTGGGCTGGCAGTGGGCCAAGTATGCAGTCAGTGTGGGAGCCATCTGCGCCTTGTGTTCTAGGTACTGTACCTACTTACTAAGACTATAGTCATCAGATAATTCTATTTTAGGGTCTTTCAAAACTGAGACTACGGAAGCCCTAACCCATCCACTGGATTCTGAGGGGGGAAGTGGGAGTGGTGGGTGTCAAAGGACGACAACAGACTTGTGTCTCTTGAGTTGCATGGGCGTGCTGACCATCATCATCGTCATCAGCCTGTCGCAATCCATTGCTGGACATAAGGCTCTCCAATTGCATGCCACTTGGTTTGATCTTCGGCTTCTAGCACCCAGCTTCTGACAGTCATCTTGCACATATGATCACGCCACCAGGCCTTGTTTGATTCCTTGTATACCACTAAGAACAGGTTCACGATCCATAAATTCGAACTACTGCGATATCTCCTACTCTAGTTCCTCTGTTCTCCGTTTTTATCCCAATATACTCTCTTTTATCTCAATATACTCCGTTTCAACTACCTAAGTCTAATTGGCTCCGCAAGAAATCAGATTTCGTATGAGGCAGCGACGGTCCAATAGAATATTTTATTTGTGGTATTGTTCCAGTCTCCTCGGTGCAGTATTTCCTCTGCCACGCATCATATACGCGATGTCCTCTGATGGGCTGCTGTTCCGGTTCTTGGGGCGAGTGAACGAGAAATACCAGACACCGTTAGCTGGCACCATTATTGCTGGATTATTTACTGGTCAGTAGGAAATTTAATAGGAAATATCTTTTGAAAGTTACTAAGTAAACTACTGCAATGAATTGTTGAGTAGATGCATCTCAAAAATGTATACTTAAATTATTATCAGGAACCATTAGGCCTTGACTTAATTGACTTAAGGTCCTATGTGGCCTAGATGGGGCAGAGGGCGGCCGCGGTGCATCGCCACCTCGTTCTGTCTTGAGTGTCCCTTGATTTTGCTCCAGGTCTTGTCAATGACCTTCGCTTCATTGATGATAGACCAATATTGGGCCTTAAAATGTTTAAATAATCCTTTAAAATTTAGCTTAGTTTCGGTTTCCTGAATTGGCTTTGAAAACTGCCACATCGTTGAGCAGAAATCAAACACTGACGTAATTATTGTACTGTTGTAAGTAATTTGTAATCATGTGTTGTACAAATAAATTATTTATGTCCAGGCACCCTGGCCATGATCTTTCGTCTGGAGCAGCTCATCCACATGATGTCTATCGGTACCTTGTTGGCCTACTCTATGGTCGCTTCCTGTGTTCTACTCCTAAGGTAATTGTTATTTTTACATGACAATGACTTTTCTGATTTCTCTTTATTTTAAGTGTTGTTGTGTAGAAATTAAAATGTGTGTTGTATTTGCTTAGTGCGTAACTATTTTCTTAACACGAATAGTATATAGTATAAAGTTCTAATATAATTAATATTCAGAGCTTTGATAACCATCGGTTGTTTTTTTAAATGTTATTTGAAACATATATAGCTAACGAGGCGCTCCAAAAATATTCATCCAGGGTAAGCAACGACGGCACGGTCAGTATCTGGGTGAGTGACCGATAAGTCGTGGAGCTAAGTTGGAGACCTTTGGTTTGAAAACATCCAATGGCAAGCTTAGGTAGCCACAACGTTGTGTTGCCGGTAGTCCCCAACCCGCACTCCGCTACCATGGGGACGTATGGTTTTAACCCTCTCCTTAGAGGAGACCCGAATCCAGTAGTGGGACATTATGGGTTATTGATAGCTAACGGCATGGCATAACTATGGGCATGCAAGTAGACGGGTCACTTCGACGGGTTACTATTGCCGTTCATAAATGATTGAAATTCAATATTGTGTTGCCGGTCTAAAATTAAATATATTAGTACCATAGTTAGGGTCATTAATTAAAGTTATAACATTTAAGACCAGTTGTCTAGTACCCATTTTTTTACGGTCCCCCCCGAGCCTTTACCCCACCGGGGTTTGCGGCGGGGCGGCGTGTCGGAATTGAACCGACTGAAACCACACGGTGTGCCACTCTGCGCCTGTGACGGGGGGATCCGGGAACCGCTTTCTTACGCCATCCGGACCCCTCCCAGCGCCTGCCCGCACTGAAGCGGGCACCGTCTGATGTTAATAATTCTTAATTTAGGCGGCGAACGGCACAAGCGTGACATCGCCCCCTCGCGGCTGTACTTTTTTTTTTATATTTAAGCTGCCAAAATGACTCTGCCCTGCCTGATGGAAAGCATGAGCAGAATCCAAGAGTGGTGGTAACCATCCTCAATGCGAAAAAGAACAATGCAGCATGGTGANCAGAATCCAAGAGTGGTGGTAACCATCCTCAATGCGAAAAAGAACAATGCAGCATGGTGACCCACACTATTGCGGCCTGGGGGGAAGGGGGATGGTGAGGGGGATAGGGGGCGTTGGATTGGGGTATGGGCCTCCGGTATCCTCACTCACTCGATGAAACACAGCGTAAGCGCTGTTTCACACCGGTTTTCTGTGAGGCCGTGGTATCATTCCGGTCGAGCCGGCCCATTCATGCCGAAGCGTGGCTCTCCCACGGTAACTGTTAACCGCGTACCTCTTGTACCGGAATTCAGCCACCGGTCCATAAACTTCGGCGAGCACTTCCGCCTCCAAATCTCACGGGGGTGTTCCGGCCAAGGCGCACGCCGCCTCGATCGACACCGTGCGGTATCCGCGTATGGTTCTGATCGCCAATATTCTCTGAGGCGCGCCTTATTTTGTGCGGTCAGAGTGTTGTTTAGTACCCGTAGTACAAGGCTACAAGCTGTGCTTAGTTTCGGATTAGATGGCGTTGTGCGCCAGATGTCTGAAATGTTATAATTATATTAAGATAATGATGACGATGTTCTCATAGCCGATTACAGCCACGGTGGCCGAGCTCAACGGAAATCGACCAACTACGCAGGAGATATAATAGAGCACAAGTGTGTGCGCAAATACAGGTGCACTCTCTGTTTCATCGCTCTAACTACTGGTTTACTTTAATCGACACGATATCGTTATGACCGACAACTTCTCGTGTTCTCCGAGGCACCGGGGTTCAGACCCTAATTTCCAACTCTGGGCTTTTATTAGCAGAAAAACTTGATAACACTTTTGTCTCGAGCCGGGTTTCCAACGCGAGACCGCTCGATCAATAGTCGCATACGTCATCCGCTAGAGCAGCGAGACAGTGAAATGTGTGTCGCGGTGCAGGTACGAGCACGGGCAGGGCGCGCGGTGCGCGCCGGAGCGCGCGCGCGTGTCGCTGCGCGGCGCCGCGCGCGCGCTGCTCAACGCGGAGCGCCTCGCCGCGCCCACGCGCCTCAGCGCCGGCGTCGTGGCCGTGCTCGTCACTCTATATGGTAACCGTTGTCACTCATTGTTCGATTTGTCATTCGCGTCGACCGCCTCGGTGGCGCAGTGCTAGCGTATACGACTGCTGTGCTCGAGATCTCGGGTTCGATTCCCGGGTCGGACCGAATGTTTGTATGATCTGCGAATGTTTGTTTCGAAGTATGGGTGTTTTCTATGTATGATATGTATGTATTTACAAAAAAGTATATAAGTGTTTTTATCAGTTGTCTAGTACCCGTAACACGAGCTCCGCTTAGTTTGAAACTAGATGGCGTTGTGTGTTTAGATGTTGGAAATATTTATCTATTTTATATGTACTACGAATTTACCTTAAAAAAAGGTAAAATTGATCCTGCGTATGGACACTTCGTAATATTGAAAAAAAAATAGAATAAAAGAATAGATAGATATATTTTCGATTTCAACTAAGACAGGTCATTGGCCGTTAGTAAATTAATTTCTGCAACAATTACCTAAGCGACATCCTGAAAAAAAAATTATCATCGCGAGAAATCTAATCAATTTATTTGCCTTCGGTAATTAATTATCACAATCCTCAATAAAAAAATACTTAAAGAACTGAACTGAAACAAATTAGTATCTATAATATATATATCTATAAAAAAAAATCATCAAAGTCGGTTCACTTCTTCTACACTCGGAAACATACATACATATTTTACACTCGAAAAACATAACCCACCTTCTGTCGCAGTCGGCCAAAACATAAAAAAAATACAGCCGTGTTGAGAACCGCCACCTTTTTAAAATAGATTTAAATAAATATATTGTTGACTGTAAGGCGTGTGGTGCTTCGTGATGATGTCGGCGGTGAACCAGTACGGGGACGCCATCCTGGCCGGGCAGCCCGCCGCAATCGCCATGTTCAGTGCCGGCACGCTGCTCGTCGTACTCACTCTCTACTTCATATCCAGGCAACCCGTGTCCGACAAGAAGTTGGCCTTCTCGGTGAGTTTGCTACAGCTGCTGTTTCTTCATTAATACTTTTCATCAATCAAAGGCTTCTCTTTTGGAAGGAGATTTTGGTCTTCTACGCTATCCAAGTAGGTAGGTATGGAATTTGTTTCAAGTTTTTTTTTATTGAATAAGCGGCAAACGAGCAACCGTGTCGCCTGATGGTAAGTTATCACCGCTACCCATGGACACCGCAACACCAGAGGCGTCACAAGTGCGTTGCCGGCCTTTGGAGGTTGGGGAACGGGATGGCAGGAGGGATTGGAAATGGGCCTCGGGTATCCTCACCCGGTGAAAGAATTTGAAATATATACTTCAGTATTAATATTACTACCACTTTTTCAGTAAAGGTTTGGTTAAAATGAGTATAAATTTTGTAGGTGCCGCTGGTACCCTGGTTGCCTGGTCTGAGCATACTGATCAACATCTACCTCATGTTGAATTTGGACTACATGACGTGGGCGAGGTTTGCTGTCTGGATCGCAGTTGGTAAGTCGATGTACCTTATATTTTGTTCTATTAGATGTGATGGTGTATTATACTTACGACCCTGAACAGTTATGGGGGAAAGAATCACCACAACCCAACAGTTGACTTGTTACTCGGGTTGTCCATTCACTCCTGGGTAAGTCATAAAGTGTATCTGAATATTAAATAACAAGGATTTTATGTCAGTTGGGCTGTTTATAATCTTCAAAATATCACAATCTAGCAATAAAACATCTGGAAACAGTGTATTTTAGTGAATTCGCTGTTTAATTATTGTACACAAGCTCGCGCGTGAAGAGAATTTCTATAACGCGATACAGGATTAACAATTAAATCGTAGTTTGGTATGTCACTGATGTGAAAGTTGCCACGTTTAAGTACAGATAGGTTCAGTACACAGTACAGTGCAGTTAGGTACAGTATTAGCGCGCAAAATGAAAATTACGATAGGACTACATTTATGACCGTTTTCTGTACATAAGACAAAGGAAATATAATTATTGTCAGCATTTTATTACTTTTTATATAAACAGAAACACACCCACCTATCCAAAGAGGTAGGCAGAGGCCTATTGAAAGCATTTTTTTTTTTAAACATTTTGCAGACTGTAATATTAATTATAGGAAGCCTTGCAATCAATCGAGTGTTTAGGCATGGGAAAATGTCGTAGTACATTGAAAGAATCTAGGGATGGATAATGGGAGTGCAAGAAATAGCTTGGGGCACATCAGTTCAGGATCGAGTACTTGTAAATCGAAATATTGATGTTATGGATCTATTAACTAATATAATCATATTTTTTATTTATTACTCTTTTTTTAAAGGTACAGGTAATACAGTATAATGCAGAACAATATGTAACAATTATTCCTACTAGGATATAATGAAAGCCGGTGCTACAGATCACCAGGCTCCCACCTCTTGGGTCTTGAATTATTAGATTTGTACAAATTTGAAAATTAAAGTATTCAATTGTGTATGATAAAGTATTTATTACTGTATTTAAAATTTATATTCGACTGATTTGCTTGTCCTGACTGCTAAACAAAATGTATGTCGTCATCATCATCATCATCATCATCATCATCATCATCATCAACCCAGCCTCCGTTCAGTGGCTCGTGTTGTTCTATAGCAGTAAATACAGATGAATGGTTTCTGGCTACCCCTCTGTGAAATAGGCGTGACATTAGGTGTATTGCTACTATATGTAATATTAGTTTATTTGAGTAGTTACAGTTATTAGCATGTATGAATATTTATGTGTATGTATGTATATATATTTGTATCGGTATATATTGTATGTATGGATGTATATGTTGTTTGTATGTGTTAATAAATTATATTCATTAGAAATTGGTATTATATTAAATTAGAAATTATATTATAATTTTTCAAAGCTCATTGCACCGTCAACTACTGCCTTTCCGATACTTTTTGATCCATCCTAAGGTTGCCTGGAAGAGATTGCTTTCGGCAATAAAGCCGCCCTTTGTACATTATACATTTTTCATTTTCTGTACTTTTTTATATCTGTGTTCCGGTGTATAAATAAAGAGTTTTCTATCTATCAATCTATCTACTCTTTATCGAGAAAAAATGTAGTGTTCCCGTTGGATCAGTAAGGTTCAACAACTACATCCTAGCTTTATCAAACGATTGTGCCCATAACATAATTATTTGTCATTACTGAAACGAACCTATGACCCATCCGTGTGATCATTTATAATTGCACTATTTACGTTTGCACTTGCAATTCTAGCAAAAAATTACATTCTTGTTAATATGTGTTTGTCAAGGAGCTCAAATCTACGTAATTTCCGTAATTTAATCAAGTCACACTTCGTTTCCACATTCGTGTGTATTAATTAATAACTTAATTAACATTTAAATCTTATATACTTAAAAGAAATAGACCGCAAGGTTAATGTTACTCTTTGTTTAAGTAAACGACTTAACAAAAAGAAAGGATTCGTAATGAGTTGAAACACAAGTACTAGGCCAGTTGAGAAGTATCTAAGACTGGCTTCTATCATGATTTCCATCCGTTTGTAGTTTATTATAACTTTAGTATGTCATATATTTGTGTTTCAACAGAGTCCGTTCACAAGTGTATTCATATGTACTTCAGAATTCTCGAACAAATAGTAATTAACCGTAAATGAAACAAAAATCGAGTGAACCAGTAGTCGCATAATATATACATCGTGGGAGAGCCACGCTTCGGCATCAATGGGCCGGCTCGATCGGAGTGATACCACGGCCTCACCGAAAACCGGTGTGAAACAGCGCTTGTGCTGTATTTCACCGAGTGAGTGAGGATACCGGAGGCCCATACTTCAACTCTTCTCTCCATCTTCCTTACCACCCCCCAAAGGGCGGCAACGCACTTGGGACCCCTCTGATATTACGGGTATCCATGGGTGACGGTAATCGCTTACCATCAGGCGATACTTATGCTCGTATGCCCCTATAACCCGCAATTAAAATTACAAAACCCGCATTAGAAATATAAATCCAGTGTCGCGGGGGACTTTACAAACATTTACTTTACATGAAACGGACACAAATAACACCCAGACTCTGACAACAGTTTGTGAATCACACAAATTGTTGTAAAATGTGGGATTGAACATACGACACTTGGCGCAGTAGAGAGCGGCGTGGCGATCTTTTAAATCACAACCGGTCAACCGTGCAGTCATTTATGATGATGTGTAACATCTGACATCTCACCATCTGACGATCTACTTTAACATCGCTCGCGCTGATTGGTCAATTCAAAAAGTGTTCAGTTCCTTGAGTTTCTTCTTGCACCCTTTTCTATTTTCACGAAATCACAGATAACAGAAACTCGAGAACAAAGATGTACTTAAAAAAATACTTAATAAGGAAATATGAACAAATTATACGGACCTGAAAAAAATATTTATATGTTTTTCCTTAATTGTTGTTATGAACTACGCATACTACAATAATTGTACAAAAACACGAACCCATTGTTTATAAAAGTTAACAAAGAATAGTTTTATTTACACCAATGTTCCGATATGTGATAATGCGAAATTGCGCAGTGGGAGTCTTGCTTTGTCAGATATCGGCCGGCTCCATCGGAGTTATAAAGAACAGAAACGTACATCTAACTCTTGCTTAGTAGATACCCATAGGCCTCCTTGTTTACCCTTCATTCCGCGTACATCAGGAAAGAGATGTACTGCTCACAAGGCATACATCGTCCTTCCTTCATTTCTCACAGTGCTCACTTACAATTCTCTATATCAGAAGATAAGTAACAGAGCCGAGCAACTTCGTCTGCATCTTCTAAATAGGAAGGCACCTCCCTCTTTGTCACATTTTCTTCGTTCCTCCGCTCCCTCTGATCATAGCGTGATGTTACTCTATAACCTTCTTCAATTAATTCGGCAAATAAACACTATAACGAAATCATTTTGTACAGGTGTTCTTCAGATTAACGAACATCACCAAATAAACAAACTATTTAGCTGTATTAAAAAAATTATGTTCGTTTAAAAAACGAATAAATAAGTAAATACTGTTTAAACATGCAAGAAGTTTTTTGTATAATTCTAAGTGTATAAAAATAACTTAACCATGACTCATGAATAAAACATTTTATTATTATCATTCAAAAGTTAATCAAGATCATTGCAAAAAACGGTTGTTGAACTTGTTTTGTTAAAGAAAATTAGCTTTAAATGAACGTTATGTTAGTAGCTAGAATTAAGTATTACGTAAAGGGGTTGCACCTTTCGCGAAAGATCTAAAACGTTAAGCTGTATTGGATGGTATTGCCAATAATCATCACGCTGGGCAGGCGTATTGTAGATCGTAGGGCGTAGCTTTTTGCACCACTGACGCTGCTGCCCATCAGGGGGCACTATCAGGGGACTTGTCTCCTCACTTACCCATACTATACCCCATACTAGTATTATCGAAGTAACTCTGTCTGTTACGCTTTCACGGCTAAAGCAATGAATCGATTAAAATGAATTTCGGTGTAGAGATAGATCAGAGCTCGGAGAAGGACATAGACTACTTTTTGTGGTGATAATTGACATATAGGAGGGTGGAGCGGGCAAAAACTAGTCCACAACATGCCTATACCGTCAAACAAAGACAATTGAGCTTTTTATTAAAACTCATTCATAAATTACGGCTCTGCTTGCATCTACATTCAACATCGTATCTACTGACGTACTTACATCTTCTGGTTGACGTTATTATATTATTTCTAGTCTTTACATCCGAGTAGACCTATTTGATATTTGATTATAAATTATGTTATTAGTGGATTGAACACTGTCGGTGCTAATACACTACGTGTGTCGTGACGAAATACGGAAATTACAATTTGTTTGTATTGAATATACATGGTTACATTACATTAATTAACATTTGTGTTTGATATATTTTTTCCATTTTAAATACGTACGTAATGTTTGTGTTACGTAGGCAGGTTTTTTGTGTGTAGAGTAGATGATAATTGGGTGACCTCAATAAAACTGACTACCCTCATATGCCACCCTTTGTATGTTTGCTAAAAAAAAATGTGACTGTCTAAGTGGCGCAGTGATAAGCGAGCAGCGTATGCGACTGCTGTTCTTGAGGTCTCGGATCCGATATAAATTTCGGGTCGGACCAAATGTTTGTATGATCTTCAAATATTTATTTCGGAATTTAGATGTAATATATGTAAAATATGTATCACTTTTAAAATAGCCCGTAAGCTAAATTACTTAGCTAATTGAAACCGGCTAAAGTCATACCCCTGCTATACAGCGCTTAAAATATGAATACCATTGGAGCTGCAGCTCATTGCTTCATCGGAGGTAGCACAAGGGCTTGTTTGGACGACCACCAGACAAGATTCTAAGCTTATTCATAGAGGCCTCTACTGCGGCTGGTGCTTCAATTCTGATTATAATCATGAAAAGTTGTACAATCGAGAGGAAGTAAATTTAATGTTTTATTTTTATCATTCTTAACTTAAATTATGAAAAGAAAGTAAATAATCGTAAGTAGGAAATTAACGTGTGTTAATTATTAGACAAACGTCAAGTGCAACCTTCCAAAGCATTTTGAATACGCATTACATTTTATTATTTACTTGAATTCTTTAAATCAGAATTAATTTAAATACTTATATGTTTATTCATTTGGAAAAATTCCGACACTCAAGTCAAATTTTCCTCTAACAAAAAATATCTGACTACCTTGGTGGTGCAGTGGTAGCATATGCGGGTGCTGTTCAAGGTCCGGTGAGGGTTGGGTTCGATTCCAGGTTGGACCAAATGTTTGTATGATCTGGAAAAGGTTGGTTTCGAAGTTTGGACATTTTCTATGTATATCATGCATGCATGTCTTTACAAATAAAAGTATTTAAATATTCTATCAGTCAATATAGCTATTATAATACAAGTTCTGTTTAGTTTGAAGTTGGACGACGTTGTGTGAAATGTCAAAATCATGTCAATATATATATATTAAAAAAAACTGAATTGAATAATAACAGGAAATGGTTTATAACCGCCAAGTATTTCATAACTATTACTTAAAAAAAAACCAATAACAGAACCTCGGACAGGGCTCTACTGCGGAAGGCTTTGTGTAAAAAAAACCTGTTTGGTTCTAAACATCCTGACTCAGGTGATTGACATCTAGTAGGTAGTGGAAAAAAACCTGATTAAAATCGGCGAATAAACGCAGGATTTGCATTTTAATATAAGTCGTGTCTTCGTTAACATTGAAAGTCTTCATTATAAGCTGACTGATGGTCTAAGTGATGATGATTTTAGCCAAGGAAGAACCACGCCTCACCCACTTGCTCTGTAACAACTCATAATGTTCCTCTGCTGGCCTCGGGTCTCCTCTCAGGAGAGAGGTTAGGCCATATGGAGTGAGGATACTCGAAGTATCGCTCTTATATGGCAGCGGTGGTTAAAAACATATTTCCAGGTTTTAAAGATTACTATTAAAGAATATGTATAAAAGTTTTTCTAGATATCAAACCAGCTTTGCCAGACGTGCCGTTATTGGCGGGTCGTCCCGAATATTGAATCAAAATTTAACCCCGCGCGGGACATGTTTTCTTCCACTTTTTGGAATTAACTGGACGGACCCTGAAACTGAAGATAGTTAGCCGTGGTTGTTTATCGTCAATAACATTGGCAAGCATTGAAAAAATAAAACTTAAGCTATTTTCATCATTATATAAATCGAAATGTCACCTGGCACCAGTTGTTTCAAGAATTAGATGTAATTTTCAAATCGGATCAGTACTTCCTGAGACTAGCGCGTTCAAGTAAACAAACTCTTCAGCTGTATATTTTAGTATAGATTTATCACCAGTATTTACCATAAAACAGGTTCTGCTGAGTGAGTTAATAGTAGTAGTTATTATTATGGTAATTATATAGTTACTTAGGATGTAAGATATAATCTCACGATATACGTCTGAGGATAATACAAGTATATTTTTTTGCAAAAAGTTGTTTCACTAGAGCATTAAGGTAATTATTATGTTATTATATACATCAAATGTAAAATGCACTTGTTCGGAAACGGACACACGGACCTATCCCACACATTAGTTCCCAATGAAAAAAATATATACAAGAAATTATAAATAGTTGAATATCTTTACACAAAAACAAATATAAGTACTTGGCCACATAGTACACTTATTGCAACATATCAAAATAAAGAAAAAGTGTAGTCGACGGACGCTCCAATCGCTCGCTCGGAACCTTACTACTACAATCCCCGCGTCCCCCTATCAACAAAAGGACCAATCTAGCCAAGTTACGCACCGGTCTCTATAATATGTATAATTTCTAAAATAATTCCTGTTTAAAGTCCAGCACCGTCATTTATTAAGAAATCTGTTAAATATAACGCTGTCTAAATTAAATTAACTTTATTAATAGAACACCAAAATGGTAACACGCTAATATGAGCTGATATTTTTAATGTTTTGCACCTCAATCGTGACAGAACGACAAATGACCATTCACAGAACTGTTTGCGGAAGTTTTGGATTTATCTATTTATCTCTGCATCTGACATTTTAAGTGTAAAAATTTAAATTGACTACACGGTTGGCCTAGTGGTTTCAGTGGTCGCCACGCCACTTCCTATTGCGCCAAGTGTTGTGGTTTCAAATCCTACATGGGACAACACTTTGTGTGATCCATAAATTGTTGTTCTAAGTCTGGGTGTACTTTGTGTCCGTTTCATGTATGTTTGTCAAGATCCCCGCGACACAGGAATGTATATTCCTAATGCGGGAGTTGTCTTTTAAAAAAAAAAAGCGAAAGCGAAAAATATATATATTTCTGCGACTGTTTACCATTTCAATGGACGCCGAATTTCGATAAATTCAAAAACAATGTTCATTAATTATTTTTCAAATTAATGGTTGTCTCCTTTTTCATGTTTGGATTGCACATAGATCTTAACTTAGGAGGTTGTTTATATCTAATGGTTATAGTAAGTTATTTGTTTACATATTTATTGCATTAACGTGACACTTCCTTACCCTTTTAATTTTTTTTGAAGAGATCTTAATAGATTGTTGTTTTTTTTTTGTTGTTGGAGGGAGGAGTTGGAGTCTGCTAATGGAGGGTTTTATACCCATACCTCATAAAATAATCGCAAATTAAAAGAACGTTGTTGTATTTAACCATACTGGGGCTTTTAAAATAATTTACTGAAATTTTAGAATAAATGAGTTTTTTTAAAATACAAAATTGAAATCACTGATTAAAAAGACAATCTCGATTAGTAAAGAGTTATTAAAAAAAACTGAGTACGTCAATATTCGGCATTTTTATTAAATTTATTAGAGAACTGAAAACATAGAAAGAGCTGAAAAGGTTTTTTTCATATTTTTTTATTACGTAGTGCCCTGTGTCACCCTCACGACTAAGACGAACCTATTAACACCAGTAAAAATACGACAAGCCTTTTAGGTTCTAGGGCGTGCCAAAGAAATATACATACATACATTCCTACACTCGAAAATACATACATCTGGGTTTTTTACCAAGGCCTTTTATTAAGGAACATAGTTTTTTAGTATATTGAACAAAATAAAAAAAACCTTTAAAAAGAACGAAACTGTTCTTATAAAAATTTAATATCATGTAGGCATATTAATTTTTAAAATCTTTGTCCTATTTTGTTGCTTCGAATGCTTTTTACAATTAAAAAACAATTCGTTTGTGGCTCTTTATACCTCATTTTATGTATAGCTTTGCTTGATGGAAAGCTTAAACAGAATCCAAGAGTGGTGGTCACCTTACACATTGCGCATGTAGTTAATGCAACAATGCAGTATGGTTACCCACACAATGGCGGCCTAGTGATACTTTTACAGCGTTCGATGATACGCTGTCATTTTACGTTGATCTTCTGTGCGAGACTAGCACCGCCCCGGTAGAGCCGATCCGTTCGTTGTTGTTGAAATCAGCGTAGCTATACTACCTGTAATAGATGTTTAATATTTGAACGATCTGAATGTTAGCAAACAGTCTCAACAAAGCAACTACGCTCCTCTCACTCTCACAATCCAATGGGAAGAGATCGGGCGTAGGGCAGATGGCTCTACGTGTTCTCCAAGGCACGCGTTTCAAGACCCAACTTGCAAACGCCGGTCTGCTATTTAAAATTTCGACAGTTAAAAAAACTCAAACACTATTAACCTCAAACCCGGAAATCGAACACGAGAGCTGTTGATCAGCAGTTGCATACGGTAGCCGATAGTCTAACGACGCAGTCTGTATGTATATAAGACCTATATAATGTAATATAGGTCTTATATACATATGGTTTGATGTTTTATACTACACGTACGACGTACGTTCAAAGATATTCTTTATTTGTGAATACATTCTGCTCATGAAGGAGATATATATTCTGCATAAAATAAAAGGGATTGACTGCACGGAAGGCTTAGTGGTTTAGGCCGCCTTAGACTGCACCAAGTGTTTTTGTTTCAAATCCCACATGGGACAACATTTTGTGTGATCCATAAATTGTTGTTCTGAGTCTGTGAGTACATTGCGTCTGGTTTCATGTGTGTTTGTAAAGTCCCTCGCAACACAGGCTTTATATTTTTAGAGTAGGAGATGTAAGTTTTTTTAAATAGCGTTCCCAAGAGAAGTGGCAGTAAAACAGAACTTAAATACTTCAAGTTTCTTTTAATAACAATAAACATCTCTTAAACTAGAACTTTGGTTAATTTATAGAAGTTTATATAAACCTTTTATATACAAATAGGTGTAATACATAAGCAATTTTTTTTTAATTCACTAAGTTACTTTAAATAAAATCCTTTTACAAGTGCCCAAAATATTTATTTGTTAACACTTAGAGGATAGTCATAATATTTGTTATGGCACTTTATTATTGGAAACTTGAATGCTTTTTAAAGGAACACTTTATATTTCTTTTTCGTTTCTCCCTAATGTTCTTTGGTATTTTTATAAATCTCATAAATTCTAGCTTTCAACTAAGTATCTCACTGAAACTTTGTTAGTAACTTGAACAAATAAGGGTACAAAGTTTTGTGTGTACTTCTGCCCCAGACATAGTCCACGTGATTGAATAATTCATTTTTAATGATCTTGTAGTCCACGACATTTGGCAGTTGCTTTTTCAACCGGTTGACGTCTTTGATCGTCGATATCTTATCATTTTTAGCAACTATCAGTGCAACTTTCATAGTCACCTTGCTCAGATCGTATTCTGGGGGTGCTAAGCTGTTGTACTCCAGCATGTTGCCGGCCGTTCCGTGATCGAAGTTAGCAAACCTCTTTTTTGCTCGTATCTGTACTAAGTGAAGTAAGTTTCTCCTAGAAGTGCCAGCTGGGAAATGTCCTAGAATTACTGGCAAGAAGCTAGGCTCGATTTCTTTAACGTCAGCACCCGTCACCAGAAACAAACCATTTAAAAGACAAAGTTGATAACCCACTCGCTTCTGCAAACATAATGTATTTAAGAAGGCTGTAGTCGGCGATTTGTAGCCCAAAACTTCTTCCCGTCTGAAGGCTATTAAAGCGTCATTCACTACCGGAGCGAAATCCATCAGAAGCGACGCGTATGACATTGCGTTATGGATATAACAAATTGGCGCCAAAGAAATGAATATTTTGATCTTATCGTTGTATTCGGGCCGCGTTGCACCTAGTACGTACATTGTTGTTGTTCCCTCCGAGTAACCGATAGCACTCAATCGATTCTGTTTAGTTTTGTTCAAAATAAAGTCAATCGTTGCCGGCAGGTCATAGTAACCAAACTGGTGTACACTGTATTCCCAGAATTTACTATCTGTGTCTGGGTTCATAGTAGTGTGTCGTCGGGAATATCTATTCCCTCTAAGATTGATAGCCCATACGTCGTAGTTATCTTTAGCCAGTGCTACCGCCAGTGAAGAGTTTCCTCTGAGAATGAAGCTGTCAGAAGAATCTACAGCACCGTGAATGCTAAGAATTGGTTTGCTTTCGTCGCCCGGTATTCGAAATAGCTTAAGAATATATCCATCTTCAGTTATCAAATCATATTCTTCACATTTATGTGCGTATTTGTGTGCGAGATCATTGAAATTCATTGCAGCGTCTTCAGGTATGTCCACGAGTGAGTTTTGGGCTCGAACCCCACTGCACGCCGCGAGCAGTAATAATATCACAAAATGTTCCATTTTTATTAAAAATTAAAAATGTTTTCGAGTTGCGTAACGTTCACTTAACCAGCACACAATGACATAAATTCATATGTTCCTTGTCTTATATAGCGCAAAAACTATTTTATTTAAATATGTAACTCGTTTTTTTGACGTCATTCATAAATAGCAACAAAGAATGACTTTAGATTGTAGCATTTTTGCTAAACGTGTTTTCTGGTTGAACGTTCTGTGAAGATTAATTATTTTCGGTTAGTTTCCGGAGAGTTTATAAGGAAGCTTTGTTTTGTTTATGTTTTATTGTTCCATATCTTGGCAATGGTCGCCGGTGTTTGTATAAAAACACCGGTAGAAAACTACTACGCTCTGATATACTAGTTATATAAAATAAAACCGGTTATGATACTTAGATTTCAATGAATGAACAAGTTTACGTCATTGAATATAATTTAGATTTGTGTATGGAAATATATGCTGTTGTTCTGTCTGGCTTGTTGGTGTACGGGTTAACAATCCTTACTGCTAAGTCAGAGGTTGTTAGTGTGATTCCCGCCCTGGACCATGTTACTGTAAGAACAAACGCGATCATTTGTTAGCGTTTTGGTGTATTTTTTGTCAGTTAATAATATTAGCTGAAACCATGATAAGAATCCAAGAGTGGTGGTCACTATCCTCAATGCGATCGTGGACGATGAAGTATGGTGACCCAGACTATAGCGGCCTAGTGAGATGCTTTATTTATTCATAATTTACAGTCAAAGGGCTTAATGTCAGATTGTTACACATCTTCTTATCGTTACGGTTACCGCTTTAGGCGTTGTGATTAGCCGTCATTGATGTTTACACCAAGTAGAACGTCAAACGCGCTCACCGGTGCTTAGTCCCTCTGATCGCCATAGTGCAGACTCTGTTTACTTTGGGGTAGGACCTCTATTTGTGAGATGTGTGAGCCTGCTAAACTCATAAACTTTCAAAATCTTTAGAAGATACTCTTATTGGGACATTGGATCGCTGCTGAGTTAGGTACAAAGTAACTTAAAAAAATAAAATGAATAAAATAAAATAGATTCCGTATTCAACGTACAAGATTGAATTAGAACTAAATATTTGTTATTTCTTACTGTGAAATTACAATGGTTGAACTCATTATTAAGTAAGATCAACATTTCAAATAAGTGATTTGCCTTGTCTAGGTAAGACCTGTATTTCAGGCAATAACTGTAACAGTAGGTACTGCTTAAATTATAAAACATTTTTATTTTATTTTTTTTATTTTATATGATGTTTGGTATTTTAGCAATTTATTAAAATAATATTGACTTTACATATCTTACATACGGTCGTCCGTGATGGGGGAGCCCTGTATTTACTTGACAATATTTATCTGATCTTGGCAGATTGATATAAAAAGAAGTACCTTACAATGCATTATTTACCAGATATATTGGTGACCGTGACCACAAATAACAACTGCATATTAATAATACACGAATGACCTAAAGCTGTTTTTATATTGAAGAAATGCACATATTCTGCTGATTCCCATAAATCGTAGTAGCAAAAATCTTCCACATCGTGCTCTGGGTTTCGCTGGAGTAAGGAGGAGAATTGAACTAGGTACATTGCAGCGGAATTCGTTCTTTATTTTATTTACCTTTATCGCTTTCAAAAAGCATTGATCTTGTAATAGAAAAGATTACGATTCAAACTATTCTACTTTACCAAAACGGGTTACTGTAAAAATATGCAAATTGCTCATGAATCTATTCAATTGGAGAAGATCTCATGATTTCTCCAGAATTGTCTATTTTATATCCTCAGATCCTGTCGAATTAGTAATGGCAATAAAGACCCAGTGTTTTTATGTGATTCATATAAATCCAAAGAATACCGTTACTCCGAATAACAAGTCGAAAATAACTAGTTATTAAATAATAGCAAGTGATTTTCAAGTTTTTTAACTGCAATGGTGATCATCGGTATGACCTTGTATCCAAATAATATTAATCATGCAGTTAATAATTTGTTTAAAACACATTAACCATTAAGAACACCCATGACTCGGAAATTTCCGGCTTTTGATGGATGTTTGTAGCAAAAATCAGGAAAAGTTCATACTAGATAAATAGAAATAAAAAATTGTCCACATTTATGTTATTCTTTATAAATAAAGATAAAATGGACATGGAAATGTATATAGTATGAAATTGCGTTTGAGTTTAACTTAGAAACGATGAATGTCAGCATTACTAATATTTAATGATATATCTATGCCTTGATGCCTTTTCCTATAAAAATGAAATTGCGTTTGAGTTTAACTTAGAAACGGTGAATGTCAGCATTACTAATATTGAATGATATATCTATGCCTTGATGCCTTTCCTTTAAAAAATATGAGTTAATCTGGTGGAGTAGACGGCCGGATAGACTTGTTATGTTAATTATTTCTATAGATAACAAATGTAAAGTAGACAATGCACCAGTAACGCAGGTAACATACGTAAAAAATAAAAGATTCCAAACTTAAAATCTCTACTTCAAGCCCGTAAAACTACGAAGAATTGGCAAAAAAATTAAATTCCTTAATAGTATATAATACTTTCTGTTATTTTTGAAGTAAAATTTATTAAGCTTGACTTGGGGAGTAAGCTGGTAAATGCGTGGCGAGAACGTTACGAAAGTGTGATCGGGTGAGGCGAACGGAGGTTGAGAGGGAGATGTAAGTTAGTGAAGACACAAAGAGAGAATAACGATTCGGACCTATATTACTATAAGGCCAAGAGAGTGAGAGCTGCGAGCAAACATTTTCTTTCTCTCTTTCTCTCATAGCCAGTTGCGGTAGAGATATAGCTAAAGAAGTTTGAATGCAGTCGTATGGTCTAAAGCACACTTGTTTTTTATTTTGATGCAGACTGATTTACTGACTGATCGATAACGCCCCTGAGAAACACAGCAAACTCGTAAAAATCACTAGTTATCCTATTTATATTGACCCGTTGTTTTCTATTATTTATTAAGCGCTTGCATAAGAATGGTAACTTTGAGGGCTTACGGAAAAACAGAAAGCTTTCGTGAAATTCAGTAAGACAGTAAGATACTTATGTCCTGTATCCACTTTAATTGTTATTTGTGTAGTTAGTTCTATATTTGTCTTCTTATTTAAAGAGGTTTATACTAAACATAATATACATTGCATTGACAATAGGCATGGGTAAAAAAAGAAATCAAATATCACAAGTTTGTATTAAAGTATGAAACATTTATTAACCTAGTACTTTGGCTGATTTATACAATTTTAAATATACCTATTACATACAAATACCTCTAATAATACTAATAATATTGGCAATTTTTTTATTTACTTAATCACTCACTATATACGTGCCTGGAATATTTATTGTTAACACTTTGCGGTTAGTAATAATATTTCTTATGGCACTTTCTTATTAGAAACTTCAATGTTCTTTTAAGGCACGCTTTGTATTGCTTTTTTATATCTCCCTAATGTTCTTTGGTATTTTTATAAATCTCATAAAGTCTAGCTTTTAACTAAGTGTCTCACTGAAACTTTGTTAGTAACTTAAACATATAAGGGTACAAAGTTTTGTGTGTACTTTTGCCCCAGATATAGTCCACGTGATTAAATAATTCATTTTTAATGATCTTGTAGTCAACAACGTTCGGCAGTTGCTTTCTCAACAGGTTGACGTCTTTGATCGTCGATATCTTATCATTTTTAGCAACTATCAGTGCAACTTTCATAGTCACCTTGCTCAGATCGTATTCTGGGGGTGCTAAGCTGTTGTACTCCAGCATGTTGCCGGCCGTTCCGTGATCGAAGTTAGCAAACCTCTTTTTTGCTCGTATCTGTACTAAGTGAAGTAAGTTTCTCCTAGAAGTGCCAGCTGGGAAATGTCCTAGAATTACTGGCAAGAAGCTAGGCTCGATTTCTTTTGCGTTAGCACCCGTCACCAGAAACAAACCATTTAAAAGACAAAGTTGATAACCCACTCGCTTCTGCAAACATAATGTATTTAGGAAGGCTGTAGTCGGCGATTTGTAGCCCAAAACTTCTTCCCGCCTGAAGGCTATTAAAGCGTCATTCACTACCGGAGCGAAATCCATCAGAAGCGACGCGTATGACATTGCGTTATGGATATAACAAATTGGGGCCAAAGAAATGAATATTTTGACCTTATCGTTGTATTCGGGCCGCGTTGCACCTAGTACGTACATTGTTGTTGTTCCCTCCGAGTAACCGATAGCACTCAATCGATTCTGTTTAGTTTTGTTCAAAATAAAGTCAATCGTTGCCGGCAGGTCATAGTAACCAAACTGGTGTACACTGTATTCCCAGAATTTACTATCTGTGTCTGGGTTCATAGTGGTGTGTCTTCGGGAATATCTATTCCCTCTAAGATTGATAGCCCATACGTCGTAGTTATCTTTAGCCAATGCTACCGCCAGTGAAGAGTTTCCTCTGAGAATGAAGCTGTCAGTAGAATCTACAGCACCGTGAATATAAAGAATTGGTTTGCTTTCGTCGCCTGGTATTCTAAATAGCTTAAGAATATATCCATCTTCAGTTATCAAATCATATTCTTCACATTTATGTACGTATTTGTGTGCGAGATCATTAAAACTCATTTCGGCGTCTTCAGGTATGTCCACGAGTGAGTTTTGCGCTCGAACCCCACTGAACGCCGCGATCAGTAATAACATCACTAAATGTTTCATTTTTATTAAAATTATAAATGTTTTCAAGTTGCGTAATGTTCACTTAACCAGCACACAATGACATAAATTCGTATGTTCCTTGTCTTATATAGCGCAAAATCTTTTATATTAAAATATGTAACTCGTTTTTTGACGTCATTCAGCAACAAAGAATTGCTTTAGTTTCTAGCACACACACAAATTTGCTTTCTGGTTGAAAGTTCAGGGATCATTGATTTTTTTGCTAGTTTTCGGACAGTTCATGGGGAAACTTTGTTTTGTTTATGTTTTATTGTTATAGACGCCGGCCATTCTATAAAAACACCGGTAGTAAGCCACTACGCTCAAAAATAGTAGTTCTATTAAATAGAACCGGTTACGTTACGTAGATTTTGTTGAATGAACAAATTTACGTCATAGTGCATTAATTAGATTTTGTTATTCGAATACTGTTATTTTCTATCAAAGGTATAAAAAAACTAGATTTATCTCTTATCTCGCTTAGCCATACATTGTTCATAATTCATTAAAAGTTACGTAGTTGATTTGGAAATTAGAAAACCTTGTTTGTTAAACACAAAAGAAAATATAAATTATTCTTTGTTCTATATTTTTTCAGAATTTAGTTTTCTTTATGGAATTCCCTTCCTTAGGTGTATTCCAATCATCTACTCCTGCTATCCGCCGCTCTTCTGTCTATTGACTTTTAATGATGGTGAATTATTTTTGTACTAAAATTAATCTTAGAACGTGCAAATGCGTTACTTTTTCTTAAAATCTTAATTTTTAGTCGAAGAGAAATTTATAAGTTAATGAAGCGTACACAAACCAAAATATTTATAAGTGTGAAGTACATAAGTAAAATAAACGTTTAAAAAAACATTCAATTCAACTGTTTCTTAGTGGAAGTCGTCAAAAAAGTTGTAGGGAATAGATTTATTTAATACCCCTTACAGATTATAATTTGTTTTGCAAGCTGAAGTGGATAAATTCAAAATATTAGCATACATAACTATTTCATATATTTATTTATGTTTTTTATATTAAACTCCGGTGTCATTAAATGCTATTTCCTTTTTCTTAACGGAATTTTTTAGAGCTATTATTAAAAAAACTACTCAAAACATGACGTAAAGTATTAGAAGTGTATTAAAAGGAACTGTTTTCGTTGACGTAATATTGAAGTGTTCGAAACGGGAAGTGCACCAAACGAGAAGCGGCGGAAATTTTTAATGATCGCATTCGTCGCTAGGAATTATTTGTTTTAGAAGATTATTTTTTCTTTGACTTACTTTTAAAAAGTTCTCGATTTGGTTCTATTTTGTTAAATACGAATATAATATGAATAGTAATGACATTTTGAAACCGAGCAACTCCATTCATTTAACGTTACGGAAGTGCCGGAAAAGGCAAGGCCTACTTGAAATTAAACCTTTTTAATTTTGATTTCATGAACCGTATTCGAAAAATAGTGTTTTTTTTAATTGTAGAATTCAATTAAAATACTAGAAAATTATAGTAATAAAAGAATAACAATAACCATATTTATATACAAGCGTCAAAAAACTCCTCCGCATCATCTCCCAAATCATTTCTTTCATTAATCGTTCTTTAAGAGAGAAAAAATAAGGGGAATGCAGACTCAGTATATTTTACATTATGATATGGGCCGGCGTCTCGGTGATAAGTTAAAAGTAATTAATGTATATATAAGTATTTAGAAACGTGTAGAAACAAATCTCTTGAAATTTATATATTTCGTCTGGTGATGAAAACTCAACAACAGACCTTGGGCGACAATGACTATAGATTGTTTAAATTATTTCTAAAATGTTAATTTCTTACGTACGTAATTACTCGACGAGACAAAAGATTTGTATCGCGTCAAAAGTTTTTTACACTAATAATATATTTAAATTAATTTGTTTAATGATTTAAATAGTATCGTATCAAGTTTCTGCGATACACAAATTCCAACACTTGAATCAACTTTGTGTTTTAAGAGAATCGCAACCACCCAGAGTACCTTTTTGATAAAAAGGAAAATCACTTCGGATTTTCTAATTTTTAGAAATACAGAAGTCAGGTATATGTAGCAATTTCATTAAATTTCACCTCTACGGTCAATCTCAGGCGACCAACTTTTAGAGGACTCGGACCTTCTGTTTTCAGGTCTTCTCCAAATCGACACCGTGAAAGAGTAACATACAGAGAGACAGTTAGCTTGACAGAGTTAATAGTAGTAGTGTGAATTTATAATATTGGCATTAAAGAATTCAAAAGCTTTGCTAGTTGTAAAGTCCTATCGGTTTTATTTCTTACTAGCTTCTGCAAGCAGCTCCGCCCGCCTACTTATCGGTTATCGTAGCAAAGAGTGGCCTATGCCCTTCCTCATGAATCAAAGTATCTCCATGCCAGATGTCATTGAAATCGGTGCAGCGGTTTAGCCGTGAAAGCGTATCAGACAGACAGAGTTACTTTCGAATTTATAATACAAGTATGGATTTAGAAATATAATTATGTTTATCAGTAGTCTGGTTACTAAACTGCGTGTGAAACGAGCTTCTTCCTTTATAGGTTTCGTACGTGTCCGTAAATTAGAAAAGCCTTTTCATATTAAATTAAGTAGGAGAGGAAAAAACTTGTGCGCTCTTTTCTCGAAGCCGTCTTTTGTGACTTACTGCCCTTACGATTACCACGGCAGTATAGTATATGCGTTGCCTAGTTTGGTTAAGTGGTTCTACTTCTTAGTTAAGGGGTTCTGTCGATGTCGATATAGAAAAAAATCTTAAAATAGTTTTGGGGATCGTTGGATTTAAACTTTTTTGGGATGAAGGGAAGAGTTAGAGTATCGGCCTCGGGTATTCTCCCCCATTCGGTGAAACAAGCGCTGTTACACATCGGTTTTCTGCGAGGCCGTGGTATCACTCCGATCGAGCCACCGCATTCGTGCCGACGCCTGGCTCTCCCACGGTGATAAATGCTCTTCTTTATTAAGTTGGATATCCTCACCAGAATTAAAAACAAGAAAAGTTTTCTGGGCTCCTTATCTTTGAGAATAAATCACTTGAACATGTCATAACCAGAGGTATATTGTGGATGTCCTTTGTGGTCGTCGTTCCTAATAATTTTGATGTAGATGTAGAAATTGCCTCAAAAGTGTGAGTTTCTCAAACTGCGCTGTTAATTATGCTGGTGCGTGACACTGACGCAAACACTCGAAAGAGTTATGTTATAAGTTAATATTCTAATTTGTGTACGTATTAATGTTTTAACATGAATTAATAATGTCAAAGTAAGAATATTAACATATTACTAATCCGGGAAGGTATTAATAATAAGGTAAGGTCGTCTTGGCGATTTATATCCAGTAAACCAAAGAGTTCAACTGTGTAATTCTCAATTGGCTTAGTTCATAAATGGTCCAGTCCGCAAGTGGTCCATTCTGCATTGTGTGAATTTCATAAAAAGCTTAGTTAAAATTAGAAAGAAAAAATATTACTGTACGAGTTTTAATTCTTCACAAAAAGATGAAATTTCTTTCTTGGCTGCAGACCTTGTTGCAGATTACGGATCTATAAACAATTGAGTGACACGGTGTTGTCTGGTTAACTTACAAACGTAGTTTCAGTTTTATTAAAAAAATGCTGGTTTTAGTCAACAGCGTCTTTTCGCATGGTTTAAAGGACGGATGTGGCTATTCTTATTGTATTTGAAAACCGCAAATAAGATGTAATAAATCTCTTTATCGAATAAAGAATATTAGAACTTCTTTAACGATATATTTAAATTGGATTTTGCTTGTAATAAATATGAACTATTTCACATGGGTAACAATAAACAATTTAGAAGTTTACGTCTTTACCATACTATGGGTCGTTTTCGTCTGAAGGTAATTCCGTCGATTTATGAGCCATTTGATTCGAGTTGACGAGTTTGGTCCTAGAAAATACCTAGATTCTGATGATCGATCTAGAGCATGGTCATGAGAATGGTTAATCTATTGAGTGTAACTGCATCATGTTTGGTCGCGTTATATTTGTCCTTACAAGATCTATTATAGACCGATTTTATATACTAGTTTTTTTTTCGAGGTACATGAGGCAAATTTTTAAAGCTTGGATAGCAAGCACTTGCATGTTTCGCGAGGATTAACACTAGTAACAATAGTTTATCCTAGTTTGGAATAAAACGCAGGAGTTGTATACATGAATGCCTTGCTAACCTAGAAAAGACACTCTTGCTAGCTTACTAACACTAGTTTTTCCTAGCTTGAAAAGCTAACCTCGTGTGTCTCAGGTGTATTAATGGATTCCTCATGTTGACTAATGATGCAGTTCACCTCTTTGTCTGAATCAAATCGCAGGCGCATTATAAGACATCTATAATAGTGATGGATTTCGCAAAAGAATGTCCGAGATGAGATGATGCTGTCCGCCTGTTATAAGTTATCAAATTAAACAAGTAATGATATCTTTTTTTTCATGTAATCGATTTGCGGTCAGTTTAGTAGGAAACCGAGAGCACGGATGTCATAAATGTTTAACGTTGATATCATGTCCGCGTTTATATTTGCGTCTTTATTCACCTTACTGACAAAGTAACAGCCCCACTTCCTCTGATTGTGATTAATGTGACATTCGGATAACAAAAAGATTCTGGCAAAACCTAGATGTGTAATATGAAATGTATACCTGAAAAAAGAAACAACTTAGACCATAAGTTTTCCGTTGCTATTTTTTTTGTTGCACGTTCAAAACATCTAAGATTTACTAAAATTATAGATGATGCACTGTGATTAGACGTCGCTAAATACATGCTGAATAATTTAGTAATTAAACTCTACATGTAAGAATTCTTTAAAATTTGTAGAATTATGATTAATCATCTTTGTGTAGTTCTAAAGAACTTGCTTTAACGTTACTTTCAAATATTTGATTTGTTTATAAATCTTAAACTTAATATCATACTAATACTTATAATATCATACTAATTTAAATATATTACAATATGAAAAAATAATTTGAATATTATAACCAGCTATAAATTATTTAGGATAGTGTAAATCTATCGAAAAGTTTATTTGTAATCATGTTCAGAGCTGGACGGAATCTTTAAAAAAAATTATTAAAATATAATAATATTTAATATATATATATGAATATGTAATTATATCAGTTACCAAAGACACATTACAAGCTCTTATTAATTTGGGAGCAGATCTCATTGTGTGAAAAAAATATAACATGGTTGTATGGATATAATTGAACAAATTGTTTAAATTTTATATTTCTTATTATTACAGGTCTCTTGATCTACTTCTCATATGGTATGTGGAATAGTTCTGAACGACGTCGCAAGATCGATGGCGTCCCAATGGCTGAACTCCACAACGACAGCCAGACAGCGTTGCTGAATAACGGCCTGGCCCATACTATTGGCTGACAATTAACTACTGTCGACGAGGACCGCGTGGTTAGTCCTTCTGGTACTGTCATCTCGTTCATATCTAGCATTTAGACGAGTGACCTTGACCTTAACTTAAAATTGGATACACTCAGCCACAATGATATTTGAAAACTGAAGAAAATGCAAGAAATTTACATTAGTATTTTACATATTAGGAAAATGAAAATATTCGACCGAATCTGTCTGTGTATGATTGTAAAAATGTAGAAGTTGGAAATCCTTAGATTTTATTGCTTCTATTATAATGTACGATGGCTGAAAAGTTTAACGAAATGTGATGATTCGTTTTTGACCTTGATCTTTGTTTAGAGTAAGTAGTATAGATATTTAGTATTTACTGTTGTGTAATTATTATATAACTAGTATTAATAGCAGTAGTTACATTGAAATATTTTGGTGTACTTAGTAACGTATTAGTGATAACCATTTTAGTTGCGATAAAGTAAAAAAAGACCTTAAAATCAACTAGTACTTAATATTAATTTTCCATGTTAAAGGTTAACGTGAGTAAATTTCGTAACATATATATATAAAATATGTGTGAGCTTTTATAGTTAAGATATACTATTCATGAATTCTAACTATTTATTCATATAATATAGCTTAAGGTAGGCTACAATATTTTCAACTGAAAAGTGTTTGTTCATAAGAGAGGCTACTAAAAATGTTTTGCTATTAATATTTCATACTATAAATGAAGTTATACATTCTAATAGTAAAACCTTAGAAATAATGCATTTCATACGTCATATTGGTTAGTTATCTTAACCACATTTGATATTAAATCGCCTTTAGATCACATTAGATTGTTTAAGATGACTAAAGATTTCTTGTTGAATTTCTACCATATACACATTTTGAAGTGTTACGATGTCCGTTATAACTTGAACTACCTCTGTACACTGAACACTTTTAGCTTGTTGTAACCGTTTTCATGTTACTATTGACTATGAGATAAATTGCTTAATGCAAAAGGGTACAAAGAGTTCTCTTAATTAATTGTCTATATACATATTATCCCCTTGATATTACGCAGAGTTGAGTTGACGAATTACTAAAATATATAAACTCCGCAACGACAGCCAGACAGCCTTGCTGTATTACGGCCTGGCCCATACCATTGGCTGACAATTAACTACTGCCGATGAGGACCGCGTGGTTTGTCCTTCCAGTACTATCAGCATTTAGACAAGTGACCTTGATCTTAACTTAAAATTGGATACACTCGGCCACAATGACATTAGAAAATTGTAAACAATACAAGAAATATACATTGGTTACATGGTACATTACAATACATTAGAAAATATATATATAATTAAAAAATCTATAAATTTTTAACATGAGGATCCACGAGAATTGTTGACACTTTCAATGGGGAAATCAATAGCTGTAAACAGTTTAATGTTAATGAGATGGATTGGTACAAAAATGTTTTGTTAAACATTTATTCACTCACGCTTTGTTAGAACTTCATTTATGATATTCGCTTTTGTAATTGTTATACACATTGAGTATTAAAAATATCTGTATATGAGTGTTTCCTAACCATATATAAGTCAGAAGTCTTAAGTATACCTTAACTATTGCACTTACAACTAGTTCAAACTTCGAATCCAGTTCACCCTCAGGGTTGTGGAGGTCCGATGTCAATCGCTCGCGATGCAAAAATAATAATCAGGTGAAACTTGCAGAATCAGCATCTACATAATTGTCACCTTAGCGAACCTATTTGTATTTATATAGATTTAGTTGTATGTATAGTATGTATTAGTTCTTGTATGAAGGATAGGCTCGTACATATTTACTAGCTGACCCGGCAATGGTAGTTTTGATACATATGAAAAACAGTTACAAAAAAAAACTTAGGGGTAGATAACCCTTATTATTTAGAGGTATGACAAATAAATGTTGGCCTTTTCTCAGATCTACCTGATATGTACACAAAATTCCATCAAAAATAGTCCAGCTATTTCGGAGGAGTTGGGTAATAAAAACCGTTACACGAAAATTCTTATAGATTAGATTATATAACCAGATCTGTTTAAATGAATACATTTTCATTTATAAAATTCACTTCTTGTTTTCTCTGCATCGCCCGACGGTTGACTGCTAGAGAATACCTCGGGCACTTAGTCCGCTGATGCACTAAATGATGAATGAAATAAATTAAATAAAGCAGGTTGAACTAGTTGTTGACACCAAGTAATCTTGAGAATAATTAAAGCTTAGAAGAGAGTATATGAGTGTGGGAAAACATTTGTGCTTATACTAAAAAAAACATTCGTTATTAGTTTTAAAGAGTGAGCAAAATAATCATGCTTCTGGAATGGCTTATTGTTAGAATTATACTCATGACCAGCATTACCTAGGTATATTGTTCGTAACGGATAAATAGAGAATAGGTTATTAAAGTTTGCTTACAATTTTTTAAACACATAAGTAGGTGATAAGGGTAAGGGCACACATTGTGTTATAGAAAATGTTATTGTATTTTAAGTCGATGTTCTGATAATAGTTGAAAACTAATTTTGAAGAACCTTACTACTGTTTGAAATCTGTTAATTTATGATCAATAGTCCACTGCTGCTGTTTTTGATTTTGAGTCTAGATACTATTCTATCCAATTATTACTTGAAACATAGCAAAAACCAAACTTCAAACCTTCAAGAAAAGAGCGTTCTGCTTCTTAAAAGGCCGGCAATGCACTTGTGACGCCTCTGGTGTTGCGGGTGTCCATGGGCGGCGGTAATCGCTTACCATCAGGCGATACGTCTGCTCGTTTGCCTCCTATACCATAAAAAATCGGTCATTTTATCAGCATCGTAGATGTAAAATTTATCTGTACATTCAAGCACTATTCATTCATGACACTGCAATTATTGCTCTAGTACATTAATTCTGACATACAACTCACTAAATAATTGCAATTTTCTATAACACAATGTAATGTATTATATTTTAGAATTTTAAGCTTCCCTTCACACTAGCGGTTGTTTAATGTAGGCACTCAATGAACAGACAGTGTTCGATTCTGGTTATACAATGTGTGTGTATGTGTATTGAAACATCACAGATACAAATGTGCGCGCAGTACTGGCGTACAAAAATGAATGCGGTGCGCCTGCGCTTATGACCGTATGTGCTGTATTGACTGTATGTGCTAGTCACTACAAAGTGACGCTTCTATTGCATTTTCTATAGTCACATAACATGACACATACAGAGTGCGTATGTTATCCGTTCTCATGGCGTACCGTTTATGTTTTAACAAACGCTAGTGTGAATGGAGCCTAAGAATCTCTGTATAAGGTTCCTGTCTTAGCGTGTGGCGCCAAAGTATTTTGTTTGTTAATATTTAGTATTTTTCGGTACTTACTCATTTGCTTTAGTTGTAATGTGATGCTGCGCAATGATTTCATTTCTGTTCAGTTAATAATAAATTAAACTCAATGCATTTCTGAGAATGGAAGCTTATCATATGTAATAAATTTTATTGCATATTTCGTTGATTCTCGATGTCGACTTAGGTTGCTGTACCTTTTGATAAGGTCGGTGACTCTCGAAACTGGCCGAGAACTTTCGTAATACACAATGTATGACTTACAACCTTATATCTTTAATAATTATATTTTAACACAGGCTTATACACCCATAACAAATTAGTACGAAGGTCAGGTAATTATTTCCTATGAAATAAAATTACTATAATTACGACGTGTTTGCAATAGGAAATATTGGAATGGAATACAAATTAGTTGAGGCGTTATTACTCTTTTGTTTGGCTGTGAAACAGCTTATTTGTATGGCAATAAAAGTGATATTTTAATGATTTTGTTTTTTTTCTGCCTGCACCAAAAAGAAAATTATTCGAGTCTTAAAAAAATATTTATTCAGGAGTTTGAGATATTGTTATAATAGATTCGTCTTTATTGTGAGACTGACCAGACCGCTGAAAACATGTTTATAAATAAATATAAATATAATCATAGAACGGGCCGGCGGACCGGGAGGAAGTTGCCATGGTGTCTTTTAGCGATACAAAACAATCATCTTCTTTTTTTGTAGGAAGAATCCTACATAACACATCACATACAACAACAAACAACTCTCACACCTAAAAATTAAAACAAAAATAATTTCTCATTCACAAACACATTCTGTGTCATAACAGCGTAATATGTAGGCCCATTTGGGCTTATACTTTGATAGAGGGGAACGCCTGCAAATTGCTACTCTCTAGTATGTTGTTCTATGCTTATGATAGATAAATTACACAATATTATAGAAAATATAAAAAAAATATTTATTGCCTATGTAAGATTACAGAATCCTCATTAAACAACCCACGTGTCCTCCCACGTAATGTAAGAATGACCTATTACATCATACTGAAAAAATTGGTGGCCAACAAGTCGTTGAAGAATAAAAACACAAAACGTAGCAATTTAAAATCATTTAATCAATCTCAACAATAAATCGACTCCATTCATAAAATCACAGTTCGTTATTAATAACTACGTCCTTATTTGTATGTTTACTAAGTTATTTAATTGTCTATGACCGGGTACGATATATACATTGCTGAAACATCAATTTGTTTATAACTAATGATACTTCGGACACCTGATACACAACGCCATCTAATTTCACATTAGGCAGAACTTGTACAACGAAAGCTATTTTCATTAACAGAAACTAATGTACAAATTTGTTAATTTGTACGTATAAAATATAGAAACATCAAAACTTCTAAACAAATATTTTAGTTTATACAAACATCTGGTCATGCGCACCACCGAAGCAGTATACAGTTTATTAAGATCTTTTTATACAGAACAAATAATTGTGCGGTGTGTAACAAAATCTCAGAAATCGTAATAATAATAAGAATCTAATTATTACAATATCGTAATGTGGAGGAACGGGTCACATGTTCCTCCAACTCAAAGGGAGGATCCTCCGACCAGGCGAGGTGATCATGCCTGGCGGGCCACTGCCCAATGGTTGATGTTGGGAAGTTGTATATATGTTAATCGGCGCGAACTTCTATTGCGCGATGTAGGATTGGTAGCTTCTTCGTATACTACACTACCCCGTAGTTCAGTGTATCTTCGGTAGATGGCGTTGTCATATGCTTATGTTGCCGCTGTATGTGGAAGTCGCCACAGTAATAATAAGACGCCTATTATTGCGATTTCCATGGAAAAAGTATATACAAATAATACAGACAAGGGTATGCTTCAAGACAAACTATTGAAGTGTAAGCAATGTTTGTACCGATACCGTTTACTTTAAACGATCACACATCTATATCACAACGCAATTTATTGGAAATTACCAACTATTACATGTTCAAACGGGCTGCAGGAACTATTATAAATAATAATATAGTGTGTACTCTCAGGCGCGCAAGTAGAACTATCTCCAGGCTTATTTTAGGTACTGTGTGTTGGGGCGACCCGAATATATATTTAATTTACTCTTATTTAAATCATTAACGGTGGAATTTAATTTTTTTAAATTTAGTTACTGGAATACTGTAAATAAAAAAAAGGTTTATAAAATAATTTTTTTTCTTACGACTACTCAGAATTCACAAAACATTTAAAATAGGGTATGAGATGCATGCATTGACCCTATTCACTATAGGATTAGTGATCCTATTCACTGTGGGGTGCATGCACACCGCACCTATTAATTTCGTATATAATATAAATATATTATTTATGTTATATTTATTGTTTTCAAAACAGGCTCATTTTTCTTCATAATGACTTGTGGACGATTTCGGGTCTCAGTTAAAATTATAATGCTTTCTCATTTACATCAGAAACAAATGATAATTTAAGTTTATAGTCAGTTTTAACGAAATGTCAATATATAATCCTACTAACTAAACTAGATCATGCAACTCTGCTATGTTTAATGTATTTATTCAACAACCTTTCTGTGGATGGAAGTTATATAACATTGTAGGCCTTTTCGCGGCAACAGATTGATTGCATATAAATTTGCATTCAAAAGTCGGTTTGGCTTGAAGATTTTCATTATTATTTGCACTTCTTTTATATTTTTGGTTTTCAAAACAAAAAAGTGCGTGCGTACAAAGTACACATGTCAGAAGTGAAACTTCTTAGCTCTCTCCCACCTCTCGCTCCATGGCACTGTGCGTGATACGACAATCGCTCTATCTCACTTTTTCTCTCGATCTTTCTCACTTGCTTGCTCCCTACTCTCACTCCATCGCTATTTGCTTCATGCTACGTTCGCCCCGTCTTACTCTCTCTCAATCGGTCTCGATCGCTCTCTCTCTCTTTTTCGACACTTCCGTTGCATACTTGCGTGACGTTACATTTGTAATAATTTTACCCTCATGCGCCTAAAGAAGTTTCACTTCAAAAATCTTTAAAAATACTTGTAATATCTTTAAATAAACTTCATTAAAATGTCTACCACTATGGTTCGTAAAATAATATCATATTTTAGGACAATTGCCGCAATTGACAAAAATGAATTTCTGCAAAAGAACAATGAGAGCAGAATAGTGAAGTACTTTTTAAAAGTAGGTATATTCACATTTCACAGAACACATTCGAATATATATATAAAATCTTCTATCTGCAGTAAGACGAAATGGTTAGACAAAAATTACTATACGATACACGTGCCCATTTGGCTATGGATACTATCGTACTTGTCACTGGTAATGTAATTATGCCTAATGTACATAACCAATAAATAAATGATTTATAAATAACTCATTTCATAAAGTACAAGAATCTTGAAGGTTTTTATATCTATTAACAAGTCTTAAAATTCAACAGAAAATTGTTACTAAAATAAAATAAAATAATCTGTTATATCCCTGTTAAATCGCAAACATAATTAAACTTAATTTCTATTACGTTAAGGTAGTTTCTGATTAGCAGAAGAAATCAAAACCTTTACGCGTCCTAACTTACATAAACTTAGCATAGACTAATCAACTGACAGATATCTCTAGATGAGCGTGGTTTTACTCTATGAGTATAACATTATCTCTCTTTTACACAATATTTACACTACTTACTATTTCTTTCTAATATAGTTCTAAACTCTTCTACCACACCGCATTGTCAATGTCCTGTCTCTTTTGTACGCTAATATGACTAAGTAACATGTCACGTCGTAAGATTAAAACTTCGTAGTAAAAGTGTGCTTCTCATCTTTGACGCCGTTTACTCCATTTGTGCCGTTACTATTTAATTCTAGAATGTTCTTCTCACTCAGTGAGCTGTGCTTCAGTCCGTAGAAGAAATAAATAAGGTAGCCTAGAAAAGAGATGAAAAATAATTGTGAAAAAATCTTATGATTTCAAGAAAATCCTGAACATTTGGATAGTTTGAAGTAAAATTTCTGTTTTCTAAGTAGAGGCCTCTCCTCGCCACTTGGTTCAAACGTCGCTCCGCATCCAGCTCATGCACAGATCATCACTCCGCCTGGCCTGCGGAGGTCCTACACTACACGAGCAGGCCTATGTCCAGCAGTGGACTGCAATAAGCTGATGATGATGAAGTAGAGGCCTATGTATAACAGTGTATTATAATAGGCTGTTGCTGAGGTGAGTTTAAAGGCCTAATCAAATTTAAGGAAATTTCTGAACAAATTGCGCAAGCTTGACGACCTATCAAACGCAACGCCAAAACACAAACAACAAACTCAAAGTACTGAGCCGAAACCATATAAATGTTGCTATCGGCTGGATAAGAAGAAAAACATAAAAATGTCATAACAGAGTTTGACTGTTACACAGGGTCGTTTATGACACTCCTCTACCGTAAATTAAACTTAATTCTCAACTTACCAATAACAAGCCAGATGATGAATCGCACCCAGGTCTGATAATCGAGCTGAACCATCAGGTAAACATTCATACACATACTTAGAAAAGGGACCAATGGTACCAGTGGCACCTGTTAACAAAATTAAACGTCATTTAATAAATGGTGATAACAGATTTTTACAATTTATATTAACAAAAAAACGTGGCATAAATGTCAAGTATCGCTTTTTCACGTACACGTAGTGGTTTTTCCAGCTTTCTATTATAAAATAACTTGGGTACATAGTATATATATATAAATATGCTTCCAAAATTCTTTAAAATACTTTCACAATCAATTAAAATGAGAATACTGACCGCGAAGGAAAGTCCAGTGACGTCATTCCTGGGCTGTCGGTACAGCACGAGCAGGAGTACGAGCAGCGCCGCGCCGAGCACGCCGAGCGCCACGCTGCCCGTCTCGCAGCGCAGGAGCACGCATGTCGCCAACGCCACGCCGACTGTAACAACATCATGACACATTTTACCTGCAGTCTTTTGTTACCTGTTTTTGGCCAGGGCGAGCCACAAATACTGCATCAATGGGCCGGCTCGACCGGAGTGCTATTATGACCTCACAGAAAACATAGGTGTGAAACAATTCCTCCGACTGAGTCAGGATACCGGACGCCCATCCTCACCCCACCCCAACACAGGCAAGGCTACAGTTTATATTAGTTGACATTTCAGTAGTAGAATTTTATTTTAAATACATTAGTGGGATAATCATCTATGTTACAAATATATTTTATCTATTTGTATTGAAAATTGCTATGTATACTTACAAACAATTAAAATAGTAACTTTAGCAATGCTGGATGAAAGTTGCGACGGGAATTTGATGCCGAGCAGATTGAACAGTTGCTTGACCACTTCGTACGGTGTCTGTGGAGCTGGTTTAGTGCCTTGTAACTGAAGGGCCTGTTGTTCTTCATATCTGGAAGAAATAATAAGTTTTATATGTTAAAAAGGGGGTACAAAGAACTTACTTTGCACATAGGAAGATTTTATTTGCACTGTTTATAACTGTAATTTTATGCTTTTGAATCAAACAACACAGCAATGTGGACTGCCCTTTAAAATGATATCTAGTATGTCCTTTTAATATTTTCATAAAGATACTTAGAAGAATTAAAGCATAAACTAAGTAATCTACGGCGACCGTGATAGGCGTTGCGTTTTGTGAACATTTCAATGTGGTCCAAACGCAACACCGAACAAGATACGCCGGTGACCCCACAGAGCCATTTTCCAGTGACATACCAGTAACAGTTGGAAGCAACCCCTACCTAAGTATGAGCACGCTGGTTGCAACAATAGTGTAGGCGAGCAGGGTACCAATGGACATCATGTCTATCAGCTGATCCAGGTCGAATAACGTGGCCATGATTGCTGTGAAGAACAAGGTCGTAATATTTTCAATATGATTGTATGAATCATTAAAGGTTTCAAAAATGTAGTTTATCTGTATTTTAATGAAAAAAATTAGTAAATAACATATTTGTAATACACACCCATCTGATCAGGTACATTAAACAAAGCCGTTTACATATTAAATAGCATTATTGTATAGCGTATTTATTCGTGATAAAATTATTTAATAAGTCACGAGACCTTCTAATAGGCACGGATAGGCTAACTCGTTTGAAACGTTGGGTAATAGAAGAAATCGTAACTTTTATTTTTAAATAATCTAGGCTAAGTCTCGCTATACAAGAAAAACTATGTGTATTACACATACAATGATACTATGAAAGTCACGTAAATCAACAAACAAGATTTATAGAAGATATAATCGAGTATAGATTTACATAGAGTAAATTATATAATATAGAATTTTTGCTTATCGAACCGACGACATCTGAGTGCAATAAGTATGAGAAATGTCATTAGTAAACTGTCATATTGTGTAGTATTTAATATTATGCTATTCACAAGATTTGTAAGATGCAAGAAAACGGTAGATTATTTTTTTTTAATAATTAAAAAGTTACCAGCTAAAAGTCCGCTAAGTATCGTAGCCAACAGAGGTGTTTTAGTTTTCGAATTGATCATCGCCAGCGGCCTGAACAGCACTCCATCACTCCCCATGGCATAGAGTACCCTAGGTAGAGGAAACATGGCACCCAGCATGGAAGTGCAGAGAGCGAATATCGCGCCAATGGTGACAATCCACTTGATGGCGGGAAGGTCCACCACGGTGAACACGTAAGGGAAGGGAGCTTTGGCATCCTGTAAGGCAGAGAATATTATATGAATTTAATGTGTAATTTTAGCATTTCAAGGCATGTTGTAGTCGCCAAACTTAGATTGCAAACAGCTAGAAACAATTTATCAGGCAATAAGCCTGGCCCAAATAAATTACAGCTGGCAATCAATTCAAGTCTCATAGTCTTCTACCATTTTTTTTCCTTTTTTTTTCCTGCAAAAATCCCTTCGGATACCATCTCCTGGTGGTATGTCGGTCTCGAACCGACTAAAACTGTACACTATCGCGGGTACTAAGATCCGGGGAACCAGGTACACCCTAGAAAGGAAAACCCTGGAACCCCATCGTACCTCGGGCCACCTACGGTTTCTAGATGACCCCCTCCTGAGTAGAAACCCCTATGTTTCTGTTGCTGCCCCAAAAGACAGAGCGCGTGCATTGCGAAGCATGCGAACCCCCACCAGAGCCTGCTTCTGCTAGGGCGACAGATCATTTTGCGATAGTCTTCTACCCTAATGCACAAATCAAAAACTGTTCTAAACCTCAACTAACTCAATTCAGACATAACTATAAAGTTTGTAATGTAAAAAAATGATCCATCAAATCGCCACGTCGAGGAAAAGTTAAAAGTAGTATTTTGTTTTGTTAACAGCCTTGGTGTATTAGCTCTAATTTTAAATACGAAGTAGGTAGTAGTAAAATAACGTTAAAATATGCTAACCTGCAAATAATATGGCAGCATCATCGTCAAAACCGTCGCAATACTGAAGTATGAGACGAAGACGGCGACTAGTGACAGAATGATGGACAGAGGAATGTCCCTCTTGGGGTTCTTCGCTTCTTCTCCTGTGGTTGCCACGCAGTCGAACCCGACGAAGCCGAAGAAGCATTTAGCAGCGCCTGCCATGATACCGGCCAGACCAAACGGCGCAAACCCACCGCTACCGGCGTCGGCTTTGTATTCCTCAGGAATGTTGGCCGGATCGATCCTCCAGTTATCAGGATTGCCTTTAAAAGATTACATGTGGTGAAATGAATACTTTATCTACAAATTTCTATAAATGATCGAGAGGGTAATAATCGAGAAGGTAAAACAAAAACTGATTATTGATGACTCATTCTAGACACCGTTGAAACGAAAGCCGGATCAGACATTTTGATCCACGTTATAATGGACAAACATACGAAAACACATGTTAATTTGTAATATCTTTTTATATATATTATTATATATATTTTTTGTATCGTGATAATGGGAAATAATAAACTAATTAACTGATCTATTTACCGGTTATCCTTTAATATGCTCTCATTTTTCCGCATCCAATCAAAGAAAACTTGAAGTTTAATGGGAACAGGTCATATTTTAGAAAGTGTGACTAAATAGGCATATGGTATATAGGTTTGCATCAACTTAGTAAATAAATCCTGCTCTATAAAGCCAACTAGATAAACCCACATCGGACGAACGGATGTATCTTCGGGCTGTAATCTAAAATTTGCATAATTTTATCGGCAAATTGAATAATCCTAACACTAATACTCATTGGAATATTAACCAACAACTTTGTGTTTGCAAACGCCAACAGGACATACCAGTATTTAGTGTAACGGAGAAAGTGGCAGTGGAAACGCAGGCTTGCCGCAGCCGTGAGTTATCACCGTGTTTTAGCAACAGGCTAGTTAGAAGAAAGTTAACATCAGTCGTATAAGCAAGTCGTGAACAAGCATAAATCTTCATGTTTATCTTGACACCCCTATCAAAGATATCTAAAACTCCTGTAACTTTCACGGGATGTTTTCTGCAGTAATAAGTTACTAAGGTAAAGCAGGATATATTATGTTTCACTTCAGGGAAAGTCGTCACCTTATCCTTAGTTACCAAGCCCTCGTTTCTTTCATTCTATGAGAAATGAGAAAGCAGCGTTTGAAATGAGATGTAATTTAGAGTATAATAAGACATGTGACGCCTCTATGTACCTAATAGGTTTGTGATAGATTGACGTTATGCTATCCCCTTTATCAAGATGTAACTGTTTTTCAGTCGAGTGTTTCGGTCCTTCTTTCCAAAATCGTTAATTCATCTATTCTTCTGTATTATTTTGTTTTGGCCACGTGACTTAGCGTTGACATGATCTCATTCTCATGCATTTGTTCGTTTTTAATAACTATTTCGTTTGTAGAGTGTCAATTTGACTAGGGAGGCAGGTTGCACTGGTCCTCGTCACAGGCCGATCGTGTGCCAGTAATTAGAGGGCATCTAATTACTTTCATGAGATTGTCTTTTTTTTTTTTTTTTTTTATATTTAAGCTGCCAAAATGTCTCTGCCCTGCCTGATGGAAAGCATGAGCAGAATCCAAGAGTGGTGGCCACCATCCTCAATGCGAAAAAGAACAATTCAGCATGGTGACCCACACTATGGTGGCCTGGGGGGAAGGGGGATGGTGAGGGGATAGGGGACGTTGGATTGGGGTATGGGCCTCCGGTATCCTCACTCACTCGATGAAACACAGCGTAAGCGCTGTTTCACACCGGTTTTCTGTGAGGCCGTGGTATCACTCCGGTCGAGCCGGCCCATTCATGCCGAAGCGTGGCTCTCCCACGGTGAATATTTGTATTAATTCTTGTATATACCTATATATACATCATGCAACGCAAATGTTCAAATATTAGTATTTGGAATTTTTAATACATTTTGGTGAAAATGTTTCTCTGAAATATACATACTTATGCATACATATCTATTATTTACGTAAGATAGTAAAAATGAAGCATTTAATGTTAGCTAATCTCTGTAAAACTAATACTCAATGTAAACTTGAAACGTTTATGAAACACTCCACATTCTATCATTTAATTCTACGATTATAGTATCATTTATATTAATTATGTGCAATATTGAAGCAATATCTCACCTTCAATAGTATTAACGATAAAGGTATTTAATTCTGATTGATCGGGGTCAACGACTCAACTTTTATTACACTGCACTCATAGACACAAACATAATAAGTTTATTATAGATAAAACAGCAATCTAAATTATAGTTTTTAGCCATAAAAGTGGATATCACTTCAATCACTTAATGATTGCTCAATTTGAGATCTTATTAAGCAATTATTTAGTGATGAATATATATATTTAGATAATAATAAAATAGTAGTATTGTCACATGCTATGATTATGACGGATATTATAAACAAACTACGGAGTAATTACTAATCCTGCATCGCAATATAGATTTTTTTGCACTGATTGTATACATAAAATACTATTTTATAATATATAATAAACTTCCCAACATCACCCGTTGATCACCTCGCCTGAACCCTCCGTTTTTGTTGGAAAGACATGACACCCTCTCCTGCACATACCGAATGGATTTTTTGGTAAATATTCTAAAATGAAACCTAGCTACATTGATTTATCGACCCCGAAACATTTTGCTTATTAAATTTCATGAAAATCGTTGAAGCCGCTTCCATAATTCAGTTTATATATATGTGTATATATATACAAGAATGACTCGTTTAAAGGTATTAAATAGGCAAGCATTTTAGACCTAACTTTATTTATTATTTGTAAGTTGGTACTTGGTTGGTATACTAAATTGTTATCGGTACTTTGAAAGGATAAATTTTAACAGTTTTTCTTGTAAATTTATGACTCAAATCTGGTATAACTCAGACAAGAGAGCAGTTCAGAAATTGTTGTAGTTTATTTATGGCGCGGATGTGTCTAGTGTCGGTCTGTATTTCTCAATTGAAGTTGCTCGTCCACTTAAAAGATATACATAGGTTTAGATAACTGGATACTTGTGGCTTTTACTGACTGACTTTAACTGCAGAAAATGGTAAGTCACATTAAGAATTTACATTATCTATACATTAATAAAATAGAAAAAAACGCCCCTTTTTACAAAAAATATGTGAACAAAGGAGTATGAAATTTGGCATAGTTAAAGTTTATATATTGGAGCGTCGAATTGTAAACATTGGGCGATCACTAGTACTAGTTAACAGTAATGCTGTCAATTCAATTGTTCCTTCACTCTCACAATGGGATGATCTGACCACACATGAGAACACAGATGCAGGACACACAAATTCCTATATTACCTGTGATAACCTACGTGGAATTCAAATTAGATTACCCCTTTTTGTAAATATGTTTTATGTGTAATTGCTTGAAGTCCGGGGTTCGGTCAACTATGAAAACCTGTTGAAACAAACACAGCAAAGTGCCTTTCAAATCCTTCCAAAGGTACTTGTTGCGTATAAACATGAATGCAAATATTCGTACTGAATGTCCTACTTATTTAAATTCCGTCCATGTATTTATTTACTTTGAATGATTAATTAGTTTAAGGTAAAAAATTATCCAACCATTAAAGGTTTAAGGAAATAATTTTGGTTCTACGGCCTTTGCAGTTTATTAGTTTTGTAATTTCACAACCATCAACATCTTGGAGTAAGAACTAAAATACATTACTTTTATGGGTAAGGTCACACCAACCAAATCACCCCAAGTCTTAAACGGAGTTAAACTACGCGTTCCTGTAATTTGGAAGTTAGGTTTTAAAAAACAAAAGAAATAATGTTAGTCACGATCGACAATTTGGAAGAGGTAGACAGGTGTATAGAATACATTGGATGCCGAAGACTGGAACTGGACTGGAAGACTGGATGTGGAAATAGCCTAGTTCTTGGTGCGACTGCTAAATCAACCACACCACCACAGAGTTATAAGACGTTATTTCTTTGTGTCAATCAATCAACAACCCATAATGTCCCACTGCTGAGCTTGGGTCTCCTCTCAGGAGAGGGTTAAGGCCATACGTCCCCACGCGACCAAGTGCGGGTTGGAACTTTTCTTTTTGTGGTTACCAGGAAACAAAATTAGTGTAAATATAGGAAAATGTATAGTGTTAAATACTTACTGTAAATGGCTCCGGTTACAACCACAACGATGACAGTGATGAGGTTGAGCGCTGTGAACACGTTGTTCAGCTTCGTGGACTCCTTCACACCAACACCCAGCAACACTGCAGCATATAACATAAAGTAAGTGATGTGCTGGTTTCATTTGGTTAATTTTTTTCCTCTTTAATTGATGATTCAGATATAAAAATGCCCCTTATTGCCATTTTAATCATGATGTAATATTATTATTATTATGCACACATATATATGCACAATTATATACACATTATTATCATGATCATGATGTAATAGCCCACCTCTGAACGTAGGCCTCTTCATATAAAGGAGAAGGATCGTAATTTACACAATAATCTGACTCTGCCTGATATCGAAACAAAATTCAAAGCCTAGAGAAGATCGTGAGTCTAGTTCCGAGCACTCTTTTGAGAAGGCATGATGACAGTAACCAAGAGCCACTAAAATTATGTGTTTATCGTATGTTAAAATAATAATAATAATCGACGGTCTTTTTCTTCTTTTGATGATATGGCAATCAGCCGGATCAGCTATTTCTGCCAATGTCAAATATTTCAAGTCTTCAATTCTAAGTCTGCGAGTCTTCAAGTCTTCGTCGAGATGGACTTAATGATAAAAAATATAAAAAATGTAGATGAAAAAATGTGAAATGGGGACCGTCTTTCGCAAAAACAAAAAACCATATTCGACGGTCACTTCACTATTTGCTATAATTGACACTAGTTGACAAATGGCGACGTCGCGCCTGCCACAAACAGACGCCATGACACCACCGAGCGTTTTAGTGTGAACTAACCATTTAAATCGCAATTTTTTCCTATTAAAACTTAATATTTTGTAGAAATACAACTGTTTTGACTATAGGAGATAGTTCCGAACATCATCAAACAGTATTCCAATTTAGTCATGCGTATTCAAAGGTTTAAATAGAAATCGTAGATAAAAAATAAACACGAAGGTCGACAAACAAAAAACGATTAATAAAGTTAAAAACTAAATAGATATTAATTTAATAAATTTTAATAACTAAAATATAATGAATTTAAAATAGCTTAAATAAAAATTTGCTATTTTTCTTTCATTAGGACAATTTTTTAGTGGCTTAACAAAGAACATCTGGTTGATTGGCGGTATTAGCCTATTATCAAAACCGGTACCGCTATAGCTGTATTAATAAACATTTGGAAGTTTTACACACAATCAAACTCTAAAAACACTTTATAACATTTCTCCGACTGCGATTCGCATGAACTATATTTTGCATTAACCTACCACTCTAACAATGATCTATTTAAATTCATAAAAATCAAATCGAGAACTTCCACTTTATTAAGGTTTTCGAAAAAACTAGTGATAAATAAGCCAGTAAGCGATTGGCTATAATAGGTACCTACATATTTAACAGCCGAGAACTAGTTCTGCTTCATACGTGGTCGGCAGTCCACAACTGTGCACTTTTGGCAAAAATGCATTTGACTTACCTGTTATAACAGCGACCAGTCCAAAAGCAAAGAAGTCTGGGTATTCAGCAAGAAAAGAAACGCTGATTGGCGCGACTTCCTTCATTGTGTTTTCCATAGTTTTGTTGGTCAGACTGTCTATATACAAAGCCATGCCTTTGGCGACGCTGGCTGTACCGATGACGTACTCCAAGATGAGATTCCAACCGATGGTGAAGGCGATGAACTCGCCCACACTGATGTAGCTGTACACATATGCTGAGCCGGCTTTCGGAACGCGAGCGGCGAATTCTGCATAGCAGAGTCCTAAAAAACATAATTAAAACATTTAATGTTTATTGAGTTCGAAACTTACGGCCATTAAGGGCACATTCAGGCGTAGAAACTAAAAAAACAACTGCTGATTGTAATACGTCACGATTATTCTATGAACGCGTTCTATCTATTTTCAATGAACATTGAATTTTATCTTTATGTGTAGTACTGTTCCTACTTTTTAAAGTCTTTTTTATTTAATTCTGTGTTCTATATATAAGGCTAAATAGTTCTTATGGTACAAAAAAAAAACTAATCTAGAAGAGACATGACGTTCAAAATACGAACGGGTACAGTACGTTGTACACGGGTACAGTACCACGTACAGTAGTCACAAATTGACATTGTCAAACGAAATAGCTTTCTGATAAACACTCGAGATGAAAGATATATAATTTTAATGGGTTGTTTGTTTTATTTGATAATTAACAAAATAAATCTTAAGTGCATTGTGTTCTGAAAACATGTTGAGTCGAATGAGATATGCACTATAATTACTCAAAAGATTGTAATTAATACAATGATATATAGGTAAGTTTAGGTTGTATTTTGGACATCTTGGGACATTTTGGTTGTAGGTACTTTGAATTACCATACATTAAAGGGAATCCCAAAGAAACGGAAAACAAACACAAGACTGCAACAATGCAAATTAACTAAAATTTAGATTAATTCGATGACCGCATTTATTATGACTAATTTTGGCAATTCAAGTAAAAAAGAAATACAAAAATAGAAACGTTAAAAAAACAAGCGAAATTGCGATCAAGCTCCGTGACGTCCGGTTTACCCGTCAGCTAAGTCGTATTGTGTTGTTGTTCTAAGCGGGTATAATAATACCGTAATTACAAAATCAGATATTAAGCATGGTACGCATCATGTTTCCCAGCTCCTTTTTTTATGGACCTGTCAAATTGACTACTCTGTCTGAATGAAAACATAAGTAGAATCCAAGAGTTACAATACTCATTGGGAATGCAGGCAATGCAATATGGTGACCTACACTGTGGGGGCCAATAGAGATGCTTCTGCATCATTGGGTCTCGCACTCACTAACAAAACACGACAGCATGAATGCTGTCATTGTAAGTTGGTCTTCTGTGAACGATATTTCATTTCGGTGTCAAGTATTTCCTTTTTATACTACGGCTCGACCGGAATGACACCATGATCTCTCAGAAAATCGATGTGCAACAATTCTTGCGTTGCTTTTGACCGAACGAGGATATTGAGGGTCCAAACTCCTAATTCTAAAGGGAGAGGTTTAAAAAGACTGGAACTCGCTTGTAAGATACTAAACGGTTACTGCCAGGACATGAAATTACAAATAAAATATATATGAAAAATATTACAGAATAGTGGACAAAACGTAAAGTAAGGAGTAACACAGAAGACTGTCGGAAGATCTCAAAAACATTTGCAGGACATTTACAGATGCTTTTCGTGGAATCGATTGTTTAGTTTTTGTTTTTTACACACGAAGGAACAGCATTTGGCTTTGTGTCAGTAGAATTAGGAAAAAGGAAGGTCTAATGGGAAGATATTGTAGGCAGCTAATGTCTAATAATTTACAACTAGCTTGTAGTTCTGGGTTCTGTCAGTACACGGAACTGGTGCAGCCTATATTAGGCTTTTCGATTCAGTTCACACCTGATTGCAACTTACAAATGTTAAATCAGTATCCTTCAGATTGCATCAAATGCAGCTATTTCTAACTCGTCACGTCACGTCACGTAAATATTTCGTTGTACTTATTTATGATAAGTTTTACTTTTAGTAGATAGAAGGAGAATTGGGTAAGTTTGTTCTTAGTTATGAATTAGGACCATCTCTCCAATGTTCCGAAAACTAGATTTTTTTGTGATCGTTCGTTTAGAGATGTTTTACTTTTGGTTATTATTTAAAACATGAAAAATGTTGTTATCTAATTTTATTTGATTGTAATTTTGGTTTGATTTGGTGGTGATTCAATAAGACTTAGTATTATCAGTAAAAATATTATTATTTCGAAATATATTATTTCAAATTACACAGTAATTTACTCTTTATGGCCCCAACAGACCTGAAACCCTTTGAAACATACACATAAAATCTTGTACTAAACAACCTTCAAGTAAAACATTTTGAGGAAGTGTTTGAGCAATATAAATATGTATGTACATGGTATAATTTTTAGCCCATTTTTTGTAAGTCGTCAAGCTCGTACAATAGTACGAAGACCTTGGAAAGGGACGGTGCGACTACTTACTGTTGCGTATACATTTATTACTTTAATAGTCTTGCGTCGTTGCGACATTTGTTTTGATTACTTTAAGTTGTTGCATTCAAGTGTTGAATGAAAATGTTATGTATAGTAGCTATTAGTAACACGTTCTTGTTTCGCATGAGTGTCCAGCAGAGTTTCTTAAGTAATATTTATTCGTGTCCAAAGAACCGACATCGACGACAGCGAGCCGGTTCGTTTCTGATGAAGGACGGGTCTACGGGGAAGGTGTAAAAAATGTATATAGAATCAGTGTGAGCGTTTAAATTTAATGGCAATATTTTTCATACACTGTACAGCTTTTTTCTGCATCTAGTCGTTGCAACAATACGTACGCACAGTGTGCAGGGGCCTTTACTAACAACTGTTGGGGCGAAATCAGTTTGTGAAATCATAAATATTCTAGACAATTATCGACAAATACCTGTCGATTACAAAAGTTAATGTTGGCATGGGTATTTATAAAAAATGTATTAACACAATACATAGCCGAGATAAATAAATACAGGTTTTTACGTACAACGTGTACGTACCATACAATAGGTAAATCTTTAGAATTATGTACTACAGAAGGAGTACCGTGATGTTATTGATTTGGCTTGAACAAAAATACGTTTTGTATTTTTTTCTTGAAGTAGGTATGTAGGTAGATAACATAATAATTACGCAAGTACAAATTTTATCTTATTACTATTAGAAGTGCAAACCTAGTCTAAAAGGTAATTCATTTTGCCGTTTCAAAATTATATCTCCTGTGAGCCAGCGGGATAACGAATCGATGAAGCTAAATAAGGGGTTCAGTTATAACTCACGTCTGCTGCCTGCATAAGAACTTAAGCATGTTTGCATCATAATTTACTGCAGATAATACCTTTAAAACAAACAATAGAAAACTTACCAGCGAAAGCTGAGGCTATAGCAGCTACCAAAAAACTGATGGTGACAGCAGGCCCAGCAACTGTCTTTGCCACAGCTCCTGCCAGCACATATACTCCTAACCCAAGGGTACTACCTATGCCCAACCCTGTCAGATCTATTAGGCCGAGACATCGCGCCAATGGGGTTGAATTGTCATCTTTGAATTCTTTGCATCGTCGAAATGCTGCGAATAATTTTGCGATACCCATCTGAAACAGAAGAAAGATTCGGTTAATGTTGAATCCACTAGCCACCATAAAACTTGTTATAGTTTTCTTTATTTGTGGAGAGCTTGGAGAGATAGATAGATAATACTTTATTTGTACACCAAGGTTTACAAATAATGTACAATCCTAAAAATTAACAAAAAAGAAAATGTGATGTACAAAGGGTGGCGTTATTGCTCATAGCAATTTCTTCCAGGCAACCTTTGGATTGACAGATTTCATTCTAAGCTGGAGAGAGTGGATGTCTTTCGGTTGAGATGATGATGATCGCTTTTAGCATGGGAAATTTTCATAGGTATAGTCAGCCCTACACTGACTTTCCTATGGGCTCGCCTTCTTTATCATTTTCAAATTATAAAATACTTGAGACCCTGTCGATTAGACCTCGTGATGGGACATACGGGTTGTATAGATCAAGAATAATATTAAAGAAATATTTAACGAAACTTGTAACTAGTGGGGGTTTTAAAACTTTAACGAATATCAACTACTTCTATTTCCCATAACAAAACAAGAAGATTTTTCAAATGTAGATATTTTTTATTGACGTATCTTGAGAATGTAATCTATTCCATATTCTTATTAACAATAGTATGCGGATGTGTGGAAACCCACATTTATGAGTATTATTTGAGATATAATGCCATTGTTTTAAATACAACACACATTAATTAATTGTTTAAGTACATCGTCCGATTCTATAAAAAATATAACCTGTAAATTATAGTACAATAAACTTAATAGCAACTGAAAAATTACATTAATAAAATTTTTGTATTGTCTGCATTCGTAGTGAGTATGGTGATCGTAGAGATATTTTGGGATTCTGCTTTTCACCAGACAGCGTATAGTCACTTTGGAAGGCGTATGTATAAAAAAACGTCTGAACTTAAACATATAAATCATTCAAGGTGCACATTTACTTACATTCAGTCCAAACTCCTAAACGGCTGAACTGATTTTGATAATTTAGTTTCATAGTTCGGTTAAAAAAAAACAAAAATATCAATTTGGGTAGCTAATTGATTCGACCCGCGGCCTTATCTGCTGATGAAGTTATACCTTAGGCAACACCGCGGGACTCATCTAGTTATATATAGTTCACGTTATCGTGTCACGTTTTTGCTCACTATGAACTCCGAAACTATCTTACCGATGTTTACATCTTTGAAATGTGTGCTTTGCTGGCGAGCCTAAGATAGAATAGTTTTAAAAGCTAGCTAACCAGTCATCAATTATGTGTTAAAAAAAAGACGCCGAAGGCTAAAGTCTTGTTTTTTTCTTTGAAAGTATAACTGTATAGTTGAGTCGCCTTGAAACACAAGTTACAGAGCGAACAATAGTAACACATTATAAAATGTTTAAGAGATAACGAACTACCGTTATGTTAACTACCACCCGCGAGTGCTATATGTTATTGTCACTAGCTAATTTTAAAGACATCCAGCTATTGCCTGCGGCACCATCCGCGCGTGTATCGATTTCCGCGGTAAAGAGCACCCCGTGTCCTTACTCAAGAATCAAAGTATCTCTATGATCAATTTCATTGAAATCAGTGCAGCAGTATAGCCGTAAAAGTATAACAGACCAATAGAGTTACCATCAATTTATATTAATATAAGCTTTTGCCCGCGGTTCTGTCGCGGGTACGTCGGTTATTGCGGTGTGAAGTGGTCCATGTCCTTCCGTAGTAGTAATCAAAGTATCCTCATGCCAAATTGAACTAAAATCAGTGACGCGGTTTAACCGTGAAATTGTATACTGACGGGAGGATTACGATTACTCAACAGTTTCCCAACTGTTGTAGCCTCAGTGCTGTTGTTTCAAATCATTGTTGAAGTCAAACTTTGTTCGTCGGCTTTTGTGAAAATATTTTAGAGTATATTTTTAATATCTACAGCAGTTATAATTTGTTATATTATTAATGAATACCACGTGTCGTGAACATAAAATAATTATGTCATAATAAATATTTATTTAAATCTAAACGTTGTATGTAATTTCTGAATACTAATATTACCAACTGTGAGTTTTTATTAATTCTTGCTATAATTGTAGTGAACATTTTTATGTAAATATCTTCTTTATAAATAAAACTGAGTCGAGTTTATAACTATTGAAGTATATGTATGTTATTAATACGTGAACCAATAACTGTGGGCCCCTTTTTACGAAAGTTAAGAGAACGGAGAAATATGAAATTGGGCACAGTTAAAGTTAATACTGAGGAGCAGTGCACTTAGACACAAAATAAAAAACAATTGATTATGCTCGAAATTCGACCACGATTGCGATCGCTAGTACATATTTAAATTATTAGGTTAGTTATCGCTGTGAAGTTGTATCGACGAAATGGGGAATACAAGCTGCAGCTTGAGCAGTTCGCATATCCTTCTCTACTCAGTTACAGCCTTTTTATCACGGCATCGCGGTAAATAGTAGCCTACGTGTTAGTTACATAAATCCGTCACAGGCCTATAAGGTACTGCAATGCTGCTAAACCAGGAGTCATAGTTAATCCCAATAATGTATTTATATGAATTTATACTACATACACAGTACTAGGATTTCCAACAAATTTATAAGAAATACTTAAAACATCGTGTAAATCATAAAATAATACAACACGATTCAAAGAACTATCGGGTCTTAAGACTATTTGTGTTTGAGTACCTAGGGCATATAAAATACCGTCGCACAGCTAATGAATAAACGTTTCGAGTGTACAAATTGTGAACACCTGGCTGTTGTATTTATATATATTTTTTATATACACATGTTACATACATACATTATACTATTTGTCATTTTATGTTCTCCCTTGCAAACCTACAATACGGTGTACAGATAAAGAACTTTCTATATATCTACGCATTCATATTATAAGTGTACATTTTGATGATAGAAGTTTTAATCCCACTTACGTGAGGAGAAGGCACTCCAGGCAAAAATAGCAAAATTTTGGGAAGTAATGAAATTTAGATAAGAATGGAATGCAATGGTTAGAAAGGGATTTTGTATTTCTTATAACTTGTTACTATCACTTGTTACTTTCTGTTAGCCCGATAACGGTACAAAAGGTGTACTTGTTTAAACGGTCCCCAGCTATTTCATTCTGCGTCCACAAATTGTTTTTTTGAGTCTGGGTGTTGCTTGTATTCGTGTTATAAATGTTTATGTAGGCCTCCGGTACACAGTACAGAGGAGAAGAAGACAAGTTTATCTATACATTAATACGTAAAGAAAAAAACTTTGTACCCCTTTTAACGAAAATTATTAGAGCGGAAGAGTATGAATCTTTAATTGTGCCATTAAAGATTATAGATTATTATTATTTAAAGATTATAGATTATTATTATTTAAAGATTATAGATTATTATTACATTAAAGAAGGAGAAATACAGAAAACTTTAACTTTTTCCATTGGATAGGCAGCAAACGTGCAGACATATCGATTGATGTTAAGCGATTACCGCCGCCCGTGGACACCCGCAACACCAGAGTCGTCACAAGTGCGTTGCCGGCCTTTGGGGGATGGGGAGGGGAATGGGGGAAGGTTTTGGGTATGGGCCTCTGGTTTCACTCACTCACTCAATGAAACACAGCGCAAGCGCTGTTTACACCGCTTTTCTGTGAGGCCGTTGTATCACTCCGCTCGAGCGAGCCCATTCGTGCCGTACTCGCACGCTTACAAAACTGCGGGTATTGACTTGGGACGGTGTATTTCTATTTATCAAATATAAATAAATAGTGTTTACGATCGTCGATTGACACATTAGATATGCATGATATAATGCCGCTGTATTCATTGTGTATAACGGCATTGACCGTGGTGTATTCAGTAATCGTGTTGTACCTGATGTCACGGTTTGTTCAGGCATTCTACTCCCTGAATAGCTGTTCCAGGTGATTACACTCGGCCTTAATGAAGCATCAGTTCCTGCTGTAAGTGGTATTGACGGCTAAAATTACGTAATCATCTGTGTTCAAATTAATAAAAAAATTATTATATACTACATAAATATATACCAATCTACATTTATAATATACTTCATTTTTCAATTTTTCTTGATTCGGATGAAATACATTGTTTTTATACAATATTTTGTATGTCAATTCCATTAAGCTTTGTTTTAATTTAACCCTATTATAATTGTACATATTTGATTATATACAATGAAACTGCCTCGTTGGCCTAACGGTTGGCGAATGCGATTGCTGAACATAAAGTCTCGGGTTCGAATTTGCGCCGAACCTGTTTATGCGCACACACTTGTACACTGTAATATCTCCCGTGTAGTTGGCTGGCATCAGTCATACTCGGCTGAAGAAGGCTGGTGGCCACTGGCTACCGTGGCCGAAATCGGATAGGAGAACACTATCATCATACTTATTAGAGTATTCCAGAGCCGAACGGATCGTATCTCGTATGTAGGTTCGGTTTTTACACACAAATATTGTTACTTTTAAAAATATTTCAGTAGCTATATAGGTATTAGACACTCAACCTAATACAAATACTAAAAGAGCATTGACCCGGAATCGAAGCAACATGTATAAAAGCAATCTTGTTATCCCTGCTGTCTTGTTGTTCCCACCACAATTACTTATTGAAAAAAATTGTTCCGACATGCATCGGGATCTACAATATCACTTCTTATAAATATTCCTTCTTTTAAAAGAGATGTTAAAAATTATAATATTCATACAACGACCGTCTGAGCTTAAGCTATACAAAGCCTGTACTGTGCCAGCCGGACTCCTGATGAACAAGTTTATTTCTATTACTAATAAGTAACATACAAATTATACCAAGACATAGAATATCCAATCAAAACTAAGTCGAAATGCTACATAAATGAGCCTTGTGCATTTAGCAAGAGTAATATTATTTTTGCTACACTTCTAGAACACAATCTGCAAAATAAATTGGCATAATAACGTCTCTACTGGTAAATCTGATGCTAATTTAGACTAATGCCATGTCAATCAAAATTTTTTCAACCTTGTGTAAATAGTATTTTTTGTATACTTTGTAATTTTGAATACAACTCATACTTATGTCGAAGTAATTTCATTGGTACGATTAAGAATCGTGACAACATTAATCCGAACGTTGAAATTACAGTCGAATACGTATATTGCATTTTTTGCAAACAATTTTTTTCCTATTAAATAAGTCGTACGGGTATCGTACATCTTAACTAAGAAGACTAAGTAAGACTGCCTCGGTGGCGCAGTGGTAGCGTACGCGACTGCTGTCCATGAGGTCTCGGGTTCGAATCCTGGGTCGGACTAAATGTTTGTATGATCTACAAATATTTGTTTCGGAGTTTGGGTGTTTTCTATGTATAATATGTATTTATTTACAAAAAAAAAAAGTATTTATGTATTAATATCAGTTATCTAGTACCCATAATACAAGCTCTGCTTAGTTTGGGACTAGATGGCGTTGTGTGTTAGATGTCCGAAATATTTAAAAAAAAAAAAATTTAAAAAAAACTTATTACAGCCTATTTACTGCTGGTCAAAGGCCTCTCGTTAGAAGAAGAAGAAGGAGACTTTAGCCTGCTATACCGCGAAAGCCGGACGGATTGTTATAGAGTTTGTGTTAAGTTTCTTTTTGCTTAGCTGTTGTCTTGCTCCCTTACTCGGCTCGTACGTCGCCCACTTGATGAATATTGGTGAACACGGTGAACGAGTACGGTGCGGTTGTACGGGTAAAGTTGATAATGATGTTTACCTTTAAAGTAATATCGGACCGTAGTAATACCACGGCCTCAGAGAAAATAGTTGTTAATAAATTATTTCGTGGAAGTTCCACCAGTATAATTACTAACAACTTAACCCTTTTTTTCTCTTGCGGAAATCCCCACGAATACTACCTTCTGTGCAATGTCGGACTTGAACCGACTAAAACCGCACTCCATCGCGGGTACTAGGAGCCGTGGAACCAGGTGCACCCTAGGAAGGAAAACTTTGGAATCCGACTTACCTCGGGCCGCCCACTGTTTGTAGGTGGCCGCCTCCTGTGTAGGAACCCTAGGCACATAATAGGGCTCAAGCCGCCACCCCGGCCTGCTTCTGCTAGGGTAATAGGTGGCCTCACCTGTCACCCTCAGGCTTGCGCTTATGGAGGACAGAGATAGTGTAGCGATCTCCGGCGCCTGAGTCGTCTGCGGTACCTGGCCCATTCCCTGGCACACAGGGAGAGTTTTAAACCTCTCCCGGTACTAACAACTTAACCTTGATAATTAAAGCGGTATATGAGTGCTCATTTTCCCCATACCATAATACAAGTATATGAATTTAGAATTACGAGTAAAGTATAATTAAATACGAATTAGCCTTTCATTTGTTAACTTAGCGAAAAATCCTGGATCGCCGGCTCCTTGGAAAACAGTAGCCAGGATATTATAAGTTAAGCTAGTCATAAAAGGTAGGGAGTACCCGACTCGTTTACCTACATCTCATATAAATGGTATGTATTTATTTTAATATTACAATATTTGTACGCGTTAATGCAGCGTCAACCGCTTAATTCACTGAATCTTCTTCCAAAAAAAGCAGTGACCTAGCGACAGTGCCTTGACTTGTAAGCAATAATTATAGAGGTTTATTTCAATATCCGAAACCGTTTCCCTCAAAAATTCTTGTTTTACAATAGATTTTTGGGAACGCGATATTTTTTATGCAAAACACGTGAAATTCCCATGTAGAACGTTGAAGGCAAAATGGTTCACAGATATTATTTCCAGTACTACCATTGTTTGTTGGTTTTACCAACATCTTATCAAAGTTTGGAAAACGGAAGGTAAAACAGTTACTGAACGATTACAAACAAAATGTTAGGTACAACCATTGTGCGTGTTGTAAAAATGGAGATTTAAAAACTCAAGGGTTCTTTTTTATTTTTGCAGTGAATTATTAAGTTCAAAATCATTACTACAGTACAGGAAATAGGTAAAATCTTATAGAAAAAGAAACTAATCAATAAATAGTAAAATCTTATATTTTATTAAAAGCCGTTTAGTATCTTATAGTAAGTAGGATTAAAATCAAAGTCTATTGATTCTTCAACGTAAGGATGTAACCCAATCGTTAACTGTTCTCAGTCATTGTATGTGAAAATCCAAACTACGTGACTATGTCGGGGAAGTCTTGCTTACAGCAATGTCGTGGTTTGTCCTTACGAATACTTAAATCGGTGGTCACTTAGTATAAGGTCATGTCGCTTAGTTCTTTTTCCTTCTATTCTTTAAGAATTTTAATGTACAATAAAATGTTATTTCTATACTATTTTTATACGTATGTTAGCGTCAATGGAAAGATAAAACTATTTTTGTTTGTAAAGAATAGAGTTTGTATTCCTTTTAACAAAGTTTATCGGTTTTTAAATTGACGAACATAAGTAGAATGAGGTAAATATGTTACACCTATTAGCCATTTTTATAAATTGTTTGGTTCATTAAATAAAATTAAAAAAATGTATTAAGTTTGACTTTCATTATCCATAATGTCCCACTGATGGACTCGGGTCTCCTCTCAGGAGACGCCATACGTTCCCACAGTTCCTGATGATGAGCGCCTCGGTTTGATTTTGGCTAGTTAAAACAATTTTGTGGCGGCAGTGTGATGTTTCGGAATTCAGCGTACCAACCAAGAGGTGGGGACATAACATGACAAAATATATTTAGCTTCGATTAAAAAGAACAAAGTACGTGGACTGAGTCTCGAGCAATTGACATCCAATTCTAAGAGTACTGAGCGATTGAATAGAGTAATTGAATTACTTGTGATAATTACAAATCACCTTGAATACTTAGTTACCTAAACATCCATAAATTTACGTTGCAACTTGTTTTTGTAATGTACAACTAAAACTTATTGAAATAGAAAAATGTCTTTAGAACGTACTTGTGGATTTTGCAAAATAAGAAAAACAACATCTCTAATCCATAAATTTTAGTGTTGATTATAATAAATAACATTTTACAACTAAGTCGTTGAGAAATAAATTGACATGACACAAGTAAGCCGCAAATACACCCATGCTAAGCTCCGACGGGTCGTTAATTTTAATTCATAGTGATCAACTTTCAAAGTCCTTCTAACGATTGGAAAGGTTTGCCTGTCGGTCGGTTGTGCTATAGGCGCCGGCACGTAACTTGACCAGATTTTGGCGTGGTGGGGATAAGTTCGTGCATAGTAAACTTAGTGCAGCAAATCCAATCTAATCCAATCGCTTTCTCGGAACGTTACTACTAAAATCCCCGCGTCCCTCTATCAGCCAAAAAGACCTGATAAACGACTCCTGTGCACCTGAAGAATCGGGACAAATTACGTGCCAGTCTCTATACATAAAAGTACTAAGTATAGGTAAATGTCTTTTGTTTTTGATGAGTAATTTTTTCATCTCTTTTTCCTGCGAAGGGACGGAAGTATGTTACAGCGTGCGTTATTAGTTTCACCAATGAGTGGAAAAGTTAAAAGTCAGCTGATGAGATGTTAGATGTTACATTTATTACGTGACTGTGATAAGACTCACTATTTCTTTTTACATTGTGCTGTAGGTATGCTATGCGCTATATATATATATATATATATATATATATATAGCGCATTAAAAGCTATCATCACCAGCTCTATATCTTAGCATGCTGTCAATTCAACCACAGCTGGTGTCCGTATATGCAACAGAGCTTGAAAATGAATATCTACGAGTAAAATTAGTTTTTGCCGTGGCGTAGGCCTTCCTTATTATTAAACTCAACATAATTATTACTAATTTACCAATTTTAATATAAAAACAAGGTTATCTGAACATCTCACTGTGACATCAGAAAGGAAACAATATTTAATCATTGATATAACATTTAAGATACTATGAGAAAAATAATGTTTGATGATAAAAATAATATAACAACGAAATACTGTTCATATATATTAACACCAATAAACTTTATGATGCAGGTAAATGTTATTTACTAAAATTGTGTATATACTTAGGTAATACGTAGGGTTATCAACTCCAAAACATTATGACTTCACTTTACCTGTTTCAAGAAACTGTTTACCTCATACAACCATTTTGTGAATTAAATTATCGCCCGGGGTATTCACACGGACACGGACCTTCAAATCTTCAAGATAACAGTGAAATCTAGATTTATTTGTACTTTAAGGAAACCCAAAATTAAAGTTAGTGAATTAAACCGCTACGGGATTTGGACGCAAGCGCGCACATACTTCTAGGACAGAAAGGGAACATCGGGGTTACCACTCCTGAGAGGGTCATCTGCAAGCCGTAGGTAGACGGCACGAGGTGCGTCGGGGTTTCAGGGATTTCCTTTCTAGAGTACACCTGGTTTCCCACCGACCGACCGAACCGATCAAAACCGCAAACCGCAAACCGGACGGTGTGCGGTTTTGATCGGTTCGAGTGCGATATAACCACCAACAGTTTGTGTCCGGGGCGATTTCAACCCAGACAACACAGTGAACACCCAGAGAAGCCGTCTTTAATATTACTGCAGCTTGTAGTATCCTGTATTATAATGTTCATTTTGTTAGCGTGTAATTGTTAGCATATTATATTAATTGATATTTTTAACTAAATTTGTTAAATGATTATTAAATGATACTCTGTCCTTCGTTGTATAAAGGAAAACAATGACTTTAAACAAAGTTAGGATGCTTTTTATATCAGTTAGTTATTATGTTTAAATTATGCTATTCATACATTATACAAATACATATGTATAATACTTGGAACTATTAAATATGTATAAATATAAATACATTTACATTATTCAAATTTAAAATTACATTAGTAACAATTTTTTATAAAACACAATGTCTATCTGCTGCTAGTTGTGACCAGTAGTTTCACTCGAGTCTACGATTCAGGGTATTTCTCTACTCGTTATGCTGATAACGACGTGTTATGTCGCCCAAAATTTTTTAATAATCAATAAAGTAACCTTCACACAAGCCAGAGTTCGAAGATTTTTTCGCTGCTTATCACGGAGTCAGTTTTATAAAATGAGCCCTAATCTCTCCCCCTAATACCCCTAGCATTCTGGTAGGGATATTCAAGGTGTCGATGTAGTAAGAGTTCATATACAGCGCGGCGGCGGTAGGCACTTACCATCTGGTGAACGGTGTACGCTCGTTTACGAAGCTTAAGTATATAGCTTAAGTATATTTTATAATTTTTAGATTTTGTGATTAGTCTTAAAGTTCAAATATAATTAAAAAATCTCTTCTTTTTACAATTATGTAATATATTTTTAGTGTATTTTTTGTAATTATCTTCCATTACGCTCCTTCATATTTCATGTAACAAAGACTAATAATAATACCAAAAACTAAATATGAATCAATTAAAAGTATTTTTGATAAAAGCACATCTTTTCTTCACAGTAAGTTCGTACTCAAATGGACCGACACATTGCAAAACGATTGGTTTTTTAAATCTCGCTTAAGGTATTTTTAACTCCGGACTTATTTATTAATTATTAATTCGCCTCTTTTGTCTTACTATAACAAGACTTCTAATGTTTAGATTTATAATATTTCGGGCTAAGAACGTTTAAACCACATACAAATACCAAAATAAGCAATAATCAATACATATTATAATTCTAATGAGAAGCGAAAGCATCAAACATAAACATTAATAATTAAAACTCACCTTTGTAAACAAATAATAACAATTAACAGTTTATATGCAAAACTACACAGTCACAGCTTCAATAATGACTACGGCAAAATGAATTCAAAACGACTCACTGTCGCTCTTATCAGACAGTCAGTCAGTCAATGTAAATCTTAAAGCAAACATTATTTTACAATTTAACATAAATTCATTGTAAGTTTGTTTATGACTTATACAGAAAAAATACTAGACTCGGTTAAGAATTCTCACCTACAGTCAACGGTATTAAAGGCCTTGCACTGTTCAAAATTAAAACTGTGAATGAATCATCATCATCATCATCAATGAATCAAACTAACTTTCGATTTCCTGTTTTCGGTAACTTAATATTTAACGACAGTTTTTCTACACTTTTTATGCAGTTATATTTGTTTTACTCATTTTCTTGCTGTCAACAATATCAAAAGCCTTATACAGTTCCAGAAGCTACTTTCTAAACGCAAATTGTTTAACACTAAACATTTGGAGAGTACAGTCATTCTATGCTTGTTTTTTATTTAAACTGCGAACTCTTTGAAATATTTATATATATTTCACTTAGTATGAAAAGTCTTCGTGATATGCGAGTATACTCTGCGACGCAATAAAATTATCTTAAAAATCTTGAGTGCTCTTAAATTTCCTGTTTGGATTCTATTTTTCAAGCATCTTTACATATCCGAGTTTATTCAAAGCTTTACAAGATATAAAAAAAAATACTTGAAACCTGGGAATATGAATATGGAGTTTAAAAGTACTATAATTGTCCTGATGTTTTAAAAGTTTGTCGTCTTAAAAATCAGAAGTCTTAGAAGTCGCATGTGAGAACGAATGATTAAAGTTTAACATACCGTATAACTAAAACAAATTTATATGTTTCTATCGAAAAGAAAATGTTGAAACGTTCACTCAGAACCAAGTTAATTTAGTTGTAGATGATGATAGAATGATGATAGAATACTTTCTTTGGCTTTCTTGTAATTTTTCATCATTGTGACTATTTTTAATTAATGAAAGAGACAGACTGTAGCATAAATTAAACAATAATTGATAAATTATTCATTGGGCAAACTAGCAATATGGTATGGTATGGTGAGGAAACTAGGTCACTAAGATTGAAGGTACTGATTTGAAATTTACAATAAATATAAGTTTAGAAACACTGATAATAGAGTCATAAAAACTAATTCGTAAAAATTACAATTGTGATTCGATTAATAGTTGGATATTTCGCACAGGCCAAATTAAGATAGGCACCTGATGATGTGCGAATACTATAACACCAATGGACATCTTCACCTCAAGACTCAATAGACATCATAAGTGAGTTAGAGACCTTTTTTTAGGAATAAGTTTTTTCTTAAAGATTGTGGTGCGTCGGTGCAAGGAAAAGACCCAAATGCAAGCTATTTAATGTTATATATAATGTTATGCCATAATTTATAAAGCCACTTGAATGACCATGATATTCTCCAACTAATAAAGTAGATACGAGCTTCACTAAAGAATATTTGACTAAGCAAAACCTGTTTCTTCTTTAGTCTTTTTAATAAAAATGTAAACTCAAACAAACAATGTCGATGATGACAAAGATGTTATTTTACTATTGTTTGTAAAGGATTTGGAGCATTCCACAACTCATCGTCTCTTTACGATAAGAATATTTACCGTCGTAGGGTAAATTGATTGTTACTAGACTTCAAAATAGTACTACATAAATAATTATCGTCATCAACGTACTTCACTACTGAATTAGCTTTTCGTTAGGAATTGAAGTTTTAACTCACTACACAGTCCAGCAGTTTTTAAAGGGTTTCATCAAGTTTTTCTTCTTGCAGTGCTCTTGTCCTACGTATTAACTATTTCTGTTACTATACATATTACTCCTTTAGTTGGCTCTTACGGTGATGATACTTCGTATTCGTAATCTGGTACCATACAGACATTCATCAATAATATTATCTGCGAGAATAGATCCAGAAAATAACATTGATTAAGAGCGATACAGCATAGTGACAATTAGACAGGTACACAGATAATCCGATGACCGTAATATAGATGATGGACAACAGACTAACAGCTGTAGAATTTATCTGTAATTCACCGAACACTAGTGTGTGGAGTGATAGTTCACTCCAACTGAAATAAGCGATAGATTTAGAATAATTTTCTTTTAATTCTGAAGTGGGGACTTCAGTATATCATAAATAATAATATAAATAATTATCATTACATCCAACTTCCTAACCAACTAACCAACCTTAGGTTCATGGACCACCGAATATGACTATGGTTGACCTGAAATGTGGATTCACTCTTCGCGTCAACCTTCGTAAACCAAATTATATTGACCTTCGACTTTAAAAGTGATGTGTCGACTTCCAAACCTAACCACGCAACATCCGATCCTATAAACATATAACCATGAAATTATTATTGATTTTCAAAATATTTGTAACCATCAGAATTATAAAGGCGGCAACAGATCTGTAAAAGTATAAAAGTACAAGTAAATGTATGTATTTTAGCTAAAAAGGCTAATCTTGAATATTTTGCATCTCGTCTCAAGAATTATAGTATTTATTTAATTTTTAACGCACAGCAAATAGTCTAATTACTTTATTTAGATGATGCTTTGTTAAAATCCGTCATAAACTTATCCAGTAATTAAAACATCTACTATAAAGTTAATCTTTTTATTTCTGTCGTTGACTCATTGACTTTCGTGATTTGAATAAACTCATTACCGCAATGCGTGGGAAGCACGCATAGGCGTAGCGGAATGCCCATTGTTCTCATCTCCATCATCTCAACTCATGATCCATTATTCCGCAACTCTGTACAAAAATCATGTGATAAGGGAGAAAAACCCCTTCCTCTTCACCAGTATTCAGAATACGTCATGTCTATGTCGCATCAATTGTCGACATGGGCTCGTAGTCTATTAAATTAACCTAACTTTTCTTCCTAGAAATAGAATTCAAACCTTATTTTCAGATTAAGTCTGAAAGTAGATTATTTTATCTTTTTTGATCGTTGAAATGGTAAAGCAAGTTGTGTAATGCCCGGTACTTGGGTGGTAGAGGTTCAGACCTAGATACGGTTTTTGGAGAAAAAAATCTTTAAATTATCTTAAGAAAATATTATACATTAAATAAGGCAACAACTCCCTGATAGCAGAAAATCATTAGTTATTACCTTTGCTTATTTATACATATAGATTTTCTTGTATCGTTATTTGAGTTGAAGAAGGTCACAGAATAAAGTTTCAACACTATAGCCAAAGAGACATTTCCAACAGCATGCTATATAAGGACAACCCACATCATAGCTGTACAATATTTATGATCAAGATGTGTGTTGAGGATATCGACTTGGTCGCAGAACGAGTCAAATTGTTACATAGCCTTAAAGCTATAAGGTAAACGACCCACACAGTCACGTTAAAAGTTTTATCACCATAATATATTTATTATTTTATCGTAATAACTATTTGAGTGTTTTTACTGAAATCTAAAACACCCTATTTATGAAAAAAACGCAAATAACTTGCTCTCTTTTATGTACGAATTTATGTGTATTTACGAGAAGGAAGTTTGTTTGCAATGGGCCGCCAGGTTACTTACGAGGGGCCCCAGGTTATTTACAATGGGTCTCAGTTTACTTACAAGGGGCCCTGGTTTCTTACAAAGGACTCCAGCTTACTTACAAGGTTTTTTAATGAGTTTCATATATCATCTGATTTACTTCACACCTAAAGTTAATCTTATGGTAAATAGTTACTAATGTCTTTGCTTTATGATAATAGATCCGCATATATATCTCGAAACAAGGTTTTGTAAAACAAGTATTATCTACTCTAACACATGAGAACAACTCGTGAATATATGTTTTTGTCAATAATATATTCATGCGGTATTATTATTAAGCAGATATTATTAATCTATCAACTTAACTACCGGCTTATAATTAGAATGTCCACTTGTCAATTTTTTAATGTTCAAGCTTTGGTAAAAAATAACGCCTTCAACAGTGCCGCCAACAGGACCGCAAGTAACGTGTAAGACACACGATCAACTTTACTAAAATTATATCGAAGTTATAAAATTATATAACACAAGACACTCATCTTGGACTCATCGGCTGCATATAATATTGGCAAACGCACGTCGGATAATTGGAAAAAATATTATCAAAAATTTGTCATCGAATCTGGTCCTTCCTCTCTTAAAACTTAATTTCTAATAAACTTATTTCCCATTTTTAGTTAAAAAAAAAAAATTGAGAGCAGTTATTGAGTTAAACATCTTATCCTAACTTCAATATGAACTATGAAAAGGTGAATAGGAATTGAAACTGTGTCATTAATAATACCATTTAGTTTATCAACGGTCACTAGACAAGAATGGACATAAAATCAGACATCGATATAGCTATTACCAAAAATATTTTATACATTCACTCATCGTAAACAAAAATAAGTGAAAGTTGGATTTCGCGGTAGCGAATAACAATCGGTGCACACATATCGCTTACACAACATTTGGTTTCAAATAGTGTTTTGTCATTTAATGCTGTCTATTATTTCATTGGACAGCGTCAACCTATTGTTGGTCATAGGAGCCCTCTAAATACGTATCGTATCACCTGCGATCCCAAGCCAAATTGACATTTTACAAACCGAAACGCAATTAGAAAATTAACAAATCGTCGTCTTCATCTCAACGCTAAGTCACGTACATCCGTACGTACATACATAAGAACAGAGACGTTAACGATTGTAGAAAGAGAATCAACGCGACACACTTACATTTTGGCTAAGAGGGTCGTTCCTAGCTTTTCGCAACCAAACTATCCTTACTTACTTCTTTAGATCGACGGCAATATAGATTGAAGTACTTAATCTGTTGTTTTGTAAGTATTTTTATAAATTTCAAATGCAATAATTATTCATGAGTTTTTTCGACAGTAGAGTTGTGCCAGTATAGCTCTTATATCTTACGGCTTCAGGGCTTCGAAATTCTCCAACCAGTTTTATCATTAGCAACCTATTTTATTTTCATAAATTAATTATACATACATTTTTAATGCTATTTAAAATGCGAACAAGTCTGCAGGCATAGTGAACATAACAAGTATTCTTTAATTTAGAATTCATTTGCTCGGAGCTAATTTAGAATTCTCTTCAATCGGGTCCGAACCAATTATCGAATCCTGAAACCATTAGGAACATTAAATCTAGTTTTATGATGACTCTTACATTTCACGGCGGAACAGCAAAAAGGGCCCCCGTTGGATTGTAAATTAATTAAATATAAATAATTTTAGAAACACGCATGAGCGAGTATTTTATCTGTAAGGCGAGTGAAAGCATATTACTTTAACCAGGATTGTTTTTATATTGACGATGTATTTATAATTACTGCTTCAATTCAATTTCACGATTAAGTGTCTGATTACATTAATCCAACGTAATCGTGAATGTTTCTTACACTTTTTGTGTCATGATTATTTTGCTAAAAGCTATATGACTAGGCTACTAAATAAGCTTAGTCATATGACTAAGAATAATTCAGTTCAAAAGATTAGAAAGTTTACGGACTTCATGATGTAATAGTGTTACTAATAATTTATGAAAAAACTTACTAGAGTTTTACAAGAGTCTAACAAGTACATCATACATAATATTTAAAATTCTTAAGTAACTCTGTCTGTCGCTACACCAATTTCAATAAAAAAGAAATGTGTAACAGGAAACTGTAAAAACGTGCGCTATTTGATACCTGAGATGTCACATCGCTCGTTTTATTGTTCAAATGAGGCCTCCACAAGGACTTTGTTACATTACGAGACTCGAATCATAGAGTAGAAGTGTAATTAACCTTGTGAAGATAAAAAAAACCTGTACAAAAAAATCCCTTAAGAATGATTAACATTATATTTCATATTCTCTTCAGACGTCAATATTATTTTTACGGTATTTCAAATGATGACTATCATTGTGTTCTGCACAAATATTAGTCAAACCATGATCACCAGTTGAAACAATGGACCATTATTTGAGATAAGTATCTATTGTTTCACATCCTTTCGATATCGTCTACAAATCTTCAGCAGCTGTAAAAACTCATAAAGTAATGATAACTTCAACACTTCACTTCAATAATGAACTCTAATTTACAACACTTTAAAGTACATTGACGCATCATAAAATTATGGCGTTTGATATTTTACGTTATTCTTTAAAAACAGGATAATCTTTACTCAGAAAAATGTATTTTTCCCAAAAATAAGCAGATAGGGAGAGTGACTGTTGCTACCAAATAAAGAATCACAAGAGCCTTTCTGGTTTTTAAGAAAGACAATCTCTTTTTTTAAGGTTTAAAAGTCGTATCCGTCCAGAGACAACGCAGATAAAAATTATTTTACAGATTTGTTATGCGAGGCAAAAAGTGTTCTGGAAAGCCCACAGTGGTAGTGTACCAATATATTATCCAAGTGATGGGGATGAAAAATTTGCCGTGTGGAGCGACGGAGCGAAAGGAAATATAGGCAATGGATTGCATGTTACACGAATCAGCTTCATCAGACATGAGTCAGAAGACTGCTCATTTAGAAATGTCTGGTATGAAAACGCTATTGCTGAGCAAACTGCTTACTCCCGTGCCTTAGAGAGTATGTAAAGCGGTCGGTCCCAGTTGTCATGAATACCTATGACAATCGTTATTCGGAAGTCAGTATCTTCAAATATATTGACAGCTAGTTCAACTTTTGAATTCAGTTCGCCCTCGAGGATGCGGCGGTCCGATGCCAGTCGTTCCGTGGAAAAAACTGATATTTAGGTAAAACCGATTGAATTTGTAGCCTACCCCTATTTATCTTGAAGAAAAAGAAGGTTTAAATAAAATAAAAAAAACATAATAACAAGATACAAATACAATAGTACGGTAATAGCTGCAGCAGTATACGTAAAAACTGTGTTACAACTATTAACGCCCACTACCGGATAGATGTAAAGCTTGGGAATAATAAAGGCTTGGTAGAAGTAGCAAGCTGTTTACTTCAACCTGTGGTGAGGTCACCGCAGATGAAATAGTGCTAAATGAATAACCGAAAGCTTCAAAAATATACTTGTTATAGAATTAAATTACATTTAGGTTCGGGTTCGCGACGATTTCCTATAAATGTGTAAAATTATAATACAAAACTTGTATCTAGCCGGTTATTTTTAAAATATTGTATTTACATCTTTCGTCAACAAAAAAGCCCTCTATCAACCCGCAGGGCCAGTGTGGTATACTTACTATACTTACTTATTTACTAAGAAGAGGGTTATGCCCAGCAGAGAATTTTTAAAGGCTGTTCATGTGATGTAGTGTGTTAGAAAGTTTCAAGCTATATAGTGTGCAAGATTATTTGAGCACTTAGTGTATAAATAGAACAAAGGAATAAACATGAAAATGAAGTAGGCTCCTAAAACCTAAATTTTTTGTTTGGTGTGAGTTTGTTTTGTTTTTATTTTTGGTCGGGATTTAGTTGTGTGCTTTAGTTTTTAAGGCCGTTTTAATTTTAATGAAATTGTCTAGATAAATATAAAATCAACATAAAAAATCTATGTATTTACCTTTCGCCGTGGTTGTTCTTAGAATGCATGTAGTTCTATTTTTGTATCTTGTTAAAAATATGCTAAGGAATTTGTTATATTACCGGATTAAATACATTACATATGTAAATTACATTCATGTTTATATTTTTTCTTTGCGTAAACGTATCATTACAAACAGCTAAATAAAAACAAGTTTTGGTTAATATTGTCACTCCTCATCATTAATCTACAATCATTTATTTATTAATGTAAGAACCGAGATTGGAAAAATAGCCTCGAATCACTGACCCAAATTGAACTATTGCATATAAACTCATTTTTCTTCCTATGAGTTTAAACACTCTACAATACATTTTAATCAAAACATTTTAGAAAAACAAAAACAACATTAAACATTGACATTGTTTACATTGTCATGGTTCAAAGAAATAAATCGAGCGTTAAATGAATCTAGACTGACATTGACAGTTTGATATTTTACGTTTTATAGCGGTGAAAAAGGAAGGGTTTTCGTTAAAACGCAATTGATGTCACAACATATCGTCGTCAACCTATATATATTTAAAGGGTACTGAGGGCCAAACCTCTAAAGAACCGTAAGGAAGCTAGGAGCAACTATAGTTATCATTAGAATTTTTTGTTCAAAAATTTCTCAGTGTAAGCTAATGTCCTCGTGACGAGTCTCTCACTATTATTATTGTTAGTTGCTTAAAGAGAAACATCGATTTTAAGGAGAATTTCTGCCGAGGTAGATCAATTAAACTTGACTGAAAAAGATACCAATTCATTAAGATCAGCAACAATCTTTACTGGTCCACTTTTGGGCATAGCTCTTTCCAATCTGAGCTCTGACTACTATTATAACAAGTACGCTAGACTAAATATTTTATTATAAATGATAGTCGTTTTTGAGCCGTTTTGAAACGCCCCTCACAACCGTCTCGCGTTCTAAAATTTACATTTATTGCAAATGACCGTTGTGTTCTTTTGGTGCATCTCTGTTGATTTCGTTATTTATTCTGAAATAAGACATATTTTTGTGTTTGGTGTTAGCTAAGTGATATTTAAAACATATAATGAGAGCTCGTGTATTTTGTAAAACTCAGTATCAAAAAGGCAGCGGAATAACGTTTCAAAAGTAAGTGAATTTCTTGGCTATAAGTGTTTCTGTTGTATGTCTAAAGCTTTTTGATACTATAATGTACTTATTTTATTAATTTTCATTACATTTAAATGTAAATAAATTTCTTATTTAATTGTTTATTCAATCAAAAAAATCAGTTTCAGAATAGGTTAGCGATTATTCCCGATATACACGACAAAGGTTAGATAAGTTTCTTTACTCAGTTTCCTTATTGAATATATTTATATTATTTTATTCAAAATTATAAAAAGTATTCGTACTTAAAATTACGTAAGGGCAGGACCAACAGTATTTTAGATAACGTCTTTCAATTATACAAACCTAATTTACAACGAAATTATGTATATTTTACTTGTTTGTTTTATGCTTTTAGATTTCGGACAAATACATTCACTAAGCAGTTATGGGTGAAAAACATGAAAAAGGAAAATTTGAGTTATGCCACGTAAAATTATTTGGATTCATCAACGACAACAACATACGTATTTTAATTCATTCGCTGTTTTTTTTCTATACCCTGTACGTTTACCCTATCAACGCGGCTCCACGTGCTGGTTTCGCCACCGTGTGTGCTGGCACCGCACCGCTGGCGGTGTGCCCCGCTTGGGCGCCGCAGCGTCGGGCCATCACTGCAGTCATCGGAGGAGATCTCTCGCTGCCGGCCGTCGTACACTCCATGGCCGGCGGCGAGAGCAGTTTTACCGCGGTCGCGACCTTCTGCGAGGAAGTCATCTCGCAGAAGGAGGCGGCGGAGAAGGCCCGGGAGGACGACCTCCACTCGGACCCGATCCGCCGCCGGCGAATTGGGCGGCGGAAGCGCGCCTACCAGCGCCTCATGCCGCCCTGAGTGTGGCCGCGGATGGGTGGGACGGGTTTTCTCCCCATCCGCTTCACAGGCCACCCGCGAGGGGGGCGACGTTACGCGTGTGCCGTACGTCGCCTTAGTTGAAAGTTTTTAACATCAGACCGCTTCAGTGCGGGTAAGCGCTGGGAGGGGTCCGGATGGCGTAAGAAAGCGGTTCTCGGATCTCTCCCGTCTCAGGCGCAGAGTGGCACACCGTGGTGGTTTAGTGGGTAGTCTGGCGAGTCAGGAGGATTGATATCTAATTTATTTTAATCTAATTACGTAAGTTCGAAAGAACTCTATTCGGACATATTTTATAATATTAAATTGAAAAAAGATCAAGTATGTATGCGATTTTTTAATTTCTTTATTTTATATATGATATACATAAATTTGCAATGCTTGAGTTGTGCAAAAGTCCAATAATTTTAGATGACTTAAATTTTTATTAATCGTTTCGATCATAATTATATTCAATTCAATTATTTCGGAAGATTTCCTTGATTGTTTTCATAATTATGTCTAATAATAATACATTCTTCTTGAATGTTTCACCTTGCTAAACGAGTATATTATTGCTTATAAACGATAGACACCGTCATATAATATACCCCGTACTGATGTAAATTCACTCTTCATACAAGTCTATAAGACTTAGACTTTGATGCATCAAGAAGTAAATTTAGTTCTTTTTTTATGTTATAGGGTGCAAACGAGCAGACGTATCGCCTGATGGTAAACGATTACCGCCGCCCATGGACACCCGCAACACCAGGGGCGTCACAAGTGCGTTGCCGCCCTTGGGGGATGGGAAGGGGGATTAGAGGAAGGGATGGATTATAGGCCTCCGGTATCCTCACTTTGTAAGTATGTACACTGTATGTAAGGCCGTGGTACACTCCGGTCGAGCCGGCCCATGCATGCCGGAGCGTGGCTCTCCCACGGTTAGTTAAATATTAAAATTATATACAAAATGACATAATTCGAAGAAGAAAATATATTTGAATTATTCATGATAGGTCAATAACGCAATCATTGACCTATTAAAAAATGCAATATATATTTTATTAGAGGTCTGTACGTTAATTTCCTGACAAAGAAGGAAATTTTTAGGTTTTATCTCTTTGAGTTTTAATTTCCTGGGGGTTTTTATAATGACGCATTTTTTTGATAGATTTTTCCTTATTTTTACAGCCCTCGATTGTTATTCTGTAATGATAAAGTTGTTTTCGGTTCATGCTGTGCTTTAAACCGAATTCAAAAAGGAATGTTTGTGTGTTTGTAACACAATAAAGCCTTTCTTTGAAACGAAAACTTCTTTAGGCGCGTTGAGCACTATTAAGATGAAAAAAAAATCAATTTTTGGTAGGGGGAAATCCTATGGGTTCGCGTCACCGCGTCACCGTCACCGAAATGCTGGCGCCACAAAACTTCTTAGGCGCGTTGAGCACTTTTAAGATGAAAAAAAAACACACAGGAAAATCTTATGGGTTCGCGTCACCGACATGCTTATGTTGGAGATGTTGAAAATTTTAATTTAAACATTATGAGATTTATAATTTTATACATTAATTTTATATAATAAATAACATTCTAAGTAATAAGTTTTCACTTCTATCGGCAGTTTTTAGGCCTGCCAATTTTTTTTTATCTAACAGAGCCAAAGGTGGTATGGTTTTCGTGTTTGTGTAGTTATGTATTCACATATGTATATTTTTTATGACGCTCAAGGCTTGATTGATATTGGNAAAAAAAAAAGAGGCTCGGGTTTTCTCTCAGGAGAGGGTTAAGGCCATACGTCCCCACGCTGGCCAAGTGCGGGTTGGGGACTGGCAAGAGTACGTTGTGGCTACGTAAATCTTGCCGTTGGATGTTTTTAAGCCGCCCGAAGGCCTCCAACTAAGCTTCACGACTGTTATCGTATGATAACAACCGGGACCGACTGCTTAACGTGACCTCCGAATCACGGAGATGCTCATGGTAACATGGCAACCAGCGGTCACCCATCCAGGTACTGACCGCGCCATCGTTGCTTACCCTCGATGATTGTTTCTAGTCACCGAGTGGAACTGGGCTATGATTATTGAGAGTGAATATACAAAAAACCTGATCCGATTAAAAAAAGTTTAAAAATCGCCGGCACATGAATTTCAAGTCACTTTACATTATGACGAAGTCGGGTTTCATGTTTCTTCAATAACATCTTTGTTTAGCAAGTTATTCCTATTAATATTACAATGTAGTGTTTCGTGCTCATACTTGTTTACTTTCTCATTGGTGTAAAAAAACTACGTCACAAGTATTCCACTTTCGTATTTTTGCACATGAATAAATAATTATAGGTGTTAATATTTTGTTAGTATCATAAAATGCGTTAATATAATGTGTTGATGTGAAAACTATTTTGATAGTATTTTAAGATGTTTTGCTAATAACTTTGTCTCGAAACGTTGCTAAAAGATTGTTGATTTTTGAATAAATTTCAAACTTTACGCAGGATGTTATATATACCAAAAAAAAGGAGACAGATAAATAAAGAAATCGTATTTATTTTTAAGTCCTGACGCAAAAACTGCACTGATGGCGCAATGGTTTAAACGCTCGCCACGCAGCTTGTTACTGCGCTGAGTGTTGTGGGTACAAACCCACAACACTCAGCGCATAATACTTTGTGTGGTCCACAAATTATTGTTCAATTTGAGTGTTCTTTGTGTTGCTACAAAATATATATGTCTAACGCAAAAGAAAAGAGAAAGGTTTAACGTGGGTATTTGTGTTTCTGTATGTAGTGTGAAAACTCCTAAATGGATGAACATTCTCTTCTTGAAAAGTAGGTTTGACGAACCTGATACCGGAAATGAATCTGATCTTCACCCTGTGACTAGTTATTGCCTTGTTTAATTATAATTCATTGTCATTATCAGCATTCTTTAATAGTCCTTAGCCGGGCATAGGCTCAGAAAAGGGGTTTAAGGTTAATATAACAGGCAGCCACATGGGTTTGTTTTAAATTTTCATTTTCTTTAAAAAAGTTTTTGAGTTGGTTCTAAGATGCGTAAAGTTATAATTATTACACTATTAAATTTTCAACTAGCCAGTGCGCCACATTTAAATCCTTGCAAATTTAAATAAGAAACCTTCTAACGTTATATTTATAACATTCCAGTTGATTATCATAACAACTTTCTAGTTACCTTCAAAGCAGAGGACAACTTGTTATCGTGAGGCTTAATTATCACACTTGACTGTTTGGACTCGTCCTCAGATTTGGTTTAAATATACTCTATACAGGCGATCTCGGATATATAGCGTCATTACATATTAAATTTACCTTGTAATCACGATCATTGCTATCTAGCTCATACGGTAATTTATATAAATAAATAAAATTGAAGTGTCTGTTTGTGATTTAAAAATTGTGTTTGTACAAGTACCGTGGGAGAGCCACACTTCGGCATGAATAGGACGGCTCGACCGGAGTGATACCACGGCCTCACAGAAAACCGGTGTGAAACAGCGCTTACGCTGTGTTTCATCGAGTGAGTGAGGATACCGGAGGCCCATACCCCAATCCAACGCCCCCTATCCCCCTCACCATCCCCTTTCCCCCCAGGCCGCCATAGTGTGGGTCACCATGCTGCATTGTTCTTTTTCGCATTGAGGATGGTGACCACCACTCTTGGATTCTGCTCATGCTTTCCATCAGGCAGGGCAGAGTCATTTTGGCAGCTTAAATATAAAAAAAAAAATGTACGGTTACATCAAAAATGGAATTTTCAAAATTTTTGTTTTAATGTTCCGGCCAATGTCTGGAACGGCTGGAACGATTTTAACAGCGATAAGGCAAATGTTAAATGCAGTGAGTTGGTTTGATTTTATAAAGTTATACTCTTTACAACTTGACCTCTTCAGCCTAATGCCGTCTACTGCTGAACAAAGGCGGCGTGCGCTTTGTAGTATGTTCGAGTCTGGCATAATGTAAACACCCAACCGGTGTGTGTGATTCCAATGGATTGTCGCACAGGTTAACCATGTAACTATTAAAATACTATATACGTATTAAACATACAGAGTGTTACCAACCCTATTGATGGTTTGGTCGTGAGAGGTGCCCCACGGAAGAAGCTACGTATCAAAGTCATTTCAAAGAGAAATAAAACTTGAAAATGCCTTTAGCCACACTTTGGCCTACTGTACCAGTCTAGCCAGCGTGGTACAGTAGGCCAAAACCGCCCTTCTACAGAGAGCCTTATGGACTGTTAAAGGCTGTTGATGAATGATGTGCTATGGTGAAGTATTTTTATGCTATTGAGTTAGGGGTTACAGTTATGCACCACGCTATGACAATATCATACTTTTACAACAACAACAGAGGGTGACACCGCGGAGCAAGGCTTGTCTAAAAAGGTAGTTACTTCTCACATCACCTGCCACTGAAAGTCCCGCCAAAATCGGTCCAGGGAAGTCGGATGAAAAATTTCAAAATTGATTTTTGTTGTAAGTGCCGTATATACTTTCATATGTATTTAGTAAAAAGCTGTTAATACAGTACTTTTTTACAATTATGTACCATTCGGTTTTTCTTCCACTCATTGTACTGTTAAGGAAGTAATTGGCTGCGATTTCATTGTAATTTATGTGAGAGGCATCGACAGTTCCTTGAGACTGATAACGCGAGGCCGTTACATAGTGCCACGTGCATTTAATTATCTCCGTGTGTAATATACATACATACATTCACGCCACTGTACGGATGGCATAATGGCTTAAGTAGTCGCCACGCCGTTTTCTACTGCGCTGAGCGTTGTGGGTTTAATTGAAACTCGACAAGGGTCAACACTTTGTGTGATCTACAAATTGATGTTCTGATAGCTGTTCGATGTTTCAGATTTGTGTATGTGTGTAAAGTACCCGCTCGATACAGGATAGATTCCTAAAGCGGGAGGTATTTTTTAAAAAGATTTCCTACCACCTGTTCTTTATTTATTAGTACCCACCTAACAGTTGACCTTGTAATCCTTTTCCCCGTTTTTGTAACCTTGATATTTAATATGTTTGAGTCGGTTCCATTCTGACATATAGTTTCATTGCAAGCCCTGGTGACGGCCTGTAGTTAATAGCACCTACCTAAACAGGTCACACAAATTCAAAAAAAAATTACAATTCAACATACTAATCGGTTGTTATGTGCTCTGTATACGTAAACACAGCTGTTAAGCTATTGTTGCTGACAATGAGGCATAATTTTGTTTTTGTAAGCACAGACATTAAAGTTTACATATTGCCAATTTGTCTAATAACAATGATCTTCAGAGAAAAACTGAATAATTTCTAATAAAAGTTAAAATATTGTTATTCAAGCACCTACTGCACTTACGTCTTTAACAATTCCTTAACAATTAAAATTAAATATTGACTGTAGGACATATACCTACTCTACTCTTGTCCTTCTTCCTGAAAGGATAGACGATAGAGGAACTTTAGTAAAAATAAACATAATTGCTGTCAACCGGATGTATTTAATTGTGTGTGTGTATACCAGAATAACATTTTAATTTTTAAATATATGTTTAATATCAGGATTAGATACAGCCAGGATCGCTAGCTTTTAATAGGTCTGTTAGGGACAGAGGTCAGTCTTTTAATTTAAAAGAATACGTAAGCTAGTCTGTATTGGGTATGGTGGAATACAACGAACTGAGGGTCAGAAGGGAACTCACTCTCGTCTCGTACCCGGTCTGGGTACTTCGGGTGGAATACATAATACAGACATGTTAGGCCGAATATAACATGTGTTTCGGCGGCGCCGCCGGCCACCGCCGGCCACAGCTGCTGGCTGTCCCGAGCGGGCGCACCAACCTGCTGAGCGTGGCGCCGCTTACGCACATGCTTCGCAATCTCAATATGATTTAGGAGGAGATAGTTTTATTTAATGCCCACTGAGTGGAATCACAACCACGGCATTAAAAGTCATCAATAAATACATTGTATGACACTATCACATTGGGATACATCTGTTATGAGTTAACTACTATGGATTGTTATGGAATAGCTAGTAAGGTTTCGTCACCATTGCGTTTATTATTCTTCTTCATCTTATTGCCATCCAGTGCAGCCCAAAAAAACGTGAATCATCTCGGTCTTGGGCCGTCCAGTTACATTTTGTACAATGTGAAAAATATATTAATTGCATTAAATATAACATTTAATTAAAATAAATATCATTAAAAGCCACCTGAGCTAGTAAAATACTTGGATAGTGGACTTAGAAATCACTTAACGCGCAGCATCATTACGTGTGGCATTGACATCAAAACACAGGCCACACGCAACTGGTGTTTGGAGTATATTAAATAATATAGCTTTATCCATGATGCCTTAACACACGGTTGTGACCATGAGCCGGTAAACATACCCTTCTACGGTATTAAAGCGGCTTAAGGCTTTTATTGCTGTATATGAGCCGCGTCGCAATGACTTAGCATAGTGTAGGATAGCACATTTTTATTCGTCTTCGTTATCCGAGTCCATAAAAATATGTCCGGTTCATAGGTCGTGAACCTTGTGAACTGGACTTATGTTTTCTGGTCATTCTCATTGTAACCTGTGGCAAATTTTTGTCGTTATTTTTGTTTTAATTCTGTGCATGACAGGGTAGTTAAATATATGTATCTTATTTTTAATGTAAAGGTTCAACCTTCGGTTTTTCCAAGATCATCGACCGGTATACCTATAAAATCTACATTGAGCCTACATAAACGCCGACAAGCACATAACTAGTCTGAAATATGTACATTTTAAATGTTAAAGACGAGTTTTCATGGTCCAGCGAATAGTGATCCTGAATAAGAACAAATAATGATGTCATGAGCGTGATCGTTTTTATCCTGTATTAGGGTGCATTTATTTATAACTGCATCTCTTGTTGTCCGTAGCGAGATGTTATAACAGAGTGAATAAATTTACTTAGGTGCCATAAAAAAATAAAATGAGCCAACATTAATAGACATGATAAAATTGATATAATCCATATCAAACATAAAACCAGTTCAGTAGTCAGGACCTCTAATCACTGAGCCAGTAGGATAATAGATATGATTACGTATGCTTTGCGTCCTCAATTAAAATGGTTACCCTTTCATCTACGTCGTAATCAGCGAGCGCTGACCTCTCTCTTTTCATATCTCAATTCTCCATTCTCACCCACTTATTTTGATCCTGGTTTTAGTTTCCTTTCCTCTAATCACGACAAAAATCTTCGTTCTATGAATAATCTGCATTTTCTGTATCCTTCCCACAACTCCGACTTCATAAACGCCTCATTCTTTGTGCAAGCGGTGCCGCTATGGAATGCGCTCCCATTAAAAAATCAGGATGTCTAATCCACCGTTATATAAAAAGAGCTTGCACAATCGCCTTCTAAAAATGGCGGAATAACTTCAACAGTACTCCTCCTCATAGTCTACTTTCTTCAGTGTACGATTGTTAAGTATATGTATTTAAATTGATAAGTGCATGTATGTATAAATTTATATGCATTTTTATTTTGGTTATTTTAAGTATATAACATTGCATCTATACCTGTTGTTGATTACAACTGTAACCTCGATCTACCTCCCTTACCTGATCTCTACACCCACCAAAGTTTGACTGGTAGAGAATGCCCTGGGCATCCCGATGTATACAAGTGCATGAAGTTGTAAAATAAATAATAATAATTAATAATAATTAAGTTGTAAAATAAATAATAATAATTAATAATAATAATTTACATATTTTTTGTATATTTTTATATGCAAATATAGTGACGGCTATTTAATATAGAAACCAAGGTATTTAGAAGGAAAGCTGATTGGTTTTCAATGTCGACTATTTGTAATTTGGCAACACTGACATAGAATGTAATATTTAATTACAAAAAAAGTCACGTCTACGGTTGCTTAGCACGTTGTCAGGTACTTGTGAAGTATACAAATTGTATTCATGTACTTTCAACTAGAGTTGGACTTATTGCATGTTGGCTTTAGCTGCCGTTTCGCTTCAGTGCTTTTTTGTGAGTTACGAGTCACTTGAAGCTAAGAGACTACGGCTGTACATAGACGCATGCGTTGAAGAGACAAGTTCCTACTCCACACATATAAACGATATATTATACACACACACAACGAAATCTGTGCTGATTCACCCTAAAGATTTAATGATTTTGAATTCTATACGCCACTTCCAATGTTACTAAATACATCCTTTTTTAAATAAGAAAGCGTTTCACTTGCATTTTGATGTTGTAGTGTAAATAGTGACTACCAAATATATCGTGATATTCCAGCTGGATATGCAGTTCATTGCGTGCTCTGATGATAACAATGTTTACCGTGGGAGAGCCACGCTTCGGCATGAATGGGCCGGCTCGACCGGAGTGATACCACGGCCTCACAGAAAACCGGTGTGAAACAGCGCTTACGCTGTGTTTCATCGAGTGAGTGAGGATACCGGAGGCCCATACCCCAATCCAACGCCCCCTATCCCGTTCACCATCCCCCTTCCCCCCAGGCCGCCATAGTGTGGGTTACCATGCTGCATTGTACTTTTTCGCATTGAAGATGGTGACCACCACTCTTGGATTCTGCTCATGCTCTCCATCAGGCAGGGCAGAGTCATTTTGGCAGCTTAAATATATATAAAAAAAAAAGAAAATGTACCAAGTAATCTAATTTAATATGCAGTGTATAATGGTTTTCATAGATTAGATCGTCACGGGTCGATTACGATCGTTTTCAGAGATGTACAGAAGTACCGGAATTATGAGCGACCGTGCTTATATTTCTTATTTTATGCCGAGTTTAGGTATTTTTCCATGAAAGTTTGGCACGTTGATGGGTCATGAAATAATGTATACTACTTACTAAATTTATTATTCGTACCTTTACCAATGTGTGTCAAGTCTAGTATGATTAAAACACGTGGTTTCAGTTCTGTTCCAAATATTCAATGACATTATGCGTTAAAAATAAATTAACTTAAATTTGTCTAATTGTATTTTAATGCTTTTATTCACCTTCATTTATAAGGAATTTGAGAAAGGAAAATAGATTTCAGAGAGATTAATTTATTATTTATTTGTTTCTTACTAGTAGCCTAACTTGGGACCCTGACAGAGCCGTAATCATCAGATAATTAATTAATGAACACGTGTTTCAGGTACAGGCTTATGATATTCCGCACTTGTGTATCTCAGAATCCGATGGGAACATTTTATCAAAGGTTAAAATAAATTGTTGATTAAATATCTTGAGTCGTACTTTGACGCATTAAATAACTTTTTTCTTGACATCTGACAAACTAAGCGGAGCTTGTATTATGGATACTAGACAACTGATATGAATATATTTTATATTAAACGCTTTTTCTTGTAAATAAATATAAAAGTCCAAAACTTAGAAAGAAATATTTGCAGATCACATAAACATTTGGTCTGACCCAGGAATCGATCTCGAGACTTCATTAACAGCCAGAGCCAAAGGGGCGGTCAGCTTACTCCTCCTGAACATTTAGAATATCACTAGGTAGATACATGAAGGGTAAATTTCAAAAGCTTTTCTCACTACAGTGGTTTAAAAACCTCTGGACCAGTATTTGTCTTAAAAAAGAAGAAAAGTCCATACAAAATCTTAAAGCATATCTTTAGTTGTTGTATATAACTGGATTGTTAACATTGGACAGAAATGCAGGTCATCTGTACAATTTTTTTTTTTTTTTTTTTATATATCTGCAATCAGTGCATTCACTTTTAGCAGATGTGCTGCATGATTCTCACATTGAGAGTGTGTCCTCCAGTGAGAACATCTACTCATAATTAATTCTCAACACTATAAAATATTTTTTCTTTTAAGGCGCTTAACATAGCTGGATATTGTGAGCTGTCGTGCAAGGGTATTGGGGTGGGCTTCTAACCGTTTCCTGTATGTGTATCTGTACAAATGGTTCGTAAATACATACCACTGTAAAAAAATTTCTTTCTCAATAATATTTTTGAAGTACGGTGCAATTTAAAATATTCATAGTGTGGCCAAGATAAGAATGAACAATAGCTATGTATTCAGGCATTAAATGAAATTCAATGTTACGTAATAATTTTATTGAAGTATTGCGAAAATTTACATAAGTATCGGATTTGAAGCAATGTTCAAATAATAAATAATAATAATAAATATGTTCAGACATTTTAACACACAACGCCATCTAGTCCCAAACTAAGCAGAGCTTGTACTATGGGTACTAGACAACTGATATTAATACTTATATACTTTTTTTTTTGTAAATACATACATATTATACATAGAAACCAAAGTAGGTGTAATGCTAAAATAGGCAATCATTATTTGGTTACTATGCGGTTAAGTTCAAACAGGCTTGAAATGCTAAATATATGACGCTTATTTTGTCAAAATCAACTAATCAGATGTGCTACGTTCACTTTGCCAAAATAATATAATCGTGTCGTGATCATTGTGATTTAGGTTTACAATCAAAAAGGGTATCAGTGTTATAGCGCGGTTTGCGCCGACCTCTGTGAAAAACTTGTGGATCGCAAAAAAACGGTCGGAACAATCACAGTGGTCGCGCACTGGTGATTTCATTATTACTCTACTTGACAACAGTGACCCAATGTGGACCCAAAATGTGGTATACGAAGTCATTTAATAGCGCTATAATGCTGTACCCGAAATATATAAGCATAGCTCATATAACTTCATAAGGCTGAGTAATGAATTTAAAGAAGCTGCACGGATGGCGTTGTGAATAAACCGGTCAACTAGTCTTCCTACTGCGTGTTGTGTATTTGGTGTTCTTTGCGTCTAATTAATATATAGTTATGAATACATTTTAGATTTAAACTCACTTGTACTAATTCCACTATTCATATAGTATATCAAAGGTTAAGCTGACGCCATAAGGCGAAACCGGTCAGGTGTAAACATAAATAAAATACTGCAATAAGTGACTTTAATTCTAGAATGTATTTCATCAATTTCCATCAAGTGCCGACAATCGAGAGTATAAATTATATAGTTATGAAGACACGCACGATATATTCTTAGTGTTTGGTCCTTAAAAAAAGAAAATTATATACCTACTTAATAGTGTTCACAAATGTACAGGGAATAAATTATTTCTTCAAAAGCCCAAAAATTTTATACTGTTTATGAATTGTATTGTTTAAAAGTTTGTGTTAACTCGAATCCTTATTTACACGCCGATTGTTATAAGACTGTGTCGATAGCCGAGTGTCGGTCGTGGGAATTGGGAAACAAATGAAGTTCAGCAATTCAGTTTTCTCACGTAACTTAATGACGTGAACGTGATGGTTAATTTTTAATTACAATATATCCTTATATAATATCCTCAATCACCTCCCACACGATTGTCTAACCACAAACTAGGCAAAGCCAGTACTATCTTATCTAGACTTCTAATTAACATACTTATCTAATATATAAAATTCATGTGTCACAGTTGTAGTGTTTATACTCCTCCGATACGGCTTGACCGATTTTGATGAAATTTTATACTTTTATTCAGTAGGTATGAGAAGAAGTTAAAAAAATTTTTACACCCATAAGTGTTATGGGTGGTTCATCCCAAAAATTATTTTTTGATTTTTTTTACAATGTTTTTTGTTTATTTTATTATGGTGTGGAATTTCAAAATACATTCAATCCTAATTTTCTATCCTCCTACCACCTTACGCTAATTTAAAAAATATTCACGGAAATAAATATGGCGGTACAAAGTTCGCCGGGTCAGCTAGTGAAAAAAAATGTATATATGTATTTATATCAGTTGTCTAGTATACATAACACAAGCTCTGCTTAGCTTTGGACTAGACGGCGTTGTGTGTAAGATGTCCGAAATATTTATTATTAAAATATTATTATATAGACGGATTCGGTTCGAGTAAACTATTACTTTAACTTCACAGAATTCAGATGGTAAGCAATATGTTTGATTTTGAGTCAAATATTAGGAGGACCAAATAATATACATATAAGGGTGGGGCACTGGATTTTTAATTTTTGATAATCAAGCTTAGATTCACGAACAAAAAATTCTCTCTTTTGTTTGTACATAAACTAATATAAACACTAAACGCTGCTGGTCCACTAATAAACTAGTACCTACTTTATCGTTACAACTTTCATAAAATCTCGGTTACGTGGCGACGTGTGAAACCTGGTTTAATTGCAACATTTAGTGTAACATACCGTACAAATTTGTTTCTAAATAGTTTAAGTAAGATATTATTCTGTCGAGACCATCAGTCGTTGCTTCCTACCTATAAGTTGACGAGACATTTTCCGTGTGGCGAAATCGGTCACCACATCGATCCATCCATATAAATATAGGCTAAGAATACAGGGTGTCAGCACAGCTATTCATTGCGTGAGTGTCGCTGTTTATTCTCCGCCGATAGGAGATCTTGGCACAGGCAGGCAGTTGAGGATTTTTTCAAGATTTCCATTCTTTTAAGGAAGAGGTTTTCAATCAATCAATCAACAACCCATAATGTCCCACTGCTGGTCGGGTGTCCTCTGGGGAGAGGGTTGCGGCCATACGTCTGTATGTACGTAAGAGGTTTTTTTGTTACCTTAGAACTTTCAACTGGGTGAACCGATATTGATGATTCTTTTTTTATTTGAAAGTTAGTACTTTCTGTGTGGTCCCATTTCAATTCGGTCCAGTTCTGTAAGTAGCTTTTTTTGTTAAAATTTTTGTTATTGTCAAGTATTATATCGTATAAATTTGCTTATGAATAGCCTAAAAATATTAGTTATCTTACTATTGAAATACGGAATTGTATAGGATAACATTTGTTTGCATAAATGTTTCATAAGATAAGTTCATGTTCAACCTTCAACATACGTTATTTCAGAGATAAATAATTCTAATCTGAGGTTTTCTGGTAAAAAATATCTAATTATTATCGCTTATTTTACCATCCACATTTATCATTTAAATTGAATCTCGGCAAACGGGACGTATACCTAACTGAAATGGTTCACTAACGATGGATTTCTGAGGTGAAAAAAATATCTAGCGAATCAAAAGAAAAAACCTCCTCGTTTTTTGAAGACTGATAAAAAGGTCCACAAAGATTGTCAGGGGGAAGGAAAATTAATTCAGATCGATTGAAAAGAGTGTTGGTTTAGTTGTTAGTGATCGTAACTACGCAGCTCAAGGGCGTAGGTCTGATCTAACTTTAAAATCGGCTATCGAACACTAAAATACTTTGTGGATTCGAATTTAGTGAGATTAGTGTGTTCAAACAGACTTTTTATTGATAAAGATAAACATTACATATTCCTACATACATATTATAGACTAGCGTTTGAGTGCGGCTCCGCCCAGTAAAGGCAGGTCATCGCGGTGATGCTTCAAACTGACATAAAGGTTTTATTTAATTGAATGAAAATGAATTCAATTGAAATGAAACAAGTACTTAATATTAAGTGGAGTGACTGCTACGCATTAGTGAAAACCTTATTCAAATCGGTGTAGCAGTCTAAAATCAGAGTGCACAAATTTACAGACATATTGACAAGCGGATAAAAATGATTTTTTTGAGTTTTACTTCATTCATCAAACTCGTATAACAGTGTCTCTTATATATGTTTCATGTATGTTGATCATGTGTATTGATTGATGATAAAAAACTGTTACTATATAAAAAAAATTGGTGTAGTATGTTATACTATATGCCTCCGTCTATTTATTATCTAGTTTTAGGAATTACCATTTTAACTTTCATTCATCTCACATATAACTGTCTTCAGACGTTACTGACCTCTGATGTTAAAGAAACATTAGACATTCTCTTTATACCAAAGATAATGTTTTTCTCTATATAAATAATATCTTTGCCCCTACATTTTTGCATAACCTGAAGGACGACTCGGAGAGAATGCCTCATGACATTAAGCGGCTTTTGTGCAACATGTGCAGTTTTAAATAAATAAGTAAATAATGATGCTGACAGCTCAAGACCGGGATGGTTGGCGCTCTTTAGGGGAGGCCTTCGTTCCGCAGTGGACAGCAGAGCGCTGAAGTAGTACCTATGTTTACCTCTCATTTTAGTTTTTCTCCAAATTACTGCATTCATTAACTTTTTCATAATTGATATTGCTTTTACGTCACAGCAATAAACTTTAAGACCACGAATCAAGGATTAACTTGTCAGTAGCAACTAACACTATTTAATACATTGTAGTCATAATTGCTTTTAAAAAGTTATACATCTTTATAGTGAACGCAGCTAACTGTAAGTAAGGCCAAGTTCTCAAAACACATTAACGTTATAATCTTTTAAAAATAAAATATTTACAAATCACAATATATACACAAGCATGCATGTTTAATAAATTATTATAGTTTTATACAACCACGCTAATTTATCTCGAGAAAAATATTATTTCGCCCCTCAAATTGAAAAGATAAAAAAAAAATAACATTAAAAAGCTACAACTCACCTTTTTAGACTAATCTAAATCCACTAATACAACACACAACACTTATAAAAAAAGGCACCAAGAGAAATTAATGACACAAACCGTTAAAATATACCGTGTTGACTTATCGTTCGATCGACTCACGCGCATTCGACGCGCGCGTTCTCTTTCAATACTTGCGGATAACTGCTACAAAACTTCAGCATTGATATTATTTGACTCCCTTATTACGAGAATCTGGCTGTGGTTACAGACTTGACATCAGCTGTTCAATACATTGTTCAAAACCAATGAATACCCATTATTCTCCGTACAGTCATGACTATATTCATGATTTTAAATTCATAATTTCCTTCATATATTTTACTTTAAATGGTCATGATAAGTAAATAGGATTAGTTATTATATTGGATACGGAATGTCTCCAGCCCTTCATTCCATGGATGTCGAAAGAGGCGACTTAGAGAGCAAGCTAAACAGGTCAAAGTCACCGTGAAGAGAAGGAAAACTTGAAGCAAACTGTATACCAACTCGCCTGGACACCGTGGTATAGCAGGTCAAAACCTCCTTGGTTCTATCCAGCGAGGGACTAAGGGCTGTTGATTCTGAAGTAACTGTATTTATATTTGTTGTTTGATTTACTGATGCGGTGTTATTATTGACTGCCCTGTTGGTTTAGTGGTAGTAACCTTGACTACTAAGTACAAGTCGTGGGCTAGATTTCCATGATGGTAAAATAATGACTGACTAGTCTCGCAGTGGCAGTATGTGCCACTGTTGTCTTTCATATCTCAGGTTCATGGTAAAAAGAATGTATATATTTAAATCAGTTGTTTAGTATCCGTAGCACAATCTATGTGAATGTAAAAAAAAAGAAATAAATATCATTATGAACTATAAAAAAATATTTAGGGATGGCTCCTCCTTGTTATTTAGAGGTATGAAAAATAGATGTTTTAATAGAATTGATAGAATTTTGGCATGGAGATACTATGAATCTTAAGGTACGGCATAGTACGGCGGTTACCCATATATGGAGGTTTGTTGTTAGCAACTTGATCACCTATTTGAATTAACCTTAATTATGTTTATTAGTCTGTAAGCCTTCTTCAAAAATAAATAAAATAAATAAATAAATATGTTTCTCTTTGCCGCGATAACTAAGAAAACTCGCGATCAATCAACTTAACCAGACTTAACATAAATTATTTCATATTAAGAAAGAAATTCTTCCTAATCAATTTGACGTAAGGATATTACCGAATGATAAATAACGTACTATAATCTAATCTCAAAAATCTTTTACAGTGTGTAATAAATATATGCTCTATTCTTAGATGGATAGAAAACTCTTTATTTGCACACTATAATATTACAGTTAGAAGAGAGTACATAAAATGTGAGACGGAGTGTACAAAGGGCGGCCTTATTGCCAAAAACAATCTCTTCCAGGCAACCTTAGGATGGATCGAAATGTATAGGAGAGACAGTGGTAGTTGTCGGTGCAATGAGTTTTGAATTAATTATTTGCTAAAGAATGTAACGAACTACATACATAAATATACATCCGCACATATACACAGAACATAATAATATGTATATCGATAGATCGATAATAATATGTATATATATTCTCACATACACACATACATATACATACGCATATACACACATACCCATGTAACGAATACTTATACATACTAATACACATATATACCAAAATACATAACTAAAAAACGCATAAAAAATAATAATAATAAATTAATAAAAATATTCACAGCATGCTGTTTAATGATCATCTTAATTAATTTTTTTAAATGCATTTATTGTTTGCGCTTGCCTGCCTGCCTTAGGATAGCTGTATACCTACATACTTACCTCTGTAGTACATAAAGAAAAGTATCAGTTAGAAGAAGACTTGGGAAAAACCGGGACTGACAAACAAATTAAGCGAATACCTGACTAACGAGTGGTATAATCACCGCAGTCGTCTTCAGCGCTTAACAATTGATGCTTATTTGTTTTCCCTCCGTGTGAGTAATCTCTACATTGACGTTAATTCCAAAACAAAGTCATCAAAAACATAACAGATCCCATTTTTCACTGACTAAACTTCATACGTAATGTTTCTCGATTGTCCTTGACTTGCGCACCGTTTCGGGTTTTCCTCAATTTCCTCCTAATGACGTTGTGAATAAGGATATTCTTCTAACTGATAATGCTGATGCAACAGAACAATAGCGTTACATTTGTTTTAAAGCCCCAGGCAATTTGTATAATTAGCATAATATGTTTCTATTTCATCAATTTTATATCACCTACTAAATATTACGTTCTAACATTAATAAAAATCAGCAAAACACACACAGAGACTCAATTTCACATTCTTTAGTGTAACTAAGTTCTTTATGGAGTAATTTGTCTGTAGGAGAAAACCATACTAAAATGTTAAAATATTTAAACTAAAACATCTCTGGATTGTGGTTTACTATCAGTTTCAGAGAATATAGCATGTTCTAAACACTATACCAATTTGGAGTCACTCAACCATTTCATAGGTATGTCCAATACGAGGTGGTTCGACGACCTGGTGACGGTCGTAGGAAACCACTGGGTATTTTTGATTTGCCTCAACGTTTAAAGGACTATATCAAATCCATTATTATTTATTTATATATCTTTAAATAAAAATAATCCCTATTTTTCTCTTAGTCACGGTATAATGCGTTAAGGACTGGACCAATATCGATTTGTCTTGGATAGTCCCGTTACCGAGGTTGGCAAACACATCGTATGAAAAAATTAATATAAATAAAGTCCATTACAATTAATAAGGTAAAATATTCTTATCTCAAACAAATAACCGAAACCTTAGCTTTTTCCAAAAAGTAGCCCTCTGTAATGTTGCCCAAAATATCTTGCTTAGTATTAATTATTATTTTTTCAATTTGATATTAAAATAATAATTATTTTGTTTAATTTTATATCTTATATCAAAGTACTAAAAAGTGTCATTTATCCCATCATGTGACAACAACATGCAACTAGTACTTTATAGTTTATTTTTCTTTTTAACATTTAGTTTAAAATATTTTAAGCATATAAAACTAATGTATAACAAACTAAATGTGTACTGTTTACCTTTTATGTATTATCAAGTCATGTTTTGTTGTACTTGAATATCTGACTTTTAAAAAGTGTGGCTATGAGTTTCTTTGTCAGTATTCTTCTCTTAAGACTATACGCATTTTGGAAACTGGAAGTTATGGACACAAGCAGGCAGTAGATTTTAGTGTTTTCACCTAATTTACCTTGATAATCCAGTACATGCTGTGGCGTCTGTTTGTGGCGATCTATGATTTTTGACTGTTGCTTCAATTTAACGTTCACTTAGTGTCTTAAATGAATAAATGATTTTGAATTTTGAACGATACTGTCTAACAGATCTAAAGATCTGTTGATGATTATAAATCATCATCAGCAGTCATTGATATTCTACTACTGATACTACTAGGTTGGAATAGGGTTTGTTTTAAAGGTTTCCTGCTTTAACAGTGTTGTGGTCCTGTATAGTTTCTCTTAGTCGCATTTTACGACACCCACGGGATGAACAGGGGCGGTGGCACACCGTATTCCCAATTCATTACCAGAATCTAGTTGAACCTGACAAGTATAATAAAGTTGCTGGTTTTCAGGTTCATCGTTCTTTTTGTATTTTTGCCATTTGTTCTTCTTCTTTTGATGATATGGCAATCAGCCGGATCAGCTATTTCTGCCAATGTCAAGTATTTCAAGTCTTCAATTCTAAGTCTTCGAGTCTTGAAGTCTTCGTCATGATGGAATTAATGATAAAAAAACATAAAAAATGTGGATGACGTGAAACGGGGACCGTCTTTCGCAAAAACAAAAACCGATCTCCTTGCCATTTGTTTTAGAAGTCACACAGTTATTTTGAGTATTTTCAAAGTAGGTTGGCTAAATGAGTTATCTCTTTTTGTGCCAAGATTCTCTCTTAAGCAAAGAGTGGAGTGAAGGTTAACCTTTTTTTTGTTTGTACCGTTAACCGACAGTTTTAGCGCCTCCTGTTGAAATTTAAGCAATACGCAGCTAATCAACGCGCAATTAACTAGTAGGCGCTTTGTAGTTAATTTGTCTTTCAAAAAAATATATGATTAGATACTGCTATCAATAAATAGAGATATAAATAATATGCCACTATAAAATGTTGCTGGGTAATAAAATGAAGTAATAATCGGAAATAGTTTTTTTTTTACTCTAGAACAGTCTCTTGCAACTTTTTCACGCGCTATATTTTCGTGGAAAAATATTTGGTATGTTTACTGCCTGTTATTGGAGATTATAAGCTTTCCTCAATTAATATTCTACCTGGTAAAAAAATTACCGTGGGAGAGCGAGGCTTCGGCATGAATAGGCCGGCTCGATCGGAGTGATGATCGGATGACGGCCTCACAGAAAACTGGTGTAAAACAGCGCTTGCGCTGTGTTTCCCCGAGTGAGTGAGGATACCGGAGGCTCATACCCTAAACAACAATGCAACACGGCGCCGCAGAAAGCTTTCTTCATCTTCCGTTGCTTTTTACCTAGTGAGTGAGGTTTAAAATGTTGCAGATGTCCATAGGCGGCGGCAGTCACTTACACTAGATTTGTCTGATCCGTCAGTTGTACCTACCATGACAGAAATCTGCATTTTTATTGCGGTGATTCATCTCTTTATATACCTGTATAAGTAAGACTGTATCTGTCTTTTTCATGTTTAATTTGAACAAAATACTAATTTCCATTAAATGGTTTAGGCGACTTGATCACTCTGTATGTTTAAAAAAATGATTCATATTTTCAATTCTCAATAAATGTTGTGTGGCGACTTCCACATACATGCATACACACAACAGAAGTACAGCCTACAGCGCCATTTACCGCAGATACACCGAAACTACTAATCCTGAATCGGTTACAAAATTTCCCGTGATTAACCTATATACAAGGCGCTCATAGCCCAGTTGCACTCGGTGATTAGAAACAATCACCGAGGGAAAGCAACGATGGCGCGGTCAGTACCTGGATGGGTGACCGCTAGTGGCATGTTACCATGAGCGTCTCCGTGATTCGGAGGTCACGTTAAGCAGTCGGTCCCGGTTGTTATCATACGATAACAGTCGTGAAGCTTAGTTGGAGGCCTTCGGGCGGCTTAAAAACATCCAACGGCAAGATTTACGTAGCCACAACGTATTCTTGCCAGTCCCCAACCCGCACTTGGCCAGNTCATGCTTTCCATCAGGCAGGGCAGAGTCATTTTGGCAGCTTAAATATAAAAAAAAAAAAAAAAAAAAAAATATACAACATCCCAACATTAACCGTTGGGCCGTGGCCCGCCAGGCATGATCACCTCGCCTGTTCGAAGGATCGTCCCATTTTGTTGGAGGGACATGTGACACCCGTAACTCCACATTTAGTGGGGTGACATACTAAGAATTGTGTCATATCTCCTATTCACCCCGTGGGTGTCGTAAGAGCTAACGAAAGGAGTAAATTATGCAGGAACCACATTATTGCAAAGAGAACAAAAGCTCCGTACAAACCCTATTCCTATCAACTGGCCACGTTGACCATACGGGTTAGTTATAGGGTGTAGTAGTGGTACAGTAGGCCAAAATCTCCCTCGCAAGTAGAGGTCTATTTTCAGTGAACTATAAAATACTAATAATACTATGTAATGTGTATGAACTCGCAACATATTATTTTAATGAGAAGATAATTGGCTACATGAGTAATAGAAGTAAAAATTACTACGGCACTCATTATTATAATCACATGTACAAAAGACTGATAGCACCTGTTCCGACAATTTGATAGCACGATGTTGATAATAGTCGCATATTAATCTCGCTATCTGATAACGTTCGCACACAACAAATGAGACACTAGCCTTTAGTTCCAAGTCTTGGGACGGGATGATTGTATTTTGATGTGTTGAAAAGTGAGTTCGAGATTTTAAAGTGTTGTGAATTGACATTTTGGGCGTGGATTGTGGTTTTGCAAATGTGGTATTAAATCTGAGGTATAAAACAAAGTGTCAACGGTTGTGGGAATTAATTCAGGTATGATTGCTGAGAACTGTTTATACATGTTCAAAAAAATTTTTTTTGTTACCCTATTTAAGAAAAGCAAAGATAACAATATGTTATATTTATCAGCCAACTCAGTATATCCACTACAAATTGTGGTGTTTTAGTATTAGGTTTGTTGTATATTGAATTCTATATCCATTTAGTTAGAGTTCAACGGATACTCTTAGTCAATTACGCTGTATGATAACATTACCTCACACTGGGCCGTTCGATCCTAAATTAGTCGGAGCCTACGATAGTCAGACTGCTGATCAAACCTACGTCCTTTGGCTTTAATCCAATCAGGCTAACTAATGATTAGACAAGCATTCCAGAAGTAGAATTTAGTTTAGAAAACGATAACATGTGTGCCTTGACATTTATCCCGTCATATTAAACTCTCTAGAATCTTTTAATCCTTAAAATCGATCTTAATCAGTTTTACATTAAAAAATGATTACTAGAATTCTAGAATTGATGTACCTTGTGTCTTGTGTTGTGAATTCCTAAAATATATATTCCCTTTTTTATGTATGGGCCTTTCAAATTGACTTTACTTTGCATGATCGTAAGTATAAGCAGAATCCAAGAGAGAAACGCATTGCGAACACAACAATGCAGCATGGTGACTCACACCATGGCGGCCTAGCGATGCTTCTGCATCATTGGGCCTGAATACGGAGTATCGCCACCCATATTCATATGCTGTATATCGTAAGAGTTCACCAGGGGAGCAAGCAGCACTGAGGCGAAAAACTTGATCCAAACAAAACCTTCCTTTTCAGGCTGTAAAATGGAATAAGTCCGTTTTTATTTAGAAAGTTCTTACAATAAATTATTTAAAATACTTTTAGGGCTGCTAAAATTATATCAATACTTTTTTATGTAAAAGGTATCTAACGGTGTTACGTTCCAAATAAATACAGATTAATTAGCGATAAAATTGAATGACGAAGCACACACCTTATCAACATACAAATTCAGTTTTGCCAACTTTACGCAAATCTTGAACTATGTGTTGATTTGTAATGTCGAAGTTACGTGGCGAGGATTGCCTAACGAGAGAGCAAGACCTCCCCTAAAGTGAGTTGCGCGATTATCGTGTTAAAGAAATTAACCGATTCCTAATCAGTAGGAGTGTTATCTAAGTAAATAAAAATGACATCATTCCTTGGTCACTGTTTATTCGTGATTTTGTAAACACACTTTAGCTCATGTTATTTAAGTCAATAGAAAAGGAATTTGGTGAAAAGCAGCACCCAGCGCCAGCAAAATTGTATAATAATAATCTTACATATATCACACATCGACGTCTACTAGGCAGAGTCTGTATTTATTCCATACAATTTTAATACCTCTTCTAATAAATTATTCCGCAACGCCGTACAAAAATCATGTGACAACCAGAGTGCTCCTCTCCTTTACCAGTACTCAGTTGGGAAGCTTACAAGTGACGGTACAGTGCTGAATGTTATTGTTTTATACACTTGTATCTGTATAAAAGGTCTCTTGGAGGTTCACATGGCTTATCTATTGTCGACGCGGGCCCGTGGTCTACTGGTTTGTTTTAAGTTATCCTTCCTTTTGCAGTGATGCAGTGATGTTATGTGGCGTAGTTCGCCCTCGTAGTTGGCTCTTACGACAATTATGGTCTACACAGGAGTGCTGTGGTGACACATCAGATTCTCATTTTTTTTAATGCAATATGGGGCAATCGAGCAGACGTATCGCCTGATGGTAAGCGATTACTGCCGCCAATGGACACCCGTAAAACCAGAGGCGTCACAAGTGCGTTGCCGGCCTTGGGGGATGGGGAGGGGGATGAGGGAAGGGTTGGATTATGGGCCTCCGGTATCCTCACTCACTCGGTGAAACACAGCGCAGGCGCTGTTTCACACCGGTTTTCTGTGAGGCCGTGGTATCACTCAAGTCGAGCCGGGTCATGCATGCCGAAACGTGGCTCTCCCATGGTCATCAGATCATGCCTGGCGGGACACAGCCCAAAAATCATTTGGTTTTATTTAAAAAAAGATTAGATCTGTTCGATTACTTCGGAAGTAATCAAACAGATTGATTGTCGAATCGTATGGTCATATATAGTACATAGGACTTTGAGTGTCTTGATTAAAACTAAAATTTTGTTTTGATTTGATTTGTTCCGTCATTAAGTGAGTAAAATGCAATAAAGCATTTACTTAACACCGGTGTTAAAAACTCCATGTGAGGATTATAAATAGTACTGACATTTACCCTAGTTTCTAAGTACATATTCCATTATAATGAGACATATGAAAATTGTTATCATAATCGTAATTTCTTATCATAATGAATCTAAATGCGTTTCATTTGTTGGAATGTCGCAAATCAGATTTCCGAGGAATAATTATGGAAACTTTATTTACACTGATATATATTTTAATTTATATTTTTGTCATTGCGGAAACTGGTTACCATCCATGGCTTTGCTCACGTTAGTAATTTTATAAGTTCTAGCTTCGTCCCGCGGTTTTTGTTGATTTTGATTCGGATATTGTACACGTTGCTTTTAATTTTGTTTTGAAGTACCTAACCCTCCGTCTGGTCTAACCCAACAGTAGCTTAAATTGCTTCTTATCTCACCAGCTACCAGCCAGTTAAAAGTCCCGTCAAAATCGAAAGCAGAGTTGAGCCGGAACAAACTGACAGATAGATAAAAAAATTCTATTTAATTTTTTCAATAATTAAAATTTTTGATGTAAGTTACCTATATACTTTCATATGTATTGAGAGCAAAGCTGATTGAAATCACAAACAGATACTTCAATATTTACCGACTACGTCAAAGCCAAAAAAGAGTATGATTCTGACAGGCTATGTATGTATGTTCATCTATTCCCTCATAGCTTCTCAATTACTTATTAGAACTGGACAAATGAGATATGGTTAGAAGCATCTTGATCGTCCGCTGGTTAAAGGCTACATGATCCAAGATCCCTCCCGTCTCAGGCGCAGACTGGCACACCGTGTGGTTTTAGTCAGTTCGATTCCGAAACTACCGCCCCGCCGCAAACCCCGGTGGGGTGAAGGCACGAGGGGATTTCCACAGTTAAAAAAAAGACACGTGGTTGACCCCAGTCAGTGTCGGTTTTTGAACACAGATCAAAGGAATCGTGCTTGAGTAAGGAAGTTTGACAACAACCACCAATTCCTCGCAGGCGTGAAAATATAGCATTATAATACGTTTCTAAGTAACGTGTGAATACGGCTTTTCAGCTTTTTCAGCTTCGTTTTCTGTCGTAGGTTTTAGTTTTTACTGTTATTTGTAACATATATTTTTTAAGACATATACCGTTTCTGGATCCTTTCATATTTGTAATCTGTGAACAGTGGTGGTCACCTGCCATTATTTGGTGGTGACTCATCGCTTATTTCCATTACATAAAAAAACAAAAATCAGATGAGGGTTGTGACTAATATATTCTTAATAAAACCATACAGTTTCTCTAACACAAGTTAAACAGATCTTCCGATTATTGGTTTATCTTATCACGGGAACCTTATTGTTATCTGTGTTTAGTTACTCGTGTTGCGCGGGCGCAGTGTCACGTCGCTTTCTTACAGAAATGTTTCAACATCTATAGAAATTTTTAGGGTGAGTTATTTCATGAAATAAAATTAGATGATAAATAAATGTTGACATTTTGTAAAACTTTTCTTTAGACTTTGTTGGGAAAAAGAGATGTGCATTGGGTATTAGCGCACGTTCTCTCAGTTAATAATAAAGAGAATTAATCTAGAGCTTTTAGATATGAGTATAGATATAAGACGTGGGTTTCGTTATATAAAACAACACATTTTTATACGTTCTTTAAACGTCAGCAATTCCTGGCAATGTCAAGTATTTCAAGTCTTGAAATCTTAAGTTTTCATAGTGATGAAATTAATGATAAAAAACGTGGTTGAGATGAAATGGGGACCGTATTTCGTAAAACCAAAAACGTTCTCCTTCTCCAAAATAAATTATCATTCAAAAGTTGCTTGTCTGTTTCAAACGTCATAGAGAATGAATTTGAAACTAACTTTTTTTTTTACTCTTAGTGCTGTGTGAGTAACCGGCCATTCGGAAGTACTGATACCATCTCTTTCACACGCGTATATGTTACGTAGACCACATATTTATACTAATATTATAAAGAGGTAGTTCGTGTGGTTGCAGGGAGTAATTTTAAGACTACTAAATTTACAACTGGACCGATTTTGAAAATTCTTTATTCAATAGTAAAGTCGCATTATTTGCGAGTGTCACAGGTTAATAAGCTTGTAAATTGGTTATCGTAATATCCGACATACACGTGGGTGTAGCCGCGGGTAAGAACTATTACTACTTAACCGTAGATCTCTTTTACAGCCTGACACGATATGACGTAGGTATACCGCTTTTTCTAAACAAGTACACAGCAAATAGTTTTCGTGAAACTGTTAAACATTAGTGTTAGTTGTGTAAACTATTTACACATTTTATACTTTATTACTATGTTTGAACTGTCGTACACATTTAACATTATCATTGTACGGGTAAAGAAAGAGACACGACATTCTAAGGTTATTTTAACATATAACAGAAGGCTTAATGACAGAAAAGAGGTTTAAAAATAATTTCATTGGTGTTAACATAATGCTCGAATTCATTGTAGCATTAAACAAACTTTAAATGTGCATTTATCGAAATAGCAACTATTCACTCCTGTATCATATTAAGAAAAGGTTGCGGTGATCTAAATTCTCTGTTACACGATAAGAAAAAACTATCTAATTTTATTTGAACAAATAACGAAAACGTCTTCAATAATATCATTAATTAATTTTGGGTTTTATTAATATAACGGTATTTATTTTTCTTCTTACTTCATGTTCTTATAATGGAAATGTCACGATTCGAGTCACTTCAAAAGGGATCAGCTTTTGAAGGGTTTGGGTCTAATTTATATTTTATATATTAAACCTAATTATTAGCTCTCACATGCCATTGAATAACTGAAATAGAATATGATTTTTATCATTACTCACTGAAATTAAACTAACCCTATCTTATTCCCTCTATACCTATAGCGCTTTCAGTTCAGTTGACATTCTACAAACGTAAACGCTATTAGAAAACTAACAAATGTATGAGAATGAGGTTATCTCAACAGTAAGTCACGTGGTCAAAACTAAATATTAACGCGTTAGCGATTGTAGAAACTGAATGGATGTGAAACAATTGTATCTTACTTGATAGGCAGATCTTATATATTTAAATACAAGCTTGCAGAAGCGACTTAATTCGGCCTGATGGAAAGGATGAGCATAATCTAAGAGTACTGGTTACCATACTCATTGCTAATGAAGACAATACAACAATGCATCACGATGATACACACTATGGCAAGCTATTGAGATGATTTTCTGTATCATTAGAACACCGGTCTCGCACTTACCATCCAAGAACGCTGGTTGAATGCTGTCTGTCGTTTTAGGTTAATCTTCTGTGAGAGGGTAGACCGACCAACGGTGGTAAGCCCGGTATAGTTTGCCGGTTTGTGCTGAGATCAGCTTAGAGGAAGCAACAACTACATTGAAGATCCGTCAAAAGCAAAGGGTTCACTTAACGCCATGTAGTAGTTATTAAAAGTTTATAACATTTGTTAACTATGATGGTACGATTTTCATAACTGTAGTTTAAGATAAGTACGGAATGATTGTATTGTTGCCAGATCTGTGTTATCTGAACGTACGAAATGATTTTACTTGTGAAACAAATAGAACAGTATGAATCACTTCTTTGCGCAGTGTATGTAATGTTTTAACGAAGATAACAAAGAATAACTATGGTAAAGCTATAGAGAACAGGTATTCATGGCGAATTCAATTTAAAGTAAAATAATTGTTATGAAGCTCTACCTGTTGAACTCGTCAGAATCTCGTCAAACTTGTAATGAACATTGGGGAGATAATCGGTCACATGTTGATGAATGATGATCTCGGTACATGAACACCTGTATCTCAAGAGTCTGAGGCGGATTTCTGCTGATTTCTGCCCTTTGACTCATTGAGTCACTTGACTCAGTAGGTACAAAGCAATCAAAGAATATTAAGACCGTGGTGGGTATAATATAATAACTAGTACCTACGTGGCTACGTGATCGGGTTAACGTTTCGTAGGCATAGTAATAGTATATTTAGTAATAACTAAATTATAGCAAATATTGTTTAGACTTCACGAATGGAGTAATGGTTTAAGTTGTCACCTCGACGCTTCTTACTGTGAGCGCCGTGTTGTGGGTTTAATACTCATGGGACAACACTTTGTGCTATCCATAAATTGTTGTTTTGTGTCTGGGTGTTCTCTATGGCAATTTCAATGTATTTTTGTAAAGTTCTCCACGACACAAGATTCCTACTGCTATAGATATTTTTATAAAACTGTACACATATTTATTTTGATACGACAATCGGAAGTAGATACAATTAATTTCCAAGAAGTGATCGTAAATAGCTAATTTTAAATACTTCTGATAAAATTGATTATATTATTAAAGGATTTCCTAAACATGACGAAATCTCTTATCATCTTCACTTACATTATAAATGCATCGGATGAATAATTATACATTGTAATTTTTCTACCATACACGAGAGGAAAGAAAGGGCTGGGAATCATTTAACCGGAATGTAGTTAGTATACCGGAATAGTAATTGATTAACAAAGTCTAGTTGTAAGAAACCCTGACTGCTGAGCTTGGGTTCAATTCCTAAACAGGACAATGAATGTTGTGAGATAAGAACAATATTTTTTTTTTTGATAGACTATTCTGATTTTAGAATAAGCATCCTGTGGTAGCGGGTGACTTTAAAAACATACATAAAAAGAAAACAGAACACCCAGACTCAGAACAAAAATTTGCGGATCACAGAAAGTGTTGTCCCATGCGGAATTTGAACCCACAACACTGAGCACTGTACCTGTGTGTGCTACCGCTTAAACCACTAGACCAACCGTGCAGTCCAATTTATTATGGTTCTACATTTAGTTATATCTAATATTATGAATTTATTACGAAATAAATTTGTGTTTTGAACTTGGCCAATAGTAAGTTTTGTCCACTGCTTTGTCCTCGCCTGTGACAAAATTCGAGTTTAAGATGCACACTTTATCTTTTTACTCTTTGTAATTTTCTTACATTCAGATTTATACAGTATTATTATATTTGTGTTTTTTTTTGTTAATACAAGTTGTATGCATGTATTCGTGTTGTCATGTTTTGTTGGTAAGTACGAGATCGGAAACCCAATGATGCAGAAGAATCTTGAATTCTGCTTATACTTGCCATCAGGCAGATTAGAGTCAAAATAATAGAGGTTTAATTTATTACCGTAAATCTGGTTCATATATGTATATCTATATACATAACCTTCATTCATGTGTAATATTTCTAATAGATACATTACTTAGATAAATTTACTAAGCTAATTTAATATTTTTTAAGTAAGTTGATAAAGACTCCTAAATAGAAATATTTTTATTTACAAAACAATAAACTGAGTTATAATAATGATACACATTATAATTATTAATTAAATAATAATTACGTTACAATAAAACGCTGAAATATGCGCATTTTATGTTGTTTAACAAATGTTTTAATTGTATAATATATTAGTAGAGAAATTGCAATTACAGAAATGTGTGCATTTACATGTTTTAGTGTTTTAGAATTCTATTCCATTAATAACTATTAACGTAATTAGTTTTAGAAATCCTCGAGAATAATTTAAACAAATAACGATTCCAGATTAATATTTAATACATGAACAACATTTCAAAAATGAATATAAAGATCTTGAATATGCACTGAAAATCATTTAACTTATTTATTTTTTACTTTATTTTTTTATTTAAAATAGGTATTTTTACACAAAAACAAATTACTGGTTTCAACTTAACGACGATTTCCGTAGTAACCTCGAGGTTTGTGTCGCCTAAGATGCGCTTTTTCAATATTCATTGGTGCTAATCCTGGCGTTCAAAAACTTTCCAAACAGCATCAGAAATCAACAAAAAATATCTATAGTGAGAGAGATTTTTTATAATGTAGGTAGCAAAGTAACAAACGGTTAACGGTACCTGTTAAGTGATTAATATACCACTGAAATACTTGCTTAAAAATCTGATAAAGTTAAACCTCCGGTACTTAATGAATAGAATGAATAGCTTAATGCCGATTGTTTGCAAGGTTGACGTAGTAACGAGTTGAGCCTCTGGGAGGGGTCCGGATGGCGTAAGAAAGCGGTTCCTGGATCCCTCCCTTCTCAGGCGCAGAGTGGCACACCGTGGTGGTTTAGTGGGTAGTCTGGCTGGTGTCAGTCAGGAGTCCCACACGAAGCGAAGCCCCTGTACCCGCAGGGGGGGAGCGAAGTGCGTAAAGGCATTCCAACACGTCAAAAAAAAAAAAAAAAAAAAAATATAAAGTAACGAGTTGAGCCTGGCTAAACCTATCGTAATGAATATATATATATCTTTCATCTGTACGTGGGTTTGTCACCTAATTCCTCTTAAACAGTTGGACTGATTTAGATAAAACTTTGTGTGTATAATTTGAATGGGTTCCTGGATGCTTTAAATTACAATTAGACCCGACAGATGGCGCTGCTGTTGGTGTGCATTACTATTAGGTAATAACTAAAACAACATTTATTAATTCTAAGGTATGTGAAAAAATTCTTCTACTAGTAAAAAGCAACTATGAACAATATTTTATGTACGTAAAAAACCTACTTAAAATACATAATCGTCCGGAAACCGATACATTCATAGAAAATAGTTTATAAAATAAAACAATGTAAGTAAAAATAATATATAATGAGCAATGATAACCGATTAACATTAAGCACACGTTATTCAATTTTTTTTACAAACATCCCCCCGTTTGTTACAGACATCGTCTGTCTCAGAGGACAAACATCCATGACACGGACACAGATAATACCCAGTTTCGGAACAACAATTTGTGGATCACACAGTGCTGTCTCATTTGGGATTTGAAACCATAACATCTTCGCGCAGTGGAAAGTGGCGTCGCGACCGCTTAAACCACAAGGCCAAACGTGCAGCCAGTGTTGTTTACCATTTTGTTTGTATAAAAAAAACAAAAGATTATATAAGCATTAATTACTTAACAAGTCAAAACTAACGTGTGTAAGGTCTATGGCCAAGAAATTACTTTCTAACTGTTGTCGTTGAACACATGAGAAGTGTCTGTTTTAGAAGAATATATTCACAGCGTTAGTATACTTGCTGCTTGTGGCTGCAACACTTACTTACATTCTTGTATTTTATTTATCTAACAACAATATATTTTTAAAGAAAATAGTCCAGAGACAACCCTAATTCGTCAGTTTAAGTCGTCAGAGCAAAACATACTTTGTCGTGTAGTGATACGATTTAAAATACGTGGTGACAATATTCAAATGTTAAGTTCGAGCTAATTTGAGTCATACTTTGTTGCAATAAGAGTCTATTAAAGTGACATATATGTGTTCTCAGTACGTAAGTACATTACTATAAGTATATTAACATATTTAACTGTACATTTTTTAAATATATATGTATAACTAGCTAAAACGGCAAACGTAGTTTTGCTATATATAAAAAAATGTCAAGATTAAAAAAAATATTTAGGGGTGGGTCACGTTTCTCATTTAGGGGTGTGAAAAAAGATGTTGGCTGATTTTCAGACCTACCTATACGCACATAAAATTTCATAATAATCGGTTCAACTGTTTTGTAGGAGTTAGGTAACAAACACCGCGACAAAAGAATTTTATATATTAGATTTAGTTATTTTAATACGTTTGGATAAAATATAGTGTCATAAAAAAACTGACATGGCTTTGAGGGGTAGACAGATGAGTTTTTACATTTGGAGCCTTTAATTTTAGTCCCACTTGAGTAATAAGTGGCATGGGTAACCACCAGGAACATATATTAATGCAACTCTCACTGTCCACTGCTGAACGCAGTGGAGACTTATGGATAGTTGCTGCTTAGGGGAGCCGAAGGAACAACTATCTCAGACTTGGGCAATCGGCAGCCCCAGGGTATATTTATAAATAAATATAATTAGGTATATATTTGTCTATTGATATATCGATAATAAAGTTAAATTATGCCCGCACACAGATATAATGGCGTTGATCACAATATGATTGTCCTCAGTGGGATTCGTACACCGTACGACCTCTACTTCAGCAGTCAGAATCACTAGATATTTCGAAGATAAGAAAAACATGTTTTTATTTTGCGAATTGAAGGATAAATAATGTGCTATTACAGAATGTATGAAACGTTGTTGCACATCCTTGCATAGTAAACATAACATGTACATATATGTTGCATACTTAGATAGTTTTTTTTCTAATCTATAATTCTACATTACAGATAATATAAATAAAATAAAATTGATAGCTTTCTTGTTAAAATACAGTAATCTCTATTCATATTTAAAAAGGTATATTGGAAATAGTGTAAATTGAACAGTGTTATAAGATAATGTAAGTTACCACATCAAGCCTCAGGGACGGAGCACTGACCATAAACGTAATTGACTTCTAATATATTAAACCTGAAGTGTTTTTCGTTGTTTGTTTTTCTCGTGCTTATCTCTAGAACCCTCAGTCAAATTTGACAAATTATTTTTGAATATATAAAGTTTAATTAAAGGGAATTTATAGACTGCATAATATCTCCCAACTCATAGAAGTTTAACTATATATAAAAAATGTATATTTATTAAAAGAAAACAACGCAATGCAATGCGTGTTACGGCACATACACTTTTCTCTAAAAATAACGATGATTATCATACTGCGAAATAAGAAAACGTAAAAACAGCAGTGTATATACTTAAACGCAAATCATTCGAAAAATGTAACAACTGCTAATTTATATTGCTGTTTACTCAGCAGCGAAATATCAATTTTGCAGCTTCCTTATGGATTGTTCACCATTCTTTGCAACAAATCTTAACGAAAATGTTAAAATTTGTTGTAGATCGTGGGACCAATGACGCAGAAGTAAATTACTAAGCCACCATAGTGTGGGTCACCATGCTACATTGCCTGCATTCACTATGAGTATGGTGACCACTACTCTTGGATTCTGCTCATGGTTTCCATCAGCCAGAGTAGAGTAATGCTGGCAGGAATATACTTAAGAAGCTGGGATTTTCTAAAATTAGTTTTACACGATCGCATGTTCTTCATCCGCGGTATGTGTGAAACGGTTTTCATCTCCCAGACGATTCTTGCATTGTTGATATCCGTTATCAGCATTGTGAAACGTTGTGGAACGTAAGGTTAATCTAACCTAAAGATAAGATCTTAGATTAACTGGTACTCGGTGAGATTATGGCCAGGCGTGTTTGTATTATACGTTGTTGCAGCGTAATGCTTTTATACGTGTGTATATGCTGAGATTTTAAGTATTTAATACGTTGGTGTGTATTTTTGGATAAATGGTAGATTGGTTTTTCTAAGTACTGTACATTTTCTTTTGAATTCGTGATATGTGTAGACCATTGTTATGGACTGCCATAACGATAAGTTGTTCTTTTAACTTGAACAGCAGGGAAGAAGGACTCCTGATTGGTATACAAATTATAACAAAAATACCACATGACGTGGTAAATTTCTCACCTACTAAATCAATTTATCTATATTTATGTCATGTAAATATATGAAAACTAACGAATTAGTGTCGATCCTTTAACATAGTTTCAATTAAAAAAATCTAAATATATGATAATCAGAATATTTTTTGTTAAAATATATTTTATGTATATGTGTATGTAAGTTTGCCGTTTTAACTTTCATGTAAATTTGTTTTTAATTTGATGGGGTCCGAATCCATCATACCAGCGTTGACTATGTTGAAAATTTATGTTTTTACAATATTCTTCTCAATTCTTCTCAAAGATTTGTTCAAAACTTTCCTTGGACTTTCTTTTAGAATATACGTGGAATAGGTATACAGCATTTTTGCCAACTCAACTTAAAGGGTTTTTACGTGAATCACATCAACAGGTTTGTAGAGGAAAAACGTGATACTCACGTGTATGCAAATGTATAGCCGTTGGCCGTTACAGGTGAAGCACCAAACACGGAAATGGTTGCCTTATCGAATATCATTTTATCGTTGTATTCGGAATGCACGCTTGAGTTTATGACTGTTTATTTATTCATATAACATTACGTGACCCGACTAAGCGATTGATGATCAACTCTCAACTTATATCACTTAACTTACTTTAAAATGTTGACAGCTATTGCTTTTTATGTTATAGGTACCAACTAAGTAAGCATTTGTTTCCACCTTTAAAGAATGCCTTAAAGAAAGTAAAAAGTGCTTGGTTTAAGGAAATTCGTTATTTTCAAAGTTATAAATGCGAAAAAATATGGAACCATGCATAGCAGCTAGCATTGCATAGTCATTTGTACATATGAATACCACTTAGACCAATTTTTATTTCATTTACAGGTGATTGGGGTCCAAATGTGGTTAAACACAGTCTTGACCAATGGCTGAGGGGAAATGCCATTCCATCTGGAGTATTGTGCAGAGGAAAAGAGGCTCTAAAACTGAACGGCCAGAGTCTATTACTTTGAAAAGGTGGGGAACACTTATTTGATCTGAATATTACAAAAAATAACCTCACTTATTTCATATACGATCACAAACTAGTCAGAGCCTATGCCATGGTAATCAGACTGTTGATAAATACACTTCCGCATTTCTAAATACATACATATTACTACATATTTGACTGTCTCTGTGGCGCAGTGATAGCGTATGCGACTACTATGCTTAAGGTCTCGGGTTCGATTCTCGAGTCAGACTATAAATTTGTATAATCTGTGAATATTTGTTTCGGAGTTTGGGTGTTTTCTATGTAAAACATATGTACAAAAAAATAATAAAGTAATGTACATGTACAAAAAAATTAAATATATCATTTGTCAGAAGCCATAATACAAGCTCTGCTTAGCTTAAGACTAGAATGTGTAGTTGTAGTTGTTGTATAAGATGTCCGAAATGCTAGAAAAAATATTTTGTTCTACAAAAAAGTCCTCCACCGCGTCTGTCTATCTGTTTGTTCACGATAAACTCAAAAGCTACGGATTTTTATGCTGTTTTTACTTATAAGCAAACTGATACTTGAGGAAGGTTTTCGTATTTTAATTTTTTAAGAATGTTAGCTACAATATAATGATATTTGTTGAAGAGGATAGAAAAAAATATCCCTATTATGTTTTCCGTAATAAACCCGTTTGAAGCCGAGGCGGGTTGCTAGTTATAAATAAATTAGACACAGACACAGAATACTAACCATAGATTCTGTGTCTGCCGCATTTGCCGAAGAACCGATAACCGTTGGGGTAAACGAGTTCTTGAGTGGAGACCGCGTCTCGGCAAACGTAGTGTAGGACGTCCACAGGCCAGGTGGAGCGATGATTTGCGCAAGACGGCTGGCAGGAGCTGGGTGCGAGAAGCCATAGATCGAACTAAGTGGCGTGAAATTGGAGAGGCCTATGTCCAGCAGTGAATTGCGATAGGCTGATGATGATGATGATGATGTGTTATTTATCTTGAACAATAACACGATTATTTAGTAATGGATGGAAATTAAACCACGACTTATGGCTTAACAGTCAGAGTCACTAACCATTAGATTAGCACGCCCGTAGTCTTATCAAAACACAACATTACATACTAATGTGTCAGCTTATATGTTAGTTTAAGTACTGGCTATTGATAACAAGCTGTTAGCATCACTTTATCGTAACTACCTTTGTGTTGAGGTTTTAATGGAATATAAAACACCTAAATTTGTTAGCCGACTTAAAAAAAGGAAGTGGTTCTCAATGAGATTTTCAATATCATATCTTAATTAGAATTTGAATTTGAATATCATAATTTATCAGGGTATCCTTTCCATATATGCCATTAAATTAGAAAATAAATCAACGCTTAAAAAATAAAATATACAATAGCTTTGATATAATACTACTAAAACAAATTATTTATTACCATAGTGATTGCATAACTAACACAAAACAGTATGGGAGTAAAATAAACGAGTGCGTCTCGAGACGCAAATGTGATAACATAAGTTGAACTATTTATTACTAGCGCCGTGAGTTAGTAAGAGAAGAGGAGCCTACCTATCGCTGACAAATACGTGAGAGAAAAAGAAGCTAGACAGACTGGCGCTGTAACACGTTACGTAACGAAGCGGTTTACCATCCCGTAAGACTTATCACTTCAGAAATAAGACCGTAGGTTTTTTTAAATATTGTGGCTCTAAAATATACAGTTTTTGGTTAACACGTGATTACTGCGGCCCATGGACATCTACAGTCCATGAAGTACAATTGAGTAACTCCCTTAAGAATAAGGGGAGTATGATTTTCGGTCCACCAACCTCACTCACTCTGTGAAAGGACAAAGAAAACTACTTAGCAACGGTTTTCTGCGAGAACGTGGTATTAATGCAATCGAGGCACTAGCTATTTTTTCCATTAACCTTTTTGATTTCCAGATGTCTGAACAGCTGGGACTTAACAGCTCTGGGCGTCGGCAGAACACTGGGCATCGGCGTGTATCTGCTGATGGGCGGTGTGGCCCTCAGAATAGCCGGACCATCTATCGTTTTATCCTTCCTCATCGCTGCTCTGGCAGCCTTGTTGACTGGTACGTTACTCTAGTTTAAGTACGGTTCTTTAAACACGAATGATTTGGAGTCGGTTTGGTAAAATAGTGAGTGTGAACGTTAGCGTCGTATGAACAGCTTCTAACAATCCACTATTGGATTAAAGGCTCCATAGACAAGAGGTTTTGGCCTACTGTAACACATTGGGTTGGTATGGGGTTTGTTTCAAATTTTGCGTGGTTTCCCTCAGTCGGCGCTTAAGGCACACATGTAATGAATAGCTGTAGTGAAATTTCATATTCTTAATGCACCACACCCATAATTGTTTAGAAAAAACATTTTTCTAAATTAAATCTCCTAAAACAAACATTTTGTTTGCTTGTCTGGTCTATTTGATCTTCTTTAAAGGCCAATTATGTCAAAATTGCATATCAAAATGCAGGCGCCTAAAATGTTCATAAATGAAATCCCAAACGATAATTCATGTAATAAATGGATAAAGGAAACATATATTATCAAATACACGGTTGTAAAGCGGAATCCTAAAAAACATTTTATTGTTTGAATGATAAAATAGTGTTATCTGTTCAATACATTCATCGCTAAGGAATTATATCAAGCAACAATAATGATCGATTCAGAATAATATTTCTTTATAATTTGCAAAGAAATATGTACATATAGGTGTGTCATCACCATCAATAGCCTCTAATACCCGCCACGATTCTTACAACAACCACCAGATGAGTAGGTAGACAAGGAACGCTCCGTCACTGGATGTTCGGATGATGGTTAAAACGATATTGTTTTTCAGAAAGATCAAAGTTCAAACTGTATCTACCAAATGCTGTATTGTTGTATTGTCTACATTTGCAATGACTATGGTGATCACCACTCTTGGATTCTGCTTTTCCATCAGGCAGACACAATAAAATCAATTTCATGGTGATCAATTTTTCAACTCTTATTTGTTTTCAGGTCTTTGCTATGCAGAGTTCGCAGCCCGAATTCCCCTGGCAGGAACTGTTTTTAATTACACATACCTGGCTATTGGACAATTGGTGGCGTTTGTGATTGGTTGGATCAATATACTTGAGTTTGTATTTGGTTAGTTTTTATACGACTTTTTTGCAACTGATTCCATTATTCCTGTCACTGTGAGAAGAAGATTTATTGGGTATACTTTGATCAGTTAACACTTATATCCATATTACAAAGATAAAATACCATTAAATTATACTGTACTGTGTGTAATATATGTTTATTAATGTATAATATATAATTAAAAATTAACCACAAAAATGTAGGTGCGCGCGTGCGATCGACCGCACCAAATTGGATAATTCTTTTTAATTATTATGTGTTTGTTATGGTCAAGTCAAGTTTTTACAGAAGAAAATTAAAAAATAAATCATGAGGTGTTAATTTTTTTTTAATCTGCTTAGTACGATCCACTGCGGGAAGTAGATGCCAGCTTAAATAGAAAAACAAGTTTTTCGATAATATTTTCATGATAATAAATATGGTGACATAAAATTCGCCGGATCAACTAGAGTGTAATAAAACATATAGCTAATGTTTGCACCTGCCTCATTGAAATTTTTCAGGACAAGATTGTCTGAAAGATTCCCATTGCATTAAGGCATTACTGCACCTTAAAACTGATTTCCCTTTTTTTTCAGCTTCAGCGACTATAGCCCGCGGCTTGAGTGGCTACATCGACTCAGTCACAAACAACTCCATGTCAGAGTGGTTCTTGCAAGCTATGCCCTTAGGAGAATCTCCAATCTCGACACACTTCGATTTGTTTGCATTTCTCTTAGTTCTTCTCTTTGGAGGTAAGTGGAGGCTTGTGTTATATTTATAATTATTTATTTGTTTATTTGGGAGACAATACCGGAGACCTGGATATGCGTAATATACGTGGTATAACTGTGGTAAACATTTATTCAACTCATTATTCTAACGAAAGCCAGATCGGTCGTTATGAAAAAATAGAACCACCAAACTTTGCACCGAAATAGATTTAGTTGGAGGAATGCCTTTCTCCAACTCGAGCAATTAAATTAGGTAAATATTTTAAAACTTTTTCCAGCAAGTTTTATGAGAATAGTAGAAAAAACTCGAATCATATTCAGAGGTAGAAAGAAATGTAAAAATAAAGTAATGACAACAGAAGATGTATACAAAAATAAATTGCATTTGAGTATTCATTGAGAAGAAAGATTTTAAAGGTTGAAGATAAATTATGCCGAGAATAGTTCTTTTATTTTATTAAATAAATATGTTAACAATCAATGAATATCAGTATATACGTTTCAGTGAATTTGAAGCAATACGGACTTACTGATAGACTCATCAATCATCAACAACCCATAACGTCCCACTGCTGGGCTCTGGTCTCCTCTCAGGAGAGGGTTAAGGCCATACGTCCCCACGCTGGCCAAGTGCGGGTTGGGGACTGGCAAGACAACGTTGTGGCTACGTAATCTTACCGCCGGATGTTTTCAAGCCGCCCAAAGTCCTCCAACTAAGCTTCACGACTGTTATCCTATGATAACAACCGGGACCGACTGCTTAACGTGACCTCCGAATCACGGAGACGCTCATGATAACATGCCACTAGTGGTCACCCATCCAGGTACTGACCGCGCCGTCGTTGCTTACCCTCGGTGATTGTTTCTAAACACCGAGTGCAACTGGGCTATGAGCGCCTCTGACTGATAGACTAAAACTTCAATATTTATGTTACAGTAATACTGGTGTTCGGTGTCCGGGAAGCTTCTCTAGTCAACGGCGCGGTCTGCTGCCTCAGTCTACTCTTCATACTGTTCATCATCATTGCTGGATCTACTGCAGGTAAGTCGATTTACGCTATCGGTGTCAATTCTTAGTGAAGCCTTTTACATGAACACTCCAATAAACCGAACTCTTCTCAAAATACTCAAATATTTGAAAATGGCGGTTATAGATCATGAGTGAGTGTTTGTTAATTAATTTTTGTGGCCAGCGGGTTGTTACTTGTATTTGATAAAAATACGTTTTAGTTTAGTTTAAAACATTTCTTTAGTCAAATAATAATATTTCGAGTTTCTATAAAAAATATTATTGGGACCTTTAATCAACAAAAGACCTACGGATGGTAATGATATAGTCGAAGGAAGATTAAGGTTAGGATGTTATGTTAATTATAAAGTCTCTTATATAGTCATAACTTGCTTGCAACTCTAGTTAAAGTTTTATTTTTATTTATTTTTTTATTTCCACTTAAAAACAACCATCATTACAGGCGAAGCTCAATGCAATAGTGTTATACAATCTATTTAATTATTTTAAAAACTTCTGATTACGGTAACAAATGATTTTTAGTGCTGTCATCGTGAATTCACCCAGTGAGCAATAGAATAAGTCTACCTCATCCACAATTAAATTAAGTGTGCGAAGCGCGCGCGTGAACGACGCCTCGCTCAGTAGGCCGGTGCGTCCGCTCGGGACAGCCAGCAGCGGCGGGTGGCGGCGCCGCCCACCTATCTGTCTGGAATACTTATTGTCATTCGGCCTAGCATGTCCGTATTTTGTATCTCACCCCTAAGTACTCTGAAACGGTACGAGACGAGTGTTAGTTCCCTTCTGACCTTCAATTCATTGTATCCCACCATAACTAAAATAAATTAAATATTATTATTATTATAACCAAACCAAATAACGTGGGATAAATCAATGGATAAAATGGATATATGGTATCTCTGGTACAAAAATCTTATGAATTTATTTTGAATTCGTTCCAACATGAGGTCATATTTAGCTTCATGTGGGGCCCAGATAACTGCGTTACTCTCTAGCTGACTTCTTACTAGTGCGTTATACAATGCTATAATTGTATTGAGGTTGCTGAAATCCTTTACAGTTCGCAAAATTTGTCTAGGGGACAGCTTTAGATATTTTTGTGGATGCAGGGTAGGGTCTCTTTTTTCCATGAACTCCCATTGGTGTATACAAAAGATAGAATGTTGTTAATGATAAATTACGTGCGAGTTTTATCATTTTTATGTTTGTTTTTTATATTTTTTCAGTTAACGTTGCTAATTGGAGTATCCCAGTGGGGGAAGTACCTGAGGGTTTTGGCCTTGGTGGATTCTTCCCGTACGGTGTGTGGGGTACATTGAAAGGTGCTGCTGTGTGCTTCTACTGCTTCGTCGGCTTCGAAGTGATAAACGCAGCAGCAGAAGAGGTGAGGGATCACAGGTGGATTATAAATTGCTTTCAACTGAAAGCAGTTCTTCTTTAATGGCTTCTGATGAGATCGACTGATTCTATAAGAAGCCATTCAGGAAGAACTTCTTCGACGAACGAATATCATTTTGCTGAAAAATATGACAATAATATAGGTTACTTAATAATTAAATTTTGTTTCTTCTTAATTAAATTAAGTAATGATTGTATTTTCAGGTTAATTCCCCGCGCGTCACCGTACCTACATCCATTGTAGCAGTGCTTTCCTGCGTGTTCCTAATGTATATCGCCGTCAGCATAATACTCACCATGATGGTGCCTTACTATGATGTTGTGAGTTACCATTCATTTCTCTTCAAGAAAATTATAAATGATTTGCATTTTCAACTAAAGACATACCATGACAATATTGACTATGGGACAACTTAAACCATCTTCTTTTTCTTTGGATGAGACGGTTACTGGCCGGATCAGCGATTTCTGCCAATGAAAAGTATTTAAAGTCTTTAAATCTTAAGTATTTGAGTCTTCAAGTCTTCATCGTGACGAAATTAATGATTAATGTTTCGAAAAAATAGAAAACGATCCAAAAGTATTGAAAAATTAATTTTTAATGTATTCAAGATTGACATCAAAACGCAGATATTTAAAACCTTCCATAGGCTTGGGGGATAAGGTGTGAATGAGGTTAATCAAATTTTAATATAAAAAAAAGATTATAAAAGGTAAAAAGTTGCTTCAGTGTATCGTGTCAGTGTAACTAATCAAATCTTAATAAATAAAATAAATCAAATGTGTTACTAAGCGCCAAACTTGAGAATAGTATTTAATATCAGTAGAAGGTTCATAAAAAAAAATTGCGCGAATCATTAAATTGATATGGTCGTTTATTTTTTCTCAATTAGGAGGCCAGCATCCTCTAAAACCTAAAATCGGTAATCCTAGTGATTATATATTTCAATTTTTAGGTTGCTGTCGCGTCATTGTCCAGGGCCTTCAGCTCCGTTGGATGGGAATGGCCGTGGTGGATAGTTAACGTTGGTGCCCTATTTGCGTTATCTGCCAGGTAACACTGTCTTTTTTAAGGGCAAGTTTAAAAGAGTTGGTAAAATTATTTTTTCAATTCTAAATGCTGGAATTATTTAACTAAAATACGATATTTGACCAATACGACCTTCAAACCTTCAAGAAAAGAGCGTACTCCCTCTTAAAAGGCCGGCAACGCACTTGTGACGCCTCTGGTGTTGCGGGTGTCTATGGGCAGCGGTAATCGCCTACCATCAGGCGATACTTCTGTTCGTTTGCCACCTATGTCATAAAAAAACAAATAAGTTATAATTGCTTCACAAGAATACACTTAGAGTACCATTACATTTTTTGCGTTTAAATCATTCTTATTTTACAAGTCACTTCTCAGAGTTCATATTCTACTACTATCCTGAACTAAGTCATAACCAGTTTAATTTCAGTTTGTTTGGAGCGATATTTCCTCTTCCACGTCTTCTGTATTCCATGGCAGCCGATGGACTTTTCTTTCACTGGTTTGCAAAAGTTAGCACTGACAAACAGTCACCAATAGTCGCTACTATCGTATCTACTCTTGTTATTGGTGAGTTTGATTCCTAAATTAGCTTGCATGTTTGAATTGGTATTATTTAGAAGACAGCTTACAAAACGCGCAATCGTAACACGTTCTTATTTTTAACACAAGAGGATAAAATAAGAGGTAAACAAGTACCTAGGTAACATCAAATTGTTTTATGTTAAATAAATAATTCACTATAAGAATATGTGTACATTGATTTTTCTTTTGCTTTCTTCATTTGTTTTATCTTCTTCACGATTAAACAATGCCATGCTATGGCTATGTTAAGTTTTAAAATTAACATGAACGTTGTCTGCAGAGATAAAAAAGACATAAGATACCCAAGGCTAGATTTTCATTAATTAAAGTTTGTTTCCAGCCATCCTATCAGCAATGTTTGAGTTTGAGCAGCTGCTCCTCATGTTGTGTATTGGCGCTCTTATGTCTTACACTCTGGTGGCCATATCTGTCGTATTGCTAAGGTAACTTTCATTGTGTCTATCATTCATCAACATTATTCGATGCCAACGATCTACAATTTATTTGTGTCGAAATCCTTGGGCAGTTAAGCACTTGCTTTAACAAAGATTTCAGATTATAAGGCTTGCCTTTGAAAAACACTTGGCTACCATCAAAAAAGCATTTTCGTTATTTTGAAAATTATAATGTAAATATTAGTCAGGCTCCTTCGTTGTAAATAAGTTTAATGGCTATTTCTGAAAAGGTTGCGCGATTCCTGTTATTTTTCATGTCTAACAAAACGATTGTAATTTATTTCAATCTCAAACACCAAAATATATGGACTTAAATATCTATTTCTTATATAAAGAATTAAAGTTTACTTGATTTTCAGGTATCATTCAAATTCACTCCCTGATGAAAAGTCAAATTGTTTAAAGCAAATCTTTGGACGTGGTGATAGACGAGCGACGTGGAAGACAAAGCGAATAATAAATTTAACAATGCTCCTATACGGTAAGCCCAAATATCACAAGAGAACCAAAAATATAATGTTAAAACCTTAGGACACAAACAGCTTAGGACAGTAAACGCAGTTTTTTTACATAATATATTCCTTACTCCTAAAATATGCTCGAAAGTGTTTTGTCTGAAGTCACACAGAACACTCTTCTAGGACTACCAAATTCTAGTATCTTGCTGTCCTGTCTGGACGCGATTCTTTGATGATCAGCAAAAGGCCGTTTTAAGAGAAACCAGGAAAAAAATCCACTAGTATATTTTCAAAATAAAATGGGAAAAAGACAACAATTTAATTAGGTACAGTACGGGTTGCCTGTACTTGCGGGTACTACAACTACGGGTTTTCAATTTTGTTTGATGGCAATGACATCGTGTTCTTCTCAGTATTTCAGTGCATAATAATAGCAATCGTCTTTATACATACGAGTCGACCAGTTGCAGCGATGATCGTTCTTCACGTATTGGCAATCCTGACTGTTATCTTAATGGCTCTGCAGCCTACCATTGAAGAGGAGCTGTCGTTTAAGGTAGAAAGTTTTTAATATTGTTATCCTTTGTTTTATTAGGTTCATTCAGGAGCTTAATTTATTCTTATTTTTACAGACGCCTCTTGTGCCTTTTCTTCCATGTTTAAGTATTTACGTTAACATTAATTTGGCGGCAATCATTAGTTGGCACTCGTGGGTTAGAGTTTTGATATGGGTATTAATAGGTGAGTTAAAATGTTTTACTTATTTAATGGTCATAATTTATTTTTTGCGAAGAATTATTTATGAGAGTGTAATTTTTTCAGGTATTCCCATTTATTTCATCTTTCTTTGTATCTACACACAAGCAGAAGGTGAAACTGATGATTTGGATGACAATGTAATTAATAATGGTAGGTCAACGGTTAAAATCATAGTTGAATCCCCAACACCACCGCACACGTTAACACGTTTTAAAAAACATGACGAACAGGAAGAAAATATAAACACAGTTGATACTAATCAGCCAGTTATACCGAAACCATTTATGCAAGAAATGCAAATTGAAAATAGCGCTGAAAAAGAAGCAAAAATTATTGATTTATTGGACCAGGTTCTCCAAGCCGAAGAAGATTCATACGGTGAAGTTTTAAGTCTAAAAGAAACAAAGAGCGAAAATGAGGAAGTTGTAAATAGTAATGAAAATGAGGTGAATATCCCACATAGAAAATCACTAAGCGAACTCTCTGATGCAGGTTCAGATGCCTCAATGGGTAATCAAGTATTATCCAAATACGACGTTATTGCTCAAGTGCATAGGGAAGACTTACCAAAACTAAAGGAAGAAGAAGAAGAAAGGGCCGATATTTTGGATGATGATGACGAGGAAGTAACAGCATTCAATGAAAGTGAAACGAATTCTCGAACAGACGAATCAGGATATTCGGATACTCTAGATAGACCAACATTGGGTGGGTCTATTGAAGATACAAATATTTCAAATATACCAGTACCACCACCACTAGATGAAAATTACTTTAAAACAGCTGTTCCTTTGGGTTATAAAAAGTTTAATACTTTGCCTTTGTCGCACACCGAAGATGTTTTAGAAGAGAATAATACCTTATCGAAAGAACGTTCTGATGCAGGCGATATTTCAAACATACCCGTACCACCACCATTTGACGAAAACTTTTTCAAAACACCTGCTCCATTAAACCTCAAGAAATATAATACTGCATCTTCTAAGCACTCCAAAGAAGAGGACGACGATAATGTTCATGAACCCAGACTGAGCATAGAATCGAATAACTCACAAGGTGAAGACAATATAAGATTTGGTAGTTCTAGACAAATTAAACTTATGTCTAAGTTAAATGATATATTCCAAAAATCAATGAGCGGTGAAGAAGATGTTCCTAGAACTAGATCACAGTCAACAAGCAACAGCATAGATGCAGAACTAGCTGTAGCCGCTAGCAGAGAGCGACCTCAAGTATTCTTAGACCTAAAAAAAGAACTATTATCGAAAGAAACGTTACCCAGTCTACGACCTGTAAATATTGAAACAGAAAAACCAGTGGTATCAAAGCCAGTTGAATCTGAAGAAGAAGAAGATCAAGCAATGAGCAGAAACGAATTAAAGAGTAAACTTGAAAACATATTCGCACTAGGAGGACCTCAACTTTTAGCTAAGCCACGACTCATGAAGTCAAACCCACCAACACCGGAAGAAGCATATCACACTGATGCATCAAGCACTGAGAGTATACCAAAGTTCCCAAAAATGGAAAAGAATGACACACTTAAAAGACAGAAGGACAAATTTAGTGAAGTTTTGAATTCATTTCGAATAAGTATAAATAACGATGATAAAGTTTAGTCAAATACTAGTTGTTATTGTTTAAACTACAACAACAACTAGTAACATTAATTTATATGCTCTTCTCGAAATTTTACTTTGGGTATGCATTATTTTTATATGGCAAATGGTTCTAGCTGAATTATTTTATGGCCCGCCGTATAATTAGGAATATATAATAATTCAGAAGAGACAAAAAACTAAATTTCGCCACGAATCGTTGGAGAAATGGAGCTGAAACCTGGAATGAAAGACTCCTTTTAGAACTAAGTAAAGTTAATTCCTATTAATATTAGCCAATGAGATGCTGCCTTAGTTTGAGCTACTTAGTCGCAAACTTAATACTTATTCCAAGTTATAATGAATAGATGATATTACAAAAAAGGTTTATAAAGAATTGTAAGTTCATCAGGGTCCAAGAAATAAATGTGTGGAAAGTGGAAAAATAATGTTCTTTGAATTTATATGAAAAACCTGGTTGTATGTAAACTGGTTACTTATGATGTGTACTAGTGTTAAATTCTGATGTGTACTTGGGTCTACCTAGTCTTATGCTAAGTGCCTTATGTTGTAAAAGTAGGATCGTTAGGATTTTGTTGTATACATGATTTTATATAACATGAATAAAAGCTAGTTTTATATAATTGCGGTGCTAATAACAGTGAAAATTAAAGTTTCAACATTAACGTATCTGAACACGCAGCTGATGCATTATTACCTCAATATTATAATATTTTTTCTTATAAAACCATCGCCAAATAGTTTCGTTGTTTAAAATATAGTCCATTGCGATTACTCTAAATATAAAAACCACCACAAATAGTAAATAAAATAATATTAATTTTAATAAATTTTTAAAGAAAAATATATAATTAGAAAAATTAGACACAATTTTAATATGTGTGATGCTGAAACCACAAAAGGTTTCTTAGATAAAAGGTGGTAAGAAAAACAAAAGAGAGAGTAGTCAGAACCAAAACCAAATTGCACAACGAAAGAAAAGATGAAAGGGTGTGGTGTAGTTCCTGTCGATTAAATTTATACACCAGTTTTGGAGAATCCAATAAAAATAAATATTCATCTAATATTATCTATAAGCAATTCACCATTTTTTTAAATTATACCGACAACAACGCTATATTTGTAATTGTAAAAACGGTTAGGGCCACTTCCTTTAGCGGCTGATTGGCCACCTGCGCTACATAAACTCTCATTGCATATCTAACCCTTTGTATGTAGAATAAAGAAGTAAATTTTTCAAATGGTGAATAACTTAGATAAAGTATATATAAGGCTATGGCAATCAAACCAAACTTAGAATAAAATTAAGCTTACTATTTTAATTTATAAAATAATTTGTACAGAAACGTTTTATTATTAGAATTTAAGTTGTGTACATTGTCGTACATTCGAGATACAAATGATGATCGGTAAGACTGAAGCCGTATTACTGTAAAATTATTACTACCGACACGATGAAAACTTGTTGAAATAAAAATATGCATAATAAAATGTTATTTATTTCATTCATCGATATGTTAATTATAAATTATTCATCTTATCCGTTATTTACTTAGCTCTAAAATATGTTTGGTTAGTTTAGCAATGTTCAACGCTAGTGTGTTGCTATTACTAAAATTTAGTAACTGTAATTCCTCTCATATTGAGAAAACAGCCAGATTAGTGTATCTTAGGTATTTTTCAGGATATCTGCTATTACTATTTTGCTAATGATGTCATTTATTTGTTTTCTTATCACAATGGTTGCTATAACCTTAATTATAAGGGGAAATTTACCGATTTTCAATCCTTATCGTACCAGTAGGTATATAATTAACGGAAGGTTTCTTCAAGAGGTATGCCAGTCATCATATGGTATAAATTAATACTTAAATAAAACAAGTGAACTGTATACCCAAAATAAACAATGTATTACGAACAAAAATGAAAATATATAATATATTTGAACGCCTTGTTCCAAACACATCACAAAGTTTCTTGTTTGTACAACGCAAGGATGTAGTCGTTTAGTTCCATGTCCTTTACGCAGTTTATTAAGAGCTCATCAATTATTTGCTCTGAAACGCTGAAATTTAACAATTATATTAATATAATGAGATATTAGATGCATCTGATGGCCTTTGCTCAGTTATCTTGAAGTGGACTTGAGTGGAGTATGTGAGACCGGATCACTGTGTGTGATCAGATGTGTTAAGTATTTTTTATAAACACGATGAGGCATTATAAACTTAGGCTTGAAGATCCTATAAATTTTTTTTTTTTCGTACAAAAGTAATCAGAACGCGAATCTTGACTCTCCTAGACATCACAATACGATAATTAGCAGTGGTGAAAATGCAAGAAACTATCAGTAGCTATTGTAAATATGAAGGTTACCTGCCAATCATCTCCCAGGGCTTACCGACGGCGCTGTTAGCGTACATCGGGCTGGTGAGCATATGCTGGACAAACTTAGTCCTATATTGGAAAAGATTGTTACTGACAGATTCGGCTATGTTAAAATTCAGTCGATATTTTTCCACGTCGCGAGTTCCTGACTTCTTTAATAGGGATTTTGGAACTTTTTTCTGGATTGTCTCTTCGAGAATCTGTAAGACCGTGATATTATTGATGTTAATGATTTTAAGTTCTACAGCTATACAGTTACAACAGTATTCCAAAGGTAATGTCTCCACTTGAAACACTCGATTGACAGTTTTATATTGAAAAAGATGTATATATAGTCTTCTATTACAACAATAAAGTGATTTGCAGAAGAACGAACAACCTGCTTGAGTTGGTTGGCTTAAGAATACGCGCGAATACTTACTCGAAGCAGTTGAGGCGTGGACGGCTGTGAACGTGGATTTGTTCCGTTTACATAGAGCAGTTGAGCATTCTTCATACCCGTTGTACGTTCTACCCGGGTACTGTAAGCAGAAAGTAATCAACTAAAATTTTTGGCAGAGTAAACATTATTCGAATTTCGAATAATTTTTTTCTCAGTCTCTTTTCTTATCAAAAACCGGATAGAGAGTTTATCGTTTTTTTTCTAAATACTTTCCAAGCCCCACCCTTTGCAATATTTGTGAAAACACATTTTGAGTATTAGTGAGATGGAATATCATTCTGAATCTTATTGGGTTAACTGGAGTTCCAGTTGAAATATGATCACAAGAACTTTCGAAATTTTGCTAATATGTTGTTATTTATTTGCTACACGCGCTTCGATATTAGTTAAAGGTGGTTACACATATTATTTTAATGCATCCTAGATTTATTTGTTAAGACAGAATTAGATTTTTATTTAACGAAAACGCTGCAGTTAGAACATCACAATAATATAATTGTTGTCTACCATTTTGTAAATACCTAACTTTCTACTTAAATACAGGTATTAGTAGAATCATTTTACTCATTTGTTTCACCATTAACAGAGTTTTTATTTAAAGTACATGCAATTTTGTGCAATAAGTTACTGAACCTATTTTAGAATACGTCATTTTAATAAAAAAACATTGGATTGCGGAATAAGCACCAATATCTAAAACTGTTTTGGATTTTGGATAAAATGAGTAGGAAAGAAATATTTTTTAAGTAATATAAAAATAAGAAAATAACTAAATAAACAACACCTTAATTCCCGGTTTTTAGATATGAGACAAAATACATATATTTAAAGGACTCGAGACAGAGTTACACTTTTACTGCTTACAATTCAGAACTCATTCTATTAAGTCATGTTTACCTTATAACCTTTAAATTTCCTATTTTCATCATAATTAAAGTTCTCCCTCGCATTACAGAAGTTAGATCATAATGCAGTTATTAATATAAGATTATTTAATATATGATATATATAAGTATCAGACTGTGAAGGGTATATATATAAAAACAGATACATACCCTCCACAGCACTATATTGATGTATAACGTTCAAAAGCACACATACAAATAAATAAATAGTAGCAGAAGATAACTAGAGACAAATTATCCTATTGCACATCTATATTACGATAAAAACCACTTAATTGATCTAGAATAATCCATACAAATAAGATTCTTCCAACTCAAGGCGATAAAAATAACATATAATGAAAGAATGTCGTGCCAGTACTTCTAACGAATGAGGTTACTCATTGTTATGATAAATTTACGCGCGCGTGTCAAGAGGACGTGAAGCAACTCCCGATTATCTATTTAGTACGATTTGATACAAACCGAATATCGTGAATGCGACATCTGGTAGCTAGAATGCAATTGAGAATGAGATCTTGGTAAAAATACAATCTTTGAGCAAACTTTGGCCTTCTACTGCTATGAATTTCATAGGATGTCATGTCAAACATTTTTCAAGGGATTATTAAGATGAAAACATCCCATGATAGGAGAAAATAGTCCTTTCCAAGCGTAGCACCTGACCCTGATGCGGAACTGCGCTTTACTTAGTTTTCCATTGTTTAGGGTCTAAAACTAAACGGACATTCGCACTTGTGTAAAATCGTGTCTTTGATAAATCCATATTAATATCAATACTTATTAATATTATAAATTCGAAAGTAACTTAGTATCATTTTGTTACGTTTACACGGTTAAACCGCTGCACCAACTTGAAACACCAACAATGAAATTTGGCATGTAAATACTTTGATTCTTGATGATGACATATAAGATTTGTAAACTATTTGTAAGCTCTTCGTCATTTTTAATATCAGTTTCAATGATTTTAATATGACATTTACAGTTCCGGACATGTCTGGACACTGCGTGTATGTGTGTGTGTGTGTGTGTGTGAGCGCGCGCGCGCGCTTGTGTTGATGTGTATATTAGTGTTCGAAGTTGTGAATATCGTCCATCTAGAAAGAATTTTCATTTTCAGGGCGCCTTAAAAGGTAACTTTTAAACATTAGCACTATATCGTAGATATTCTTAGAGCTCCCGCAGACTACAAACTTTTTCATCGGTCGATAGTTTGATCGGGTTGATTTTTGGCTTATTTTTCGGCCGATACCAAATCGTTATAATGTGCGCACTCCCATGCATCTTCATACTGATTAAGAAACCAACCAAACTATCAGCCGATTAAAAAGTTTGCAGTCTGCGGGTGCTCTTAATGATTATTTATTTAATTCTCCATCGCAAAGCGTGACACAGGTGTCCTATTGGTGGCCAAGTAGCATTAGTTCATAGGCACGTTCACCGCCTATGTAGTATACGTCGGTGTCGGCATTTATCCCTTTAGGTATACAAGCCTAGGTACTATATATAAAGTCACACTTGTCATTATTCGGTGTAAGAAGATAAGCATGACTTTGACATGAGATAGGTTACCACTACAATCACAAAAGCTTTATAAAGTCCTGCTGATTTAGTATTCTAATAGCAGACTAGTATCCTGTGATATATTTGGTACATATAGCTTGATAACTAAACCCAGACTAAGCAGAGTTTGTATAAAGATGTTACATATTTTGCTTTGTAAAAACGTACAAATTATTCACAGACAATGCTAGATGAATTCCCAAGATGTTTTAATGCATAGAGCGAAAATATACCCGTACCAGTCATATAATCTATTACAAATATATGAGATCGTCGCGTTGAAAGCTTTTCGAGTTGATTAGTACTTATATTTCAAAACAATATTAAATTAACACTTCGGTCATATGTAATATGACATTAGGACGGTAAAAGGGCATAGACGTTATCTAGTGACATAGCATTAAAGGGAGGGTCTCACCCTCTGGGCCTGGCGCGTCGTCTAGACACCACGCATTAAAACGTGAGACACGATTTATACGTTAAAAGCTGACCCGTGTCAACTTAATGTCGAAGAGTGTACACTTTTTTTTATTTATAAGATTTTCTGATTATTTTCCCATTGTATAAGACACTACTTGCATCTTACCATACTTCGCTGAGTAGTTGTTTGGATGAGAAATGGATATCAACAAAAAAAACACATTAAAATTTTTATGAAGGATTCCGTACCATTATCTGTTTATTCTGTATTTTTTGTATTTGTTGTTATAGGGCAAGAGAAATCTGTGGCAAAAGATTTTAACTGTCTGGCTATCACGGCCATAAGATACAGCCTGGAGACGGACAGACAGACGGACTGCGGAGTCTTAGTAAAAGATCACTGGTTTAGTGGTCTATGCATAAAAACCCTAAGAACATACATACATACTGGCAGGAGCTGGATGCGAGAAGTCATAGATCGAACTAAGTGGCGTGAAATTGGAGAGGCCTATGTCCAGCAGTGGACTGCGATAGGCTGATGATGATACAAAAAAAAATCTTCGATGGAAGTTTTCTATTGAGTCGATATTTCAGTTAAATCGGTATAGAACCTGCAGTTTATAAACTGAAACTGTGTCTGATGTGGGTAGGTTCAATTGTAACAAAGTGTTACGTTTTGCAAATAAATTGTTTTTAGTATCGATCCTTATCTTCTTTAATTGTTCGTTTGAGTTTGTTACTTCATCAGAGTAACTTTCCGTGCTGTACAGTTGTACTCTCCTAAACAAAGAAGATATTTATTTAAAGATATTTTCTATGTTAAGCAGGCTAACATTTGATATTACAGCAAAATGTAAACCTATTTGAATGGCAGACATATTTCAACAGTTTTAAAATGTGACTAGTTGAATGACTGCCTCGGTGGCGCAGTGGTAGCGTACGCGACTGCTGTTCATGAGGCGGGTTCGAATCCTAGGTCGGACCAAATGTTTGTATGATCTGCAAATATTTGTTTCGGAGTTTGGGGGTTTTCTATGTATAATATGTATTTACAAAAAAAAACAAAAAAGTATTTATGTATTCATATCAGTCGTCTAGTACCCACAATACAAGCTCTGTAACTAACTGTATATATAATATGTATATACAACTGTAACTTGGACACTTCTAGAGTTACAGTTCCTCTTACTCAATGCAGTCGTGTATATCTTGTTTATAATATACTTAGTCTTGCCATAAATATAGTTACAAAGAAAAACAACATTTTTAATATTGTACGTAGCATATATCTGTTGTAGTAATGTATGTATCAGTGTGTTAGTTTAATAGTTTGATATAAACCCATTTAAATATATAAACCTTATTCAAAGTGCTCCATCGGCTGCAATCTAGTAGCACGCACTCTTTCTATGGAAAAATTCTTCACTGCCAATCATATGGATTGTTTTAGGAACTCCAAATTATCGTAGCGTTAAGAGCAAGCTTTACTTTGTAAAACTGACCATAAATCATAATCCCGTGGATTAAGAACAGGACTAGATGACAGCTAGTCTTTAGCTTTGATAAAGTCGTTTCTAAGGAAGTTTGGGTGGATCGAGTCTTTTGACCCGGCTCCGAATTTCGCTGACGAGACCATTCTTGGTCATTGAACAAGGTGTTGTTAAGGGGCTTAACTACCTACTCAAAAATGATACCCTGATACTCTTATGCCGATTTTTTGGTACCTTTTTCACACAATGGCTCAGTCACTTCTTCTTAGCAAACACCCCATCAAACCATGACTAAAGTCGGACAATGCCCACATCGTACTCTGTTGACTGATTGAGCTTCTTTGGAGCTTTTAGCATAAGTACGGTCATTTTGTTTGTGAAAATATTAATCAAATGCAAAAAATGTATCACCTGTAAACAAATTTTTTTGTAACCTCCCTTTGCGTACCGCATAAGTAGTTGTTTTGAGTTTACTACCCTATTCTTTTTTAAATTATAAGTTAAGAAATGACCAGTGCGTCTCTTATAGGCTGTAAGTCTTTTTTCATACGATATTACACTACGTGGACGGCGATCTTTTTCTGACACAAACAGAGGAGATTTCATTATATTTATCAATAGCCGGGTACATAAACATTTGACTAATACCAAGCGTATGGAGGATTTTAAAAAATGTATTTGGCTCCATACCTACTTTATGTAACGCAATCAGAGCGATTCGGTCCTCTTTATCACCCCACTTTATTTTACATATCACAAAATGTTTTACAATATATTGGAGCGACAATAAGAAATCACAATGAACAATCGTGTTATAATTACAGAAAAAAAATTCAAAAGTAATATTTTTAATTATATTAATGGCCAGACTTCGTAGTTTATGATAAACGAGGAATACATAGCACAGTGTAACAGAGGCCCATTGTGTAATCTAAAGGGGTCCTCTTACATATACATTATTTTAAATATTAGATTTCTGCACTCATTTATTTGCATATAAATATTCTAAGCCCTTTCACTCATCGTAATATGACAGCGTTTATGCTATCGTGTTTGGCTGATGATTGCGAGACCGGAGGTCCAATGATGCAGAAGCTGTTTGTCTGCATTTGCAAGGAGTATGGTGATGACCACTCTTGGATTCAGCTTATGATTTCCATCAGGCAGAGTAGAGTTATTTTGGCAATGCCATACAAAAAAACGTAAAAGTCTCGTAACCAATTTTTTTCTTTAATCTATTTCAGGTGGCAAAGATCTGGCTGGAAAGATATAAAACTGCAAAATATCTTTTATTGACTCTTCGCGTGCGGTACCGGTCTGTTCCTGACTCCCTGACACGGTAGCACTAAGGTTTCCCCTACTTCCAGAGGTCAAGGTCACCGATACCGCTCGATCATGTTTTGCTTTTAGATTTCTAATGCTGCCGTGACCTGCCTGCATATATCAAACAGAATCGTTATCTGTTACGACAGATCAGTTTGCAGTCGAAAGTGTTGACTTAAAACAAAAATCTGTGTTTAAATTGGAACCTCAATTTTCTATTTATTTTCATCTTTGTTGTTTGTTTATTATTAACGTAGAGCGAATTACTTCCAATATTAATACCAAATTTACAGTGAACTTAACTTTCAATTTACTTACTTTTTTTCAATTATTTAAATTGATCACATCATATGTACTTAAATACTTCAACCATAAAAATAAATTATGTATTTATGAAATAAAATAGTAATTGAAAACTAATTAAAAAACTGCGTTATCGTCATCGAAATGCTTAAAAGTCCACTAAGTGAGATATACCTCTTCTTAGATTGGAAGTTTTGGTCTACATAACTGAAAAAGCATAATAATAATGATAAAAAAAAATTGGTTTAAAGTTAACATAATTCTATGATTAAAGTGGTTTCAACAATGTGGTAATTATTTTTCTAAAATTGAAATTATATCAAATTGTGAGTTGGTAAAAAATAATTTTCATCTGCCCCGATTTTATATCATCTACTTCTTTTGCCTTCATGGTCTACACTTCTTTACATCATCATCCTCCTAGCCTTTATTATTCCCAAGATAAATAGGGGTCGTCAACTAATTCAATCAGTTTTCCCAACCCAACAGTAGTCCGACCCGGGAATCGAACCTGACACTTCTTGATCTGTAGTCGCTTACGCTCAAACCACTAGACCAATGAGGCAGGCAATTCTACACTCCTTTACATAGTATAAAATAAAGTCGCTTCCGCTGTCTGTTCGCTTAAAACTTTTTAACGGATTTTAATAATGCATAAAATCCGAGAACTTCAAAGGTTTCCGTGCGAAGTCGGGCCAGGTCGATAGTATTATTTTAAGTGCTACCATATCGACTGCATTTAAACATGACATACTCGCACTAGCTATATTCTATGACCTCCGATATCAATTAAATGAGTATATGCAATGTTTACAGTGGTCGTCAGGCTATGACTTGTGAACAATATTAATTGCTCACAGGTATTACCTACTGTAGAGTCCTAGCAATAGCCAATTTCAAAGATATTTAAAAGTGCAGTACGCTCTATGAAGTGTTTAAATTATTTTTATATTTTAGAGTACTGAAATTTCTTTGTCCATTACTATTATTTCTTACTTTTGGTAATATACTCGTATGTGCTCACAAATAGTAATGTAATGCTCGAGTATAGAGTTACCTGCTTGTTTTCGAAAATTATCCCCATTAAAAATTAAACCCATACGAATTCTTGATGGGATTACTTGAGACACAGAGATATAATCACTTGTAAGCTTTCCAACTGAATGTTGGTGAAGGGAAGGGGGTAGCAGCTCTCGATTTTTCTCCCTTGTCACATTATTTTTGTACGGCGTTGCGGAATAATGGACTAGAAGCGATTTTGGAATTGTATAGTACCGATGCTATACTTTCTAAGAAGGTTTCCTGGTGGTTCACATCACCCATCAATTTTCGACACGGGCCCCTGTCGTGTGTGAAATTTCTTTGGTAAACCACCCAAACTATAATAAACGAATGCTTTGACGGCTGTATGGTGATTTTGACTTATTTTTTATGTCACTATATCTACCTAACCATTAGATGGCAGAGAATGTCTTAACCAGTAAATGCACCTGTATTTAAGTTTGTGTACTTACCAGGCAATACAACCTGAATGACGTCAACAATTCCACGTTTGGAACAACCTGACTTACTCCAATACCACAAAGTAATTAAACTGTTTACAGACAGCATTAGGAAAAAAAAGTGGTTAAGAAAAAAAAATTAAGGCAAGTAAATTGGGGTAAAGTCGCATATACGTTCAATCTTTGATTGGAATAACCACTAGAGCAATGACATCAATTAGTCTCGTCCCGCCTATTAGGAACACTAAATATTTCAGATATATTTCAGACATCTAACAAACAACGCCATCTAGTCCCAAACTAAGCAGAGCTTGTATTATGGGTACTAAACAATTGATATAAATACATTTATACTTTTGTTTTAAAATACATACATATCATACATGGAAAACACCCAAACTCCGAAACAAACATTTGTAGATCATACAAACATTTGACCCGACCCGGGAATCGAACCCGAGACCTCAAGAACAGCAGTCGCATACGCTACCGCTGCGCCACCGAGGCAGTCGAACTGCAATAGAAGTTAACTTGATGACCGGCCTATGTGCATCAACACCACAGATATAATCTTTACGAGTGTATCTTACAAAATGATATCTAAATAAACAATTTTGGTGCCATAAAGTTGATTGTTTCGAAGCCGGTGACATCAGAGGACAAGGCCAATCCAATGAAGACGAAACGATTATCTCATCATATTCGCGTTTCTTTACACCGTCGGAATCTGGATTGGAGGAATTGTATAATGTTGTGTGTCTGGATGGTTTACACCCACTGGGAGCGGACAAATTCGTTTGTGCAGTTTAATTGCGCAGTGTCCGTAAGTGACCTAAGATGTGTAAAGGTCAAGTATATTGCTATCACTGCACTTACGGTAGTGCTATATATGTACGAGTATAGTAAGCTCTTATTTTTATTATAGTACCTGGCTTTTATTACTCGATGACGGCGAAGTAAAAATAAGAGTCAAATTAATTCAGTCTGTATCTTTGATACAATGTATGTATTTGTTTTATGGACTAATGGGCAAACGTGCAGACGTATCGTCTGATGGTAAGCGATTACCCACGCCCATGGACACGCGCAACACCAGACGCGTCACAAGTGCATTTGGACATGAGGATGGGGAGGGGGGAGGTGTTGGGTCATGGGCCTCCAATATCCTCATTCACTCGGTGAAATACAGCAACGGCGCTGCTTAACACCGGTTTTCTGTGAGGCCCATTCTATAGCACTTCCTGGTTACAATAATAACAAAAATTAGGAACAAAATTAACGCGAAAACAAAGAAATATAATCTTTAAAGTGTATTCTGGCAAAATTTGAGTTTAATCAGTGCAGACCATTAATGAATTTTCGAATTATACACTACTTATTAGACTATTAAAATAGACTAACGATTATTATACGACATAGTGAGCAAATAAAACAGCAATAAAATGCAGCTATACCAACACCATAGACAAAAGCGTAACTATAATTGTTTTATGAGATATATTTTAACCTTATATTGATTGTAGTAGGATCATTAATCTATATCTTAATGATTGACAGGCCTTTTTTGAAACACTTAATTATATCATAAAAATATCGTAAATTTGTGACCGTATGACTATTTTTATGTGCAGTGATCGCTGCAGTGAGCTAGCTAAACGACGTGCGCGAGGTAATATTACGATGCATTAATTTGGTTAATTAAATGGAATTAATAAATGGAATATAAAAGAATACTGAAAAAAAAGAGGGCTGAGAGGCACGATTGGCCAAAGCGTTCACCTTATGACGCATTTTTTCTTCTTGATTACCTTCGATCCGCAATGTTTCGTACAGTTGTTGTTATAAGGGGTAACATCGCGGAGCACAGCTGGTCATATAATATCTTTTTAGTTTCTTTTTAGGGTTCCGTACCTAAAAGAAAAAAACGTAACCCTTATAGGATCACTTTGTTGTCCATCTGTCTGTCGTTCAAGACCCTTTTTGTCAGAAGCGCGTGGAGCTATCAAGCTGAAATTCATATCAACTACACACGTCTACTGTCCCTTGGAGTTCAAAAAAAATCAAACTTCCAAGCCAACGCAATCGGAAGTTACAGCCGTTTTTGCTGCAGCTACGATACGAAATAATATAATACTTGCAAGGGAATCAAAGCCTAGAGGGTACTTCCCGTGAAATCAGAATCTTGAAGTTTTGTACAAAGCAACGTCTTATGGTACTGATAATTGAATTGCGAAAAGCATAAATTTTAAGTTATATTATATAATACTAGTTATATTATATATTATATAGGATGTAACTAAAAATTTTTAATTTGTACAGAACTTTCAGCCCGACTCGAACTTGACCAGTGTTCCGGAGACCGATGTTCAAAGATCGGTGATGCACCTGAGCCTTCTGAGTTGCATGTGTCCCGGGTACGCTTACTTGTCACTTACTTCTTGAAAATAACAATGTAACATAAAAAAATTAAAATGTGGCTTAGCAGTCAGGATCATTAAAATGTTTGTATAGGTATAGAATGTAATTTGCACATAACAGCCGGGAAAGGCAACGTACGATGTGTTGTGTCAAAATACGTGATCATACGGTATTACCGAAATGTCATCGAAGGACCCTGGTGATCTCATCAGGTAAGGTCAGCACATGTTGTTTTTCTAATGTAAGAATTGAACGTACAGTCGATAAAACTACACATTAATCTATAGACCATGTGTATGTCTTTGCGTACACTACGGCAAGCTAACTTAGACCTTTAATCTCAGTAACAGTACTGTGGCAAATTTGTCGTTTTGACTAATGCTAATAAAGCCTGTTAATATTTATCAGTAATGAGTAGTAATTTCGCATTCATTGGCAAAAACAGAAAATAAAGCAGTTTACTGCAATGGTGCGCTCAGAAGGTTAAATTGAGACATTTCATACGTGCAATTGTAATGCAGGTAGTATAAATAAATAAATATAATAATCAAGTGATTCGATTCAATAAGACAATCAAAATGGCATGCAATAGAAGAGGCATGAGTCCAGCAGTGAACAGCAATAGGCTAATCATGCTGATAGCACTAATAAAAAAAGTAGTCAAAAATAATAATAAGTATAATAGAGACGTTAACAAGTATAGACCAATATGCGAAAGACTTGTCAAATATGTGAATATGAAATTTTTCTTAATTTTTCGACAATATTTCTGTAAAAGACAAACTAATGATTTTCATAGTTAATTTTAGAATATCACGACTTTCGACACTGTTGATTATGGAACATTCAGTCAAACAAGTTATCTGTATCTGACATATTCCATATAAATTTTATTCATGATTACCGGATATGAGTACCAAGAAAACAGTATTTCCAAATAAACTCATGATAATAGCGGCCCTAGTGGTTGGTATTATTACAAATGTCGATACATGTTCGTCGATAAATTGATTGATAGTGAATTACAAGTACGTGTTCGTAACAATGAATATAACTGTGACTATGAACTTCGCCAGAACACGGTGGTGGCGCACTGTTGCTGTTGCTATTGTTGATCTGCTACTTCGAAGGCTGCTTCCATTCGCGTCGAGGTCACCACTGTGGAGGAACGAGAGTGTCGTGTCCTTCCAACACAAAGGAAGGATCTTTTGACCAGGCAAGGTGATCATGCCTGTCGGGCCATGGCCCAACGGCTTATAATGGGATGTTGAATCTGCTAATCGGCGCGTGAACTTCTGTTATGGGATTGAGGTTTAGTAGTGTTGTGTACTACGTCTTCGTAGTTCGGTGTATCTTCGGTAGATGGCGCTATAGCATGTTTTCTTGTTATGTGTATGGGCCTACGGTTCCCTCACTCACTTGGTGAAACACAACGCAAGTGTTGTTTCACTCTGGTTTTCTGTAAGGCCGTGGTATCACTCCGGTTGAACCAGCCCATTCATGCCGAAGTGGGGTTTTACCCTTATGTCACTCTGACAATAAGCGATCACCGATGAGTAAAAAGACCAGGAAATTTAAAGAAATTTACTTTGCGCAATACGTAACATACAATTTCTTCACCTATCAAAGCTAACGTTTTCTAGGAATATGCAACTATCTTGGGGCAACAGTCCACGAAATCCCAAATTCCGCGTAAAATAGGTAAAGGTCAATTTTTAGTGCAAAAATTAAGTAAGTACATGCTCTGCTTAGCATGTTTGAGTGCTGCTGTGAAGATTTACGATAAAAATGAGGTATATTTTTAATTTTGTTTTTTTACAAATAATATATTGTGGTTGTCTCATTTTTTGGATAAGAATCTTTCATTGATGGTGTTGGATGTACATAAAATAGTACAAGGATGACCAGTATAGCTGTCTATTTTTTGCTGCGTCTGCGTCTGCCACGTGGGTTACGCAAAGGGGCAAGCAAATGATTATATTTTTTTTTTCATTTTTATATCCTGTTACATCTAGCGATGATTCAATTGACACTTTACTAAAACGATTAACTCCTTTTAAAGTAAATTTCAGATGCAATATAGGTACCTCATATAAATGCAAATATATGATCAACATATAATGATATCATCGTAGATGTTAGAGAAAGTCCACAAGTGGGCGAGGCACAAGGCAATTATCCTAAAACGTATCATGAATACAAGGCGCACCTTCAATAACCCGCAATGACTAGATATAAAACTCGGGCAAGTTCAAGGTTTTAGTGGTTTTCACACACAAAAACACCTTTTATCCGATTAGAACGAATTGTAAAACAAATATAATATTCATGTTTTGTTTCTACGGAATTTTTCATATTTAAAAAAAAATTGATAAATGAGGATTATGAAGACGATAAGTAGAGATTATTTAGTTGAAACCAAATCCAAGTTCATAGGAAATTTAAATATAGACATAAATTTGATATCAAGGAAGAATCATTTACGTCAATATAATATTGCGTTATTCAACTATCTGTAGGTCTTTTTATGAATAAAGTATAAATAATAAAGTTTATGGTGTTAATAAAGTTTAAGGTGGGGATATTTTACAATCGCTTATTTAACTACAATATTTTTAGTTACTACTCGTGCGCGATAACTTGAGACCCGCGTGGAATTCGTCACCCCTCCCCTCATACCCGCGCACCTACCCTATGACGCCCGCAGTGTGAACTGCGGGCGTCATAGGGTAGGTGGTCTCAAGTTATCGCGCACGAGTAGTACGTGTGTTAGACATGAATCTTGGAATGAAAATTAGAACCATTTTGTGATATCCGATTGGCCTTAAATTTGGTTTAAAAAGAACGATAAATTCTGGGATTTACACCGGGAAGTTACCATAGCCAGCAGTGTAGTACTACTCGTTTGTTATCCTACATAATTAACAATATAAAATGAGATACATGTTTATATTGTTTTCATTTAATACATAGTATACAATGAAGTGGCTTCCACTGTCTCTTAGCTTACATCTTTTAAGCTAGGCACTCAACAGATTTTATTACAGTTTTCAGCAATAGATAGTGTGATCCGAGAGGAAGGTTTTATATCTGTGATACATGCATCTCATAGTACAGGAACTTTGTGAATTTCAAAGACTTGTCGCGCGACGCGTGCAAAGTCGGCCCGGGTCAATAATATATTACAAACTAGCTTAGCCCCGCGGTGTTACCCGCGCTAAAAAGTAGCCTAAGTTACTCCTTATATAATCAGCTACCTATCAGCGAAAGTCCCGTCAAAATTGATCTAGCCGTTTAAAGATTAATAATAGACAAATTGTAAAAAATATTAATTAGTATACATACATATGCGTTTATTGAAAGGCTATTATTTTAATATTACAAACAGACACTGCAATTTTATTTAAAAGCAATAAGCGTAAATGGTGACTATTGGCGTTCAAACACTCGAGAGACTCATCGTGTTTCGCAAAATGGGCCACCAATCAATAGATACAGAAGCATCAAACAAGAACAGCGTATAACTAACTTAATTAAATTTGAGTCACATGTAGCAGAAACTTATGCTGATACATCGTGGGTTGTGTCCATTTATCACGTATGTGAGTACGCTTTGACGGGCCAACCCACGCAGTAAGCGATCACTGTTATTTAGATTTAAGTGATTTCTTTTAAAATGGCGGCAGTTAAGGTTCATTGGTATTTCATTTAGACGGATGATGGTTCAATAGTATGAAGATGTAGGAGTTGCGAGAATGAGTGTGCGGGTGCAGAGTGTATAGTTCAAGATATTACTACTGAACAAGATTTGTTGTAGAAGCTGGGGGGTATGTGGAATAGTACCCTTGAAAATATTTGTTTCATGATATAAGATGAGCTATTCTCCCCGCGTGTATATCGATAATGGCGGTGAAGATTAGCGTATGTGCTTCCTCAAGAATCAAAGTATGTTCACGCCAAATGTCATTGAAATCGATGCAATGCTTTAGGCGCGAAAAAGTTACAGACAGAGAGGTACTTTCCAATTTATAATATTACTCTGGATTAATGCTACAAAGGTCCTTTTACGCTTAACAAAGAAGACGATGCTCTTCAAACAGGTTTTCGAACATCGCTACTCAATAGTTGGTTAAAATTACATTACAAAATTCACGTATATCATTGAAACTTATTAAAAAAGAAAATAAAGTATACAAATCACAAAAATGGGCAAAATGTATTAGTCATTAACATGTTTCGAAGACGACACAATTCATTAGTATTCTGTGATTTAAATACGATTGCATCATCAACCTTCTGACCCATCGAGGAAGGGACTCGAAGGTTGTCTGGAAGAGATCGCTAATGCGATAAGAACAAGTCGCTCTGCTAATTAATGTGGAGAATATTCTTACTGTTCTTTGTTTTGGGAAAGGGAGGACTATTTGTGGTATTAGAGACGTATACATATAATGGAGTTTCATCTTGACTGTTGATTTTTTTTTATATTTAAGCTGCCAAAATGACTCTGCCCTGCCTGATGGAAAGTATGAGCAGAATCCAAGAGTGGTGGTCACCATCCTCAATGCGAAAAAGAACAATGCAGCATGGTGACCCACACTATGGCGGCCTGGGGGGAAGGGGATGGTGAGGGGGCGTTGGATTGGGGTATGGGCCTCCGGTATCCTCACTCACTCGATGAAACACAGCGTAAGCGCTGTTTCACACCGGTTTTCTGTGAGGCCGTGGTATCACTCCGGTCGAGCCGGCCCATGCATGCCGAAGCGTGGCTCTCCCACGGTTACAAATTGATTCATAACTGGGTCAAATAATTGCATGAGAATGATCATTTACGGTTAGAATTATTTATTTCTCAAAAATTACAAATCACTTCACATAAGAAATAAACGTAATTATAAAAAGTAGGTATAATGTACAGAGCTCGTTTACAATTAGAAAATATACTGTAGGTAGGCGACAAAAATGACACACTTAGGGACTATTCACACGAATTAGATTTCATTAATTTATTTAGTAGAACATTTTTACTTTTTTAATGTCTTTCAAGATGTGTCATTTTAAATATTTTTTAAATATATTTAAAGATTCTGAGTCCTTAATTTTCTTAGGTCATCATCATCAGCCTATCGCAGTCCACTGCTGGACATAGGCCTCTCCAATGTCACGCCACTTAGTTCGATCTATGGCTTCTCGCATCCAGCTCTTGCCAGCCATCTTGCGCAAATCATCGCTCCTTCGTATTTAATATCTTTAATCCGTAATTTGTTCTGGGCTTTGGCAAAACAAGGTAATGGGCTCTTCCTGTAGTACGATTTTGTGTTTCCGATTTTGTTGTGAATGATAACTGTGTGTGTACGTCACCAGACAGAATTTTACGAATTAATACACACATCTTAAATTGGTAAATTTGTGTAATGTTAAATAATTTTGGGCGCTCATAGCCCAGTTGCACTCGGTGATTAGAAACAATCAGCGAGGGCAAGCAACGACGGCGCGGTCAGTACCTGGATGGGTGACCGCTGGTGGCATGTTACCATGAGCGTCTCCGTGATTCGGAGGTCACGTTAAGCAGTAGGTCCCGGTTGTTATCATAGGATAACAGTCGTGAAGCTTAGTTGGAGGCCTTCGGGCGGCTTAAAAACATCCAACGGTAAGATTACGTAGCCACAACGTTGTCTTGCCAGTCCCCAATCCGCACTTGGCCAGCGTGGGGACGTATGGCCTTAACCCTCTCCTGAGAGGAGACCCGAGCCCAGCAGTGGGACATCATGGGTTGTTGATTGATTGATTGAAATAATTTTNCGTATGGCCTTAACCCTCTCCTGAGAGGAGACCCGAGCCCAGCAGTGGGACATCATGGGTTGTTGATTGATTGATTGAAATAATTTTGAATCCTGGTATATTTTTTGTGTCGGCGTTAAATAATTAAAATGGAAAAGAAACAAATTGATATTGGGCAATTTGTAGTTTATCGAGGTTCGTTTTAGTTGCATATCCCCTCATTTCAATGAGATACTCAAGGTGGGGTTTCACAAGTGAATTGTAAATTGTATGGCGTACTTTAAAAGGCAAACATCTAACTATTCCTCGCAATGCTCCTGCAAGACTGGAAATTTTTGCACTAACTTTTCTAATATGTGTCTCCCAGGTCAGTCGATTATCTAATATCAGTCCTAGCTATTTTTCACTGTTCACGTGTCTCAGAATATCGCCATTGATAGTAAGAAGCTTATGGTTATGTATCTTCTTATTTTTGGCACTGAAAATTATGTAGTCGCTCTTAGAAGCATTGATGGTAAGAAGATTATGCTTAAAATGTTTTTCCAAAAGTGCAAGGTCTTCTTGTGCTTCTTTTATTATTGTTTCTATAGTATGTCCAAAATAAAAAAAAAACAAGTGTCATCGGCATATAAAGTGATATGTCCTTTCAGTCCCAGTTCATGAATGTTATTTATATAAATTAGAAATAATAATGGGCCACAAAGTGAACCTTGGGGCACTCCGTAACTAACTATTTTCGGTGTACTTTTATGGTGTAGCCGATTGTTGTCAATTGATATCTGTTTTCCAGGTATGATTGGAACATTTTGAATGCATTGCCGTCCATACCAATCGATGACAACTTTTCCAATAGCAAGCTATGACTGACAGTGTCGAAAGCTTTTTTTAGGTCTATAAAAATTCCTTGGACAATGTGTTTATGATCAATTTAACTCCTAATCTTAGTAACCAAATCAGTACATGCCAAAAGTGTATTTGATTTAGTTCTAAATCCGTATTGTCTCTCATATAAAAATTAATAGAGTCAAGGTGTTCACTAAGCCTGGTGTGTAATATTTTTTCAAAACCTTAGAAAAAACAGGAAAAACGGATATAGGCCTATAATTCCCTGAATCTTGTTTGTCCCCCGTCTTATAGATCGGTGTTACTTTAGCATGTTTCAACGTTTATTCAGATATAATCGACTGCGACGTGACGCCACAGATAGAAGCCATGACACCACCGTGCGTTTTGGTGATAAAGTGCAGGTGTAGGGGGTTTTTAAAAATTTAAATTTTAGCTTGTTACGGTATATTTTAATATATACCACCCAGAGATATATATATATAATCAGTCTCAACGAGAAGTCATTTTTTTAAGTTTGTTGGAGTCTTTCACCGTTTGAAAGTCAAACATCTAATTTTATCACCTATAATTAGTCACTCTACTAAATAAGGACGGTAATGTAGGTGGAACGACACAACGCTGCTTTCGTACCACATTGTTTCACACTAAATCGAAGTTTTAGAAAGAAATGGTGATTCAATTTGCACCCGTTACTTTAAATAACGAAAGGCCGTATATAAGTATAGATATTGTTTTAGCAGCGCTAGGTGGAAATGGTTTCAATTATTTCCAAGGCTATGAGACGGTGATTAAAGAAATATAACAAAACAATCATCAATACAAATGTATTTAGCTGGTAAACTTGAGCCCACAGACTGATTATGGGAAATGAACATTTTAAAATTAAACATCATGGTATCCAGGTACGAAATGAATAGTAATGTTGCTAGAAGCCGGCATAGTTTATTCTAGCTTAGTACGATACCAGTATAAATCAAGTACTAACCCTGACGTGTCCCCACTGCACAACTGGTGCAAAAGTCTCGTCACCTCAAACTGGTCGGGTGATCTGCTCGACTGCAACAAAAATAGTTCATATAAAGACAGCTGGAAGACTCTTCTAAATACTTCTTCATTTTATTTTCTTCCTTCCAAGACACAGTTCAAATTAAAACAATAAGGTATTTTTATAGGAGCAAATGACCCGATGGATCGTAAGACACAAAAATAATAGATTGATTGATAAAAGAAAATGTCTATAGCCAATTTATCCCATACATAAAATATGGTATAAATAATATGGTGATTGTGATAAACCTAAGCCGTTTGTATACAAATTTTTTTAAGTAAGTGCCTATCAACGTGACAACTCTGCCTGATGGAATACATGACAGGATCTAAGAGTGATGGTCACCATACTCATTAAGAGTGCAGACAATATAACAATGCAGTAAGGTGACCCACACTCTGGCGGTCTATTTAGATGCTCCTACATCATTGGGCCACCGGTCTCACACTCAACAACGGAACACGATAGCACGAATATTTTTAATTATATAAATAATTAGACTATATTTTCTGGAACTGAACTGCTAAACAGCTGAAATTTGCTGAAAGCTGATAAAATTTTTCGTGTGTTTTTAGTGGGTAGTTTAAAAGATAATTAATTGGATCTGGTATCTGGTAGAAGAGCTGCAAATGAGTTATAGGTTTATTGTGTGTGTAACTGTAATGGATTTCTGGATTCTGGACATAGATTTATGGTGTATGTATTGCAATACACCATTTCTTTATTTTCTCTTTTTACCCGACTGCGAAAGAAGGAAGGTTATATATTTCAAGTGCATGTTTGTATATATGTGTGCTTATTTCTTTGGCACGCCGAACAGCCTAAACGGTTTGTCGTATTTTTAACCGACTTCAAAAAGGAGCAGTTCTTAACTTAGTTGGTATTTTTTAATGTGAGTGGTGTCTATAGATTAGTCGTAGTAGTGAGAGTGACACTGGGTACAGTAAATAACAAAAAAATAATCTTTTCTTTTCAGTTCTTCAATGAATTTAATAGAGATGGCAGATATTGACGTCCCGTGCACACAGTTGATCCAGATACGAGAAAATACAGCTAGGTTATAAAGATTCATAAATTTTATTTTACTAATAAATAATCTAATAAATTTCTTTTATTGTCAAAGAAAATTGTGACGACAAAGCAAAATTCTACGTTCAGGACGTACAACATCTATTATTTCTGATTATACTGTAATGTTAGTCTAGTAGTTAGCGATACTTTGTTATTATATCAGAGGTGAATTAAATTGAATCTAGAACAAACGTAGTATACTGAGGTTTTTGTTTGTTCAATTTTTGTTTCATGTAATAGAAGGTTTATTAGTAATCTGAATCCTTAGGAATACAAGTTTTATTTCATTTATATAAGCCAAAACTTATAAGGCAAATGTGAAATTACAGAGCGGCATATCTTTTTTATGCAATAGTGGGCATACGAGCAGACGTATCGCCTGATTGTAAACGATTAACGCTGCCCATGGGCACCCACAAAACTAGACGCGTCACAAGTACGTTGCCGGCCTTTGAAGTATGGGCATCCGGTATCCTCACTCACACGGTGAAACACAGCGCAAGCTCTGTTTCACACCGGTATACTGTGAAGCCGTGGTATCATCCTGGTCGAGCCGGCCCATTGGTGCCGAAGCGTGGCTTTCCTACGGCATAGTTATTTATTTAATAATAGGATATATGGTATTTATTGAAACTTGGTTATCAAAATAAGCCGTTTCAATTAGTTTTGTCCTGTTGATCCTTGTCCTTTACCTCGACATGCGTAGGTATATTTTTGATTCTGGTGAGGTTAGCAGTAGGTATCCACCATCCATTTGTTAATTTAGATTTTTGTTAAACTGATATTTAGGTAAAACCGGTTGAGCTAGAAGCCAACCGCAATTTAGGCTGACCAGGCAAACTTAGTAACACCATTTTTTTGTGCAATATGTATATTTGTCTTCTGTCAATAACAAATTAAAAATAAAAATTTATCAAACTCAGTGCAGTCGATCGGAGGCTATGCGCGTACATATATTTTTGGAGATTCATTGCTATTTATATAGAAGACAGAATAAGATGATATAAAATAAATTATTCGCCATAGTATGTTATTTAGGTACCGTATTTTGTTAAGAATACGTATACATCTTAAAATACATGTTACCATTTTAACAAAGCGATTTAATTTTCCTCTAAAAGGCGTCGATTATTTTGTACCACCAAATCGTCTACATTTCTCATCTTCTTCAATAAATAAATATACTTTTATAAATACATGTTATTATACACATGTAGGCATAATATTACTGCTAAATGACCTTCCAAATAACCTTACAAACCAGTCCAGACTAAAACGCATCGACTTATATCCTCAAAGGAATCTCGTCCACTAAATTCCAAGAGCAATCCGCTCCAATTACTGTAGTGCTATCACATCACTATACTATCTACATACATTGGTACATAGAAGGAATTGCAACAATTACGTCACTTGGCGATAACAAAACCGGCGTGGCAGCCGTTTTAGCGATCACGACCAGTCCGCGACCTAACCCCGTAGTGGAACGTTGTGTGTCAAACTATTATATATATAACAACAACATGGTAAGTGTTTATCAACTTCTCTTTCATAGGCAATTATTATAAGTTAATGATTATTAGCGAAGGGTTTGATTAAAGTGTTATTTCTCGGTTTTAGATAGATTAAATTGGTAATTAATCTGTTTGCGAAGTCGACTTTTTATAAACTTTATTCTTCTGTTTTAAAAATACTTCGATTGTAAGTTTTTTTTTTATGAGAAGTATTTTATCAAAATATTTTTATTACGAAATTTGTATTTTATTTTAATAATGTATATCACAATTATAAGTGTGAGGTTTAACTCACACTTATAATATATAGACGTTTAAGTCTATAAAATGCATTGGTAATCCACAAGGACCGAATTTCAATTTTAATGAAAACTTAATGTACCAATGTACAATACTTAATAAATGATAATTAAAGTTTTATATAAATATATATATATTTTACCAATATTGAATTTACTGTTTGTACTTATTAACTATTGTATACATGTTTTATTACCGGCTTTTAGTCATTCGTAGTCATTTAAAACAAAGTAAGTTTTGGTTCTCCAACTCTTTTTGCATTAAAATACGCCAAACTACGCATATATATATATATATATATATATAATATAAATAGAAGTTTTTCTTGTATTGAGAATTCTAGTTCCCACTCATTTAACATGTATTGAGCAAATCAACGACTGAAAGATTTAGGTTTTAAGTCAGACCAATAAAAGTATTTCTTTGTTGAACTGAGGGTTTTAAATAATAAATAAATAACAGATGGGTAATCAAATACTACAAATTAATTTTCTTTAACGATCAAAAAAGATTATGGCGCGATTATATACGAACTAAACCTTAAAGACGTGAAGAGCGCATTGATTATGATCTGCAGGTCATTCGATAATTATAGATAAGGGACTTTTTCCATACAATAATTTTAAAAAGTATGTAAAAAAATAGTTTACTGAACAAACGCACTATGTTAGAAGTATTTCTAGTGTATAATCAATGTCAGCTTGTCTCTCCGTGTTCTCATAACGAGCATATCTGAAACTAATTTCAGAAGAACAAATCTTGTGATGCTGCGAGAATGTGCATGTGAATAACAAACATCTGTGTGTAGTTGTTAATAAAATCTATTTTACGTGTCCCGTCTAATGGCCGCTACTAAAAACAAATTTTATTTTTGTGTTCAGAAACAGAATAATAATTGTTTTATTTCTGTGATTTTTTATTTTAGAAGCATCCAATCTCAATCTATCTCTCTCTCGCTCCTATTCTTATTTTAATTTGATTTGCTTTTCTTAAGTTCGTATGTTGCCATATTATATTAACCCTTGACCGACGTTCCTACAGTGTTGTTTAATTCTTCTGTTAAATCTATTCCAATTATTATGCTATTCTTCCACATCTTCGTTCTTAGAATCAGTTCAAATTAGTTCTTCGTAAGATCTCTATTTTACTTTAGCGCAGAATATTTGTTATGATATGATTAATCAGTATACATTTAAACAGTTCCTTGAGCTTATGTTAATCATTGTATATTTAGGGTTTCTCATTCTCGTAACGAAAAATAATTTAATCATAGGTAATATAATATATAAAATGTGTGCGCTAACACAGGTGCACTCTCTGTTCCCTCTCTCTCATAATCCGATGCGACGGCTAACCGACAAGAACGGGGAGAGATCAGGTCCAGGTCCGATAGCTGTTACGTGCTTTCCGTGGCACGGGGGTTCAGAACCCAACTTCCAGACTCCGAGATGTTATCAAGTATTTCTATAATCAAGAAAACATAATAACCCTTTTTCCGACCCGGAATTCGAACCCGAGACTACGCCGGGATTCGCCTGTTGATTGGTAGTCGCATACGTCATCCGCTAGATCAATGAGACAGTCACTAATTAATATTATAAAAGGGTTAAAGCTTGTGAGGTTATAGGAATCTTTGACTCTACTTAACGGATTTTGAAAATTCTTTTACTTGTAAAAGTAGTTTTAGAAAACTTCATTATTTGTGTGGTCATAGGATTAGACATACGCCCGGGGGCAGTCGTGGGCAAAGCTTTTATTATATCATTAATGTTAGCTTATCATTATATTTACGATTATGATTGTGACGGTAATTTATAGTTTTTAACCGACTTAAAAAAGAAGGAGTTAATCAATTCAATAGTTTCTTTATAGTTGTTACCTCCATATAACTTTCGATTTTGAAGAATGGTCTTAACCCTCTTCTGAGAGGAGACCCAAACCCAGTGGTGGGACATTATGGGTTGTTGATGATGATAATGAACCGATTTTGATGATTCTTTATTTATTTCAAAGCTGGTGCTTCCCAAGTGGTCTCATTTCTTTCTTCATCCAGTTCGTGAAGTCGTTTTTTTTGTTAAAATTTGTGATTATTATTGTTTCGTATATAGTGAGTTTAGGAAAGGTTAATCAAGCTTTACAGATTCAATTTCTGTATCATCTACGTTTGGGTATTGCCGCCAAAAAATGCACACGGCACTAACCAATATGTTTTTATTAACTTTTATTAAACTGTTGTGTGAATTAATACCTGAAAGTATTGTAAAATAAAATCGCACGTGACGTCTGTCCCTCTTAACACGCACCGAGTGGATTTTGATACCGTTATCACGAATTGAAGACTTGGTAGACAATATAGTTGACTTTTTGTGTTAATATGTTACGAAAATTATTGAAAGAAGTCTTTTAAGTTTCATAATAAAATAAGGAAAAATAATGTATGCGTTTAAGCACAACCGCGTTGAGTTATTAACTGATAAAAAGTGTTTTATTGTACTATAACTAAAATGATAGGTAAAAGGGGAGTGTTGACTGCCTTGGTGGCGCAGTGGTAGCGGACGAGACTGCCGTCCATGAGGTCGATCCAAATGTTTGTACGATCTGCAAATACCTATCTGTTTCAGAGTTTGGGTGTTTCTATGTATAATATGAATATATTTACAAAAAAAAGAATTTATGTCTTCATATCAGTTGTCTAGCACCCATAACACAAGCTTTGCTTATTTTTTGACTAGATGGCGTTGTGTGTTAGATGTCCGAAATATTTATTTATTTAAATTAAGATTATTACGTCCATGAACATCAGCAACTAATCGCCACAAGTGTATAATCACGCTCTGCTTTCCCAAAAAATGGGTTTGGGATGTGGTAACCTCAAGCATTACTTAATATAAAAAATGCGAAAATAACGCCGTTTGTCTATCTGTCACGCTTTCACGCCAAAAGTACTGGACCGTTTTAAATAAAATTTGGCACACAGTTAGTCTAGACCCTGAAAAATTACATACTTTTAATGCGAAGTCGGGTTGTAAGAAGAGGGATGAAAGGTTGTACAAATGTCATCCAAAATAACTATTCCACGCCAACGAAGTCGCGAGCACAGCTAGTAACACATAAACACCGGTTATTTATTCCGGCCGTTAATCACTCCGATCGCGCTGGGCCATTTGCGCGGGAGAAGTATGGCTCTTCAACTGACAACATTAACAAGTGTGAATGTTCACACCACCAGAAGCTCAAATAAAGCCGCTCTGTCTTTTAAAACTTGGGAGTTAAATGAACTCTATTCGCATTGCTGTGACATTGCTAATAAATATGACAGACTTATATTAATCGCTAAAATTTAAGGTTTAAGCGCCAGGTGACATAAAACCTTTTCGTTTTCTTTGGTGTATGTATGTCATCAACTTTAATCAAATACACACTCATTCAGTCACACAGTGGAGTAAACTTTTTCAGAGAAAAATAACTATGACAACTTCACAAACTTAAAAAAAAGACAGATTTCAAGGTTAACCCTATCTTCATTAATGCTTTACAGCTATTGTGGGGTCAGAAAATATCAGTTTTCTGTAGGTACATAGATGAAATTAAGTTCGTTGTAAACAAATTGAATGGTTTAGGATTAGAATCTTGAACCTTTTTAAGTAAACATTTTTAAAATCAATTCTAATAAGCATTTATTTTGCGAACATGAGTATACACACGGAGTCTTTATAACGTGTATAATAATGACCGGCTACATTCTAGCATAACGCATGAAAAAATGTTATTTTTCTTCAGTTTAGGAATGTTATGAGACATTACCGCGGAATAGGAATGTTATGAGAGATTGTGCCGCACTTAATCCCATACCTAATCAGATACCTTAGCCTTAGCGATCACCTCCAAAGAGTATATAAAATGTTGTTACAGGAAATGCCTACTTGTTGTAACGAGATAGGAACGGTAAACGTTCTGTCACGTAACAAGAAATGATTCACAATTGATTCGTTTTTTTTGTGGATGGATTATATTTAGTGGCGATGTTCTTGTATTTATGTCACGTTTCAATGAGTGCTATTCGATCAAGTGGACGGATAACCTTATAAAGATCGCAGAGGATGCAGGTGGCTTACAGACAGTCTTGTGCTGCAGACAGTACTTGGACACTTTATATGATATCTACTGTACAGTTGTCAAGGTCCGGTGGCTGACATTACATTTAACTAACACATTTAATTGCCACGGTGGCGCATTTGTAAGTGTATGCGACTGCTGCACTTGAGGTCTCGGGTTTGATTCCCGGGTCGGATCAAATGTTTGCATGATTTGCATATATTTGTTCCAAACAAAGGTTGATTTCTATGTAAAAAATATATGTTTTTACAAAAATTATATGTGTATTAATATCAGTTGCCTAGTACCCATAACACAACCTCAGCTTAGCTTAGGACTATATGGCATGGTCCGGATGGCGTAAGAAAGCGGTTCCCGGATCTCTCCCGTCTCAGGCGCAGAGTGGCACACCGTGTGGTTTTAGTCGGTTCGATTCCGACACACCGCCCCGCCGCAAACCCCGGTTGGGTGAAGGCCCGAGGGGGGTTTCCACACGTAAAAAAAACGACTGGCATTCTGTGTTAAATGTCCAAAATTTAATTCTTTAAGAATCGCGGAAGCACTTACTCCACTTCACATTAGGTGACCCATCCTATTAATTGCCACCATGATATCATAAAAAAAATACTAAGTCTTCATTTAATTTAAAATCGTTTTACACAGCCACTTTCAAACAACGCCAGTGATACTTCTTAGCTTACTGTAATAGTAATAATGTCTAATGAAATGTTAATCATTATTTAAGGCTAGAACGACAAGATCAAAGGTTTATTGAACACTTCAGTCAGTATGTCGAATGCTCACACGTTGCTCAAGGCCATCTCAAGTTTGGAGTAACAAGAATGATCACTGAAATAGGCAGTTATAAATAAGGAGTGTTCACGATCCGAATGCAAATCCTACTAATTTCTTTAACTTGTGTCATTGCAACTAGTGTTCGTTTTTAAGACTCAGTAAGTTATTAACTAAGATTTAGGTATGTTTCCATTCTGTGTTTGAACAGGTAAACTAAGGCTTATACGGTTTTTAAAGCGTTTTAACAGATTTTACGAGTTCAATTTCTTTTTGACCTAGTGTTTAAGCGACAAATCACGCCGCTTTCTACTGCACCAATTATTGTGGGTTCAAATACGAGACTACACTTTGTCTGATCCACAAACTATTGTTCGGAGTCTTGATGTTCCTTGTGTATGTTTCATGTATATTTATTTGTAAAGTTTCCCGCGCCACTAAATGTATATTCTTGATGCGGGAATTGTCTTTAAAAAAAGAAAAATATATATATTTTTAACTTTTATTTTAAATATTTTTTTTTACCTGCTCTGCTTTGCCTCTGTACGCAAAGTGCTATAAAATAATCTTGACATGACTATAATTATGGTTAGTAGAAATATGTTTATCGTATAATTGTTTGAAAAGCCTTTTTGAGTAATTCTTTACCAAATTTCATTTGAATTTTTAATTCTCGCACCTCATCTGGCTCTTTCTCCTTTTGCAATTTGCGCAAAATTAACTCTCCTAAGAGATTAGTCTACTTTAACACAAGCGAAGTCGTGCACAGTTGTTGGTATAAACTAATGTTGTTAGCTAATTTTGAAATTGGGACAGTGTTAGACTGACAGTTGTGGATGGCCCGTCGTTGGTATAAAACTGCGTGAATAATGGAAACGAAATCTGACAGCTGCCGTTTGCTTTCTTGGAATATTGCGCGATTATAGCAACGGGAGAAAGTGGTGCGATTATATTTATTTTTAGGACATGACATGGAATGTATTGTTTTTAGGTTTTCCTTCTTCGCTATTCTATTACACTACACATTTATAGTACAAAATCTACCTACACACAAGAAGTAGGTAGTATCAGAGCATCACGCTTATATTGGCACGGTTGGGCCGGCTCGACCGGGGCGGTACTACCCTCACACAGAAGATCTACGTAAAATGACAGCGTTCGTGCTGTTGTGTTTCGTTGGTGAGCGCGAGACCGGAGGCCCAATGATGCAGAAGTATCACTAGGCCGCCATAGTGTGGATCACCATGTTGTTTTGTCTGTATTCGCAATGAGTATGGTGACCACCATTCTTGGATTGTGCAAGCTTTTCATCAGGCAGAGTAGAGTCATTTTCCCGGGGCTATACATAATAAAAAAACATTTCGCTTAAATTGTCTATCACTTGTTTAACACTTTTACTGTACTTTCAATTTTCAAAATCATCAATCATTTTTAAAGTATCTAAATTTCAACTGTAATAGTATGTAACTAAAAATAATCAAAGCACTTAATCTAAGAAAATAAGTAAAGAAAAAATCAATAAACACCTAGCGTTGGTATTTCGTTTTACCTAAGCATTACAAAACAAAATAGTAAGAGCGAATTTAACTGTTTCCCAAAAGTCTTCGAAAACTCGTTTCACACAAAAGGCGTCCTTTAACTTATGTATACAAAGTTCTTTTTTCTATTAAATCACGACGAGCGTATGTTATTGTATATTTATTTATAAAACAACGCGAATCTATTTGTTAAACTATCGACTGTAAAATTAAACATCGCTCTAAGATTATTTGTGTTTTGGTTAATTATTGAGTTGAGCACAAATATTTACAACAGATTACGTAAATGAGCGTTTAAGAATGTTTTTTCAAAGTTTCGGTTGAAAACAACTGTACTGTACTGTTTTATGACAGGCATTTATTATTTTTGTATGTTAAGTCTTCATACGCATTTTCGCAAGTTGGACTTTCCGCTAGAAGGTGGGCTGAAATCAACGGTGCGGCAACAGACCACAGAGATGTGCGCCTATGCGAGTACAATGTAGGGACCGGGTTGGCCTTTTGAAGAAAGGACCATGGCTTTGAATCGGCCTGTTCATACAGAAGGCATACGAGCACTAGTCGTCGACTAAACACGGTTTTCAATGTTAGGAGAGTTACGCCATTGTATAGAGTTGCAGGTGTCATTTTACATTTACTATTAGATGACTCGTCTGTTTGTTTACCCCTTATACCTTAAATAGGTTGCAGAGGATTAGTTGGCTTACCGGCTACTAGGATATTTTATATGAGATTTATATTTACGAAACAAAATTGAGAACAAAAATTAATATCCAACTGCAAGAAGTTACAATGCATATCCTAATAATTGCAATAAATAAATCTGGCTGGGTTTCTATGTGTTCGAAAACGATCAACAATTCATTCATTTTCCTGCAAACTTTCCTCATATCCTAGAATTTAATTAGATATATTAAGTTTGCATTTAAAACTGGTCAGTATTGATATGCATTTAAATAAACAAATATTTCGGGTATCTAATACACAACACCATTCAGTCCCAAACTAAGTATAGCTTGTATTTTGGGTACTAGACAACTAATACATATAAATATTTTTATTTTATAAATACATACACATTATAGAAAACACTTAAACTTCGAAATCAAATATGAACAATTCATAGGTGCAGTCTGATTGAAAGTACGTTCTCACATCGCCAGCGACTAGTAGTAACACTCATACATAATACAACTCTATATCCAGAACGTCCCACTCACGAAACCATTATTACTGTGGCGTAAATTCTTCATTTTACACTGTATATATTTATATATTTAGATTTACGAGTAAGTACGCAAGAGATTACAAAAGTGGTTACCATCTGCCGTGAATTCATTTGAATTATCATGTTTCAAACATATTCTTGACTATTCTCAAGCGAATAGGGTAAGCCTATTATATTTATTAAATAGCTGACCCGTGCAATTACGTTTGCATCTTTGAAAAGGAAGAAATTTCATTGTTTTGCGACGTTTTTCATAGATACTTGGCTAGGCTCTTATTGTTTATGGTGTAATTTTATTTAGACGAAAGCCTTCCCCACTACCATAATTACTAAAATTGTTTAAGCCATTCACGCGTGATGCCGTTACCGTTGTATTTAAAACTTATCTTTCAAATGCAACTCCTTTGATATATCTGTCTTTGTTAAAAGAATATGGAAGATCACAAATTCAGGTTATAAAACCTGTGCTTTTTATTATACGAGTATAAAAATAACTAGAAACTAATCGGTATTTTAAAAAGCTTTGTATGAAATTATATTATTTGTTCACACTCATCTCAATTATTTCTGACTAGGCTTTATATAAAAGTGTAACAACCAAGCCACATAACTTGCATATACTCGTATGAAATCTTACGGTCAACTCTTGCAATGCGCGAATGCATTACTGATATGATGTATCGCGTGCTTAGCCGGCTTTATGGTTCAAATTTCCGTCCCTTTTCACGAAGTTTCTCCCACAGCTAGCAATAAAGCGAAAAGATCTATGGTAGAAATACATTTTCTTGCAGCACCACACAAAATCTCGAACTCTTTCTAAAAATGCCCAGGGTCGAGTAGAACTGCGCAAAAAGGTTTGAATTCACATAAAGCAAGTGGACATTTATATCCAGAAGAAAGATTGAATGCATCTTCATTATATGTACATCGTATATCAGTGTAAGCATATAAATGATTATTCTCGTGTAAACTAAACGTAATTAGCAGTTGTATTGAATGTATAGTATTTCAAATAATAAACCTGTACAATAAGGATAATATTACATTTCTTTAAACGAACATAACTTTAAAACAAATTGTTGTCATTCTAACTTTATGTAAATATCAAATATACCTTGGTTTATTTAACAACGTTAACTCCTGAGAAATCTGTTAAATGCAAAGATTATCACCTATTTTGAATGTCAAACGAAGATTGTCTAAAATTGGTATTTAATTAATTTATTTCAGTGCGCCGTTCAATCAATGTAGTTCAAATTAGTGAGTCAAACTTCTATACAAATATGATGTCCCTACTAAAAACTAATAACCTGCTACGTATGACACAATTTATTTACAAGAAAATAGAATACGTCGTCATATTCTGAACTTACCTGAAATTCCTTAGTCACCTTCTCAAAATATCTAGCGAAGGTATGTCCACTCACCGGTCGTTACCCGGGACACCCACTTCCACAAATTATTATATACTTATTGCATACAAATATCATTATGACTAATCGTTTGTCGAGATGTCTGCCAACATCATCACGCATGATAAGTGTACGAGAAACTTGTAATAGTCCAGGTCGTGAGTGTTGCAGGTCAAGGGAGTAATTCTGGTTGCTTTTCTATGCAATCTGAGGGAACAACGTTTACGGACTTTATTGCTATTTTTATTTCCATTCCTTTAATTCTCTTCTTTGAGATATGAGAATTACAAAACCACAGCGAGGGAAAATTAATTTACTGTTATTTTCTTTCAAAAATTAGAGTAAGCTTTGATATCAACTGGCCATGTGAATTACATAAAATATTGTCCGATAAATAACCTCAAACAATTGCACCAGCATTACAATTTATATAGTTCTTCATGGAAGATGAGGGCCTTGTTTTCTAGGGTGTTAAACTTCCTAAGTGTTTTTAGTCTTGCGCTAATAACGAAAGCTTTAGCCCGAAAGCCCAGAAAACGACGTTCACAGTCCCGGCGGAGATTATATTTACATTCCAATAGTTCCATGATAAATATTCAGTGTTCAGGTGTAGGTGCCAAATACAAAATTCACATCTAGCGTAGCGGTGATGCGGAGCTATTATTGTTACAATTGTGTGAACATTGGTGTCGTGTGTAGCGAGCTTTACACTGGAAAAACGTTTGCATTCAAGTTTTGTAGGCATTTAGTGTCACTGCGACCTCTAGGGGGAAAAGAAGGGATTCTGTATTGGATGTACGGTGAATCATGACTGTTAACAGTTGCCTTTATGAGTAGACGATTACTTTCCTTGAATAGAGATATTTTTCAATATTTATTTATGAATGTGGTTTTGTGATTCGGAGGTAACGTTAAGCAGTCGGTCCCAGTTGTTATCATACGATAACAGTCGTGAAGCTTAGTTGGAAGTCTTCGGGCGGCTTAAAAACATCCAACGGCAAGATTTACGTAGCCACAACGTATTATTGCCAGTCCCCAACCCGCACTTGGCCAGCGTGGGGATATATGGCTTTCACCCTCTCCTGAGAGGAGACCGGAGCCCAGCAGTGGGACATTATGGGTTGTTGATTGATTGATTTATTAATGTAACCCGGTTCTAAATCTCTTAACATATTACATATGTATAAAAACAAAAGTTCAATTTCGAATTTCATATAATAATCCATACTAATATAATAAATTCGAAAGTAACTCTGTCTGCCTGTTAGGGTTTTACAGCTAAACTACTACACCGATTTCAAAGAATTTCAAATCAAATTTAGCTCAGAGATACTTTGATTGTAGAGACACGACTCTTTGCCGCGATAACCGACATACACGGGAGTTAAGTCGCGAGCAAAATCTATTAATACTTATAAAATCACAACCCCAAGTAGCTGAAGCTAAAATTAGAAACTATGGCAGTTAATGCTTTTTACTTTATATTGTAAATACCCACCATAAGAGTTATCGGTAATTTCCCACTATGGTATGAAACATTGGATCGCAAATGTTCTGAAGGTCATAGGATAAAATATTCGAGCAAAAAAAAATAGTAGCCTCTTATATGGCTTTTAAAAAAAACTTATTCAGCATTGACAAAATTAAGATTTTAATCGTTATATAAATTTACTAATTACTTAGCCAACAATCCGTTTGATGAATTAAATATTATAAATGCATTCATCATACAGATCTATATCGTGGAAATATGTTTAATTGTGCTATGCAGATAAATCTCAAAATGTTTCCTAAAGACTGTTGACCTTCTTTCATGAATCATATTTAAAATACATGACATGACACATACCTACTGTAATTAACCATATAAATATTTTTTGCAAGTCAAGGAACAAAAAATGATTGCTAAGCAGAATTAAACACCCACATTTTAAGAACAAAATTAAGTCCCGATTATGCAACAGGGCCAGCCTATTGTCATGCCATTTGAAATGCCTCAATGGAAAAATTGAAATACACAATAATACACAATACACTATAAGTGAATAGAGGCATTAACGGTTGTAGAAACAGATTCGATGCGAACACTTGCATCTTGGCTATGGGTCAGGTTTATGCTGGGAAAAGCGAGTACTTTAACTTAGTCTAGTTTAAAAGAGTAATAAATGCAGATCAGCACATATTTACTGTTTAAAAAATGTTTTGATAGAACAAATCTTCTATCAATAAAATGTCACCGGAAAAAAAGACAGCGCCAGCGCAAGTATATGAAATCATAAAACAACTAATTCAGAAGCAAAACAACAGATGGTTAATTAATTAATTACACCATTACTTAAAATTGATTTAGAAATATAAATGGTTCTAATGTAATTAAAACATCCCACTCCACTAGTTTTTGGCGCCGTTAGTCATATCATAATACAGCCTAATATAGCTATAACTAAATATCTATGTTTTTATAAGCTATTCTTTATTTAAGTGGTGACTCACAACATGGTGTTTCCATATGAGTTCAAGGTCGCGGTCATCTTTTCCTCATCTGTAGAGTTCGTTTTTGGTGTGAGCAAGTTTGTTGTTAGTATAGTTTTTATTGATCATTATGATGTAGTATATTGTAAGCAAAAAAAACGGAAATTTGTGGTCTGATTTTCACAAAACGCTTACATCAGATGACCAAAAAGCATATAAAACTAGATATAAAAAACACGATTTTTCCTAAAAAATCTCTTCAGAAAACACTTATAGTCAAACGCTTGTAAGTACCACTTTCTTATTTATACAGTATGCGACGAGAACAAAGAAATGATATCTTAGCCAGAAGACGCCCATGGAATGATTTTATAGACATTTTATTACTGTACTTTGACATATTATTTTTATTTATGGGCCTACCAAAGTGATTCTGCTGATAGCAAGCATGACCATAATACGAGATCAGTGGTCACCAATTTTGTTACGAATGCAGACAATGCGAGAAAGCAGTATGGTGACCCTCACCATGGTGGGCTATTGAAATGTTTCTAAATCATTAGGCCTCTGGTCTCACCGGCCAAAACCAGGCTCGGGTGTAAACGCGGACACTGCGGAGCGTGCGCGCCTAGGGAGATAGTAACGGGAACATCGGGGTTCCCACACAATAGAGGGCCATCTACGAACCATATGTGTCCTGAGGTACATTGGGGTTCCAAGTTTTTTCCTTGAAAGGGTGCACCTGGTTCCCCGGCTTCTAGTACCCGAGACGGCGTACTGTTTTAATACCGGTGGTATCCGAGGGTATATCCGCACGAGGAAAAAAAAGAGTAATACGGGCTTACCAATATACAAACCTTGGATAGGGCTCGCCATTTAGTTAACAAAACACTTATTTATATTAATATAGGTGAAGAAGACATAAATACATATCTTTTGTCCTCACTCAACGGTACTAATTTCATATTGTGACTAATAATCAACTCTTGCCTGTCAAATACTCTACATTTATAGGTCTTTGAAATGGGTCATGGATTTTTACGTTTGTTTTTCTTTATAAATAAACTAGCTGCGCCGCGCCACTTCGCCTTCCTCTTTTTCCAATAATGCTCGACTCCTATTAATCTAATAGCAACTAAGTTAACTTTCCTTTCGGAAGTAGAAAGCTTCTATGGCGATTTGTACGCTTCGCATGCATCTCGACCTGATCCCGAAAATGAGGACCCTCGGGCCAAATTAACACGCCACTTCACCGAAGATCTGCCAGAAGTCAGCATTGACGAAATCGAGATGGCTCTTAGACAGCTGAAAAATGGAAAAACCCATGGAGAGGATGGCGTTACTACAGAGCTGTTAAAGGCTGGAGGTAAACCCGTATTAAAGGCGCTCCAAAAGCTTTTCAACGCTGTCTTGTTCGAGGGGAGGACTCCAGAGGCGTGGAGTAGGAGTGTGACCGTCCTGTTCTTCAAAAAGGGAAATAAAACCTTGTTGAAGAACTATCGGCCCATTTCCCTCTTGAGCCACGTCTATAAGCTGTTTTCAAGAGTCATCACGAACCGTCTTGCGCGAAGACTCGACGAATACCAGCCACCGGAGCAGGCTGGGTTTCGGAGCGGATATGGCACCATAGACCACATCCACACAGTGCGGCAGATAATACAGAAGACCGAAGAGTATAATCAGCCCCTGTGTCTAGCATTTGTGGACTATGAAAAGGCCTTTGACTCGATTGAGATCTGGTCTGTTCTGGAGTCCCTGCAGCGTTGCCAAGTAGATTGGCGGTACGTCCGAGTGTTGAGATGTCTCTACAAAGCCGCTACTATGTCCGTCCAAGTACAGGATCAGCATACAAGACCCATACCATTGCATCGAGGAGTGAGGCAAGGGGACGTTATATCCCCGAAATTATTCACTAATGCAATGGAGGACCTGTTTAAGACGCTGCACTGGAAAAGGCGCGGTATCAACATCAATGGCGAATACATCTCTCACTTGCGATTTGCAGATGACATCGTCATCATGGCAGAGACGTTGCAGGACCTACAACAGATGCTGAACGACCTGGCTGACTCGTCTGTGCGCATCGGCCTACGGATGAACTTCGACAAGACCAAGGTCATGTTCAATGAACATGTACTGCCGGAACCGGTTGCGGTACACGGTGCCGTTCTCGAAGTTGTTCAAAAATATGTATACCTCGGGCAGGCTTTGCAGTTAGGTAGAAACAGCTTTGAGGACGAGGTGAGCAGAAGAATCCGACTAGGTTGGGCAGCGTTTGGGAAACTTCGTCGGGTCTTCTCATCGTCGATCCCACAGTGCCTAAAGACGAAAGTCTTCAATGCGTGCGTCCTACCCGTAATGACTTACGGAGCCGAAACGTGGACACTTACGGTTCGACTGGTCCATAAGTTTAAAGTCGCTCAGCGTGCAATGGAGAGGTATATGCTCGGCGTTTCTCTAAGGGATCGCATTAGAAACGAGGTGATCCGACAAAGAACTAGGGTCATCGACGTAGCCCACAGGATTGACAAGCTGAAGTAGCAGGACGTCCACAAGCCAGGTGGAGCGATGATTTGCGCAAGACGGCTGGCAGGAGCTGGATGCGAGAAGCCATAGATCGAACTAAGTGGCGTGAAATTGGAGAGGCCTATGTCCAGCAGTGGACTGCGATAGGCTGATGATGATGATGAACTAAGTTAACTATATTAGGAACGCCAGAACGCACATTTTATAAAACGTGAAATTCTGTTAGATTGGGAGTTCATCGTTCATCGTGACATGAGGATTCTGTTTAATAGATAGAATACTATTTTTCGGTTCGTATTATATAATAGGAATACGGTATATAGCCTCGGAAATCGTCAACTTTTGAGGGTGACTAAAGATGTAGTTATGTACATTATATCGGTAAAATCATTAGTCAGTCACGTCCTTACTAAAGACATGGTTAATAATTAGGAATGGAGGCAGATACTACAATACGTCTGGCGAGACTTCTTTTGATATTTTATGAGGTGCATTATGTATAGGGTTTACTATGTGCAGTGATATGACAATTATAAATATGTGCAAGTATGAAGATTGGTTGTTTTTCATTAAGGGCTATGTACTTTTACTACAAGTGTTTTTTCCCGATAAAGGATATTTGGACAAAAGTAAGTCGCCAAAAAGTAATATCAAAGAAAAACATGTTTTCTAAATTCTTCGAGTATGGTATCAAAATGTTCAACGGTGATTACAAATATCTATATAACTTCTATGATTTATGTAAAAAAAACTGAATTTAATAAAGATGACAGACATTGACGGAGTCGAATTTTTATTTAATAATTGAACTTGTTAAGATGATTGTTATATACTTCACGTGTATGATGAAGATAATCTGGTAAATTTTATCTCAAATACCTACTACTAATAGATACATTTATATCAGAGGCAGAAACGAGGACATTCGAATATTTACTAATATTTAGAAACAAAAAGGTACAAAATTATGTAGTAGCTTGTTTAGCGCTATTATCTTAAATTAAAAGAAACTTTAAAAAACATCGATACTAAAAACAGAAATAATATACAGTACAGTCTGAAGTACAGATAAAGGTAATACTTCTAAGGGACTTTAGGAATAATCTATACTTATAAAATTACATGTCCTGACTGATTCATCATAGCCGAGCGTAAACTATTTAGTAGGATCGGTTAACTGAGTGATTGATACCCAAGAAAGAAGGGATTTTGGAAATTCTACCCCTAAGGGGGGTGAAATCGGGGTTGAGAGTTTGTATGGAAGTCCGTATTTTTTAAGTTAGAAACATGTTTTTATTTTTGGGCTACTGGTTAAAAATTATTAGATACGTATTCAGGTGTTTTAATCTACCCCTAAGGGAGTGAAACAGGGGTTGAAAGTTTGTACAGAAGTCCGTCATCTTTTTGTTAATACTTTTAATTTCGGTTCGATGAAAACTCTTAGCGAAAAAAGATAATTGTTAACCTACATTCTGTGGGACACACTTAAAATAAGACGTTTTCATTGCTGTAAGCTGCTATAAACATATTTAACAAACTTTATGATTCGTAAATCTTTGATAGCCCTTTAAATACTTTATATAAAAAAATATATTGTCTGATAAGCTCCTGAGAAGCCATGGATCGAACTAAGTGGCGTGCAATTGGAGAGACCTATGTCCAGCAATGGATTGCGATAAGCTGATGATGATGATGATGATAAAGCTTCATAAAAACACACAGAAGAGCACCGAAGCACGTATGTCATGTTAAAAGGAGAAATTATTAAGACATTCAAATAGTATATAGCCATCTTCACGTCAACTTGATTTGCGTTTGATTGGTTTTACTTTTAACTAGCCAAAAGTGCCCCATATTTTTGTGGCTTTACTTTGGACTAAGATTAACCTGAGTATTATATTTATGTGGTTAGTCTGAAAAGTTTCCGATCAAATAATGTTGATTCAAGACATTTTTTCTATGTTTGTTTTCTTTCGTAAGAATCCATATATACTGAAACATACACGTACGCCAATTCTAAATAATAACTTATTACTAATTACGTATCAGTTTGTATATAACAATACTAAGAAATACCTGTAGAGATATTTGAATACTTGTGTCGACATTCAACAAATAAAACATATAACGAGTTGTATTTAATCAATGAATAGAATAAACGTATTAAAAAATCTTGATGTGATTATGAATAGTCACCTATTTCGTCGAAACGTTTTATTCGCGCCATTACTTACAAAGTTAAAAAAGAGTTTTTATAACAACAGGTACCTTTTTTTTGCATCAGATGAAGGGCCAATGGATAAATGAATGTATGAGTCCTGAAGGTCAAATAGATAATTGTAATGTTTAGCGTAAAATCCTAAATTCAAATCGTGTAACCACGTTCTTTGTATGCAAAAGTTTTTTTTATTTCTTAAACTAGTTAAATTTTCAGTCAATTTAATCAGCCAAGAAATAAAGAAACTTATTGTATTTCGAAAGCAGAAGTGTATGTATTCTTTTTTATGGAATGTGGGAAAACAAGCAGACGTTTATCCTGATGGTAAGCGACTACCGCCGGCCATGGACACCCGCAACACCAGAGGCGTCACAAGTGCGTTGCCGGCCTTTGGGGATGGGGGTGTGCATGGCCGGCGGTAGTACATTGGGGTATAGGCCTCAGGTATTCCCACTCATATTATGAAAAACAGCGCAAGCGCTGTTTCACACCGGTTTTCTGTGAGGCCGTGGTATCACTCCGGTCGAGCTGACCCATTGATGCCGAAGCGTGCCTTTCCCATGGTAAAATGTATAACCAAACGTAAGGGTATTAAACTAATTTCAGGACTAATAATAAGAGATTTAATGTTTAAAAGAAAGTTCTTTTATTCTTGTTGAAATAAGTGCTATTACGCTACAAAGTGCTTACTAAACAACCTTTATTTATAAACACACTATCGTAAATAACAGCTTGATATATTTTCCTTGAACATTTTCCTCTTACTACTTATCAAAACAATTAGTTGGGAAAACAATATAAATACACTAGATCGAAAGCAAATATCAATTGAAGTGGACTGTATGTATACGAGTTACTACTGGGCTTTTTGTATTTTATCTTTTCTTTATGATATTTTATCTTTCGAAAGACACCTTCTGCATTCGGAATATATTTTAAGTCACGAGAGACTTTACAAACATACATGAAACAAAAAATTACCAATCTCGTAACAACCATTTGTGCTCACACAAAACGTTGTGCTTGTACATTGTGGGATCACAGGGGATTTCGAGAGCGTTACATCGATATAGCTGGGATTCATTTTTAGAATATTTACCAAATAAAAACGTTTAATTCAGGTGCTAATTATTATTAGTTAATTAATTTTCATTCTGATGTTTCCGCGTATTTATCTCACCATGTTATTAACACGATAAAAAGGCAGAATATAGACTACGTCAAGAACCAGTATAAACCTGATCGAAATTTCCTGTAGATCGTCCTATTTAGGTCACGATCAAACATAAACACAGCCAAAATTGCATATCACTGTACACTGTTTTAACCTTGAATCCTTAATTACTTTTACATGCCAAACGCCTGTCCTTATTCCTTATGAAGCTCCTCAAAGGAAGGCCAGAAATAGAAGAGTACGTGGAAAGTGTAAACAAAACAAATTGTCAGACGGATATAGACGTCGCGCCCTAGAAACTTGCAATATTAACTTCAGACCTTGACCTTAACAGCGCCCTACATCCCGATGTGTATGACGAGTGCTGTTGTGGGACAAAAATATACTTTTTATGAGCGTGTAAAATGATGACACAATAACAAATGAAATAAAGTATATATAATATAAATAAGTTGATAATTTTATTTATATGATTCAAAATAAAAATTTAAGGAAAATAATTGTGTGTAGTTCTTCTTTTGATGCGATGGCAACCAGACAGATTAGCTTTTCCTGCCAATACGTAGCATTCTCTCTAGAGCTCTTAATCAGATTTACATTACATAGAGAATATACATATATATATATATATATATATATATATATATATATATATATATATATATATGGTGTTACCCGCGGTAGAAAGATATTGTGTGAATTGTATCTTTATAAATTGTAGCCCATATGTTATTCTGATGTATAAGCTATATTATTGTAAAGTTTCATTAAAATCTATTTGGTATTTTTTACGTAACATCCATCCATACTTACATACCTCCGCGTTTATAACATAAGTAGAATATTTACATAGTAAGTATATATACATAGAGTATTATTGAATAATTAACATGCACTAACCACCGCAATACGATAGAAACCACTAAATAAACCACCATTACTTATTACTTATCATAGGTAAAAGTAACGCACTATTGTGTAAACTTCCGAATATAACGGTGACACAATTCCATGGCATTGTGGTCGCAACATGTATGGGATGTATTTGTTTTGATTATGGACTTTCCTTCTATTGTTACTGACTTCGATAACTAGGAAGACTTAATAGTCATTATTTGACCTTGTATTTTTGAAGGAGATAGAGTTGTCCGATTAATTTTATTAGCTGACTTAATTCTCTAGGTTGATTTCTTTTGTCATCCTGGCAGTCACTTCTTCTGTTTTCACTAACTAAAATACTTGGGATATGTCGAACCATTCATGGGTCTGGCGTTTAGGGTAATATTTCAAGACTAATTTTTATTTAAATAGGTAGGAACAGATTAAAATAATGCAGCAAATAAAAAAGGATGTAGTTAATAGGATGTATATAAAACTATTTACTGAAAAATGACTCTGTACCTATAGTAAAATAGCATTTGTTATTTATTATATTAAAGAAACGTCTTTAGTTGTGGATTCATTGTTTTTTAAATAACTAGAGTCCGGTATTTCTCAAACATTCACTGCCTCAGTTGATTGGAATTTAGGAATAGTTCTATGACAAACAGTTCTTTTCCTGTGACTTTTCAAACAATACTTTTGATGTCAATAAAAAATAAATAAATATTTCGGAAATCTAACACAACAGCATCTAGCCCCAAACCAATCAGAGCTTGTATTATGGGTACTAGACAACTGATATTGTTACATATATACATTTTTGAAAACGCCTAAACTCCGAAACTAATTTTTGCAGATCTTACAAACATTTGATCCGACCCGGGAATCGAACCCGAGACCTCAAGCGCAGCAGTCGCGTACACTACCACTGCGCCACCGTGGCAGTTTAATAAAAGAGCAAATAGAATAAAATTAGTGTAGTTAAAAGTTATAGCCAAAACAACATTTTCAGCCGTTTTCATTAAGTTCAGTTTAACATAATTTAAGGCAACGAAATCATTGGTTAACGTTGTTCTCTCAACTCTCTAATGTATACATTAGTATATATATTTCTATTACGTTAATGTATAATGTATCGCTTGTTAGATACAGTGGCCGTGTGTCAATACTTATGAATAATTATAAAGGTTATCCAAGCGTCCTCTTGTCATAAAGTACGGCTTTCCTATAATTATCATGATTCATTCTATTTTGCCATTAACGTCTTTAACGATTTGGCACACGTCGTACTAGGATAATTACTGTGTTGGTTTATATCTGTATGTTGCGCAGATAAATACACACATTAATGGCTGCATCCTCGTAGGATAGATGAAAACTTCATAAATCCGTTTATCATTTAGAAACCTTAAATAGAGGCGGTAGTAAAATTATTACCAGTATAGTGTATACACATATATCTAAGTAAATTAAAATAAAACTAATATATATGTAGGAGGTTTCCATACAAAAACGTCGTTTTTGTTAGTAAGATAATGATACAAAACCCTTCGTGCGCGTGTCCGACTCGCCCTGGGCCGGTCTCTCCGAAACAAATATTTTCAGAATCATACGAATATATAAACAAGCATAATTATTATACCTAATCATGAATAGAATGAACTATTTATTGTAAAGTACTTATATAATTTACTGCATAAGGTGAAAGGAAAGAGAAAGGAGAAGAAAGAAAAGGATATTGGATTTGGTATTAAATGTTACGTAGCAAACATTAACTAAAACTACGTGCACGACATGACACGTAAACAATTGTCAAAAATATATCCAAGAGACGAAGCTTCTAAAATAAACCTGCTCTCATCGTCTTACGTCAACACAAAACTGACAGTAATATATAATGTTTTGGACAATCATTATTATTCTTTCACCGTCTACATACGAAATGAATTCAAATGCATTATCTCATTTAATGTTTCCACGTTGTACAAAACTAACGACGGATATAGACGTCTCATTGTGTATCTACAGGACGTCTGTTTGCTCGACGCCCAAATCCGGAGCGTCCACTACTAATCGTGGGCCAGCGACAATATTTTATCGGGTGATGTCATATCTGTCGTGTTATCGAACGGTATCCTTTAATAATCGACTTTTATCTAACTGCATCAGTTTTTAACGTTCAAGGTGATACTATGATAACATTACTTTCGAATTATTGCGAATAAAACAGTGAAAAACTAACTTTGAGATAGTATCGAAGTTTTACCTTGACTAAAACTGACTATTTACTACACCGGTCCTGAACTTGTGGAGCTAACGCTTAGACTCCTCATTTCCACGATTTCCATTTTTACAGTTATCTTCGTTTATTATCTAAACTTCCTTTAAATTAACACTTCTAACACCTGAGCCGTACGGTAGACGTTAATAGGCTCAACATTTCGTAACAAAGATTAATTTTAGAGTCAGTAAATTGTATGTCTACTCCTTCGTGCACATAGGACGTGAATTTCTATATATTTAGAATATCAAACCTAACATTTCTTTTAATTGTTTCAGTCTACAAAAGCAGAATCACCCGCTGTTTGCAACAGCTGCAACGCAGTGATCCAAGGCAAGGTAATATATGAAATTAACTCAATTATTTAATATACCTAAGTGTCTGCCATGGCAAAATAAATTGAAATGTTACGAATAATCAATAACTCTCTAATCTAGGGGAGAGTCACGCTTCGGCATGAAAGGGCCGGCTCGACCGAAGTGATACCACGACCTCACAGAAAACCGGCGTGAAACATCGCTTGCGCTGTGTTTCACCGAGTGAGTGAGAATACCGGTAGCCCATACCCCAACTCCTCCCCATCCCCCAAAGGCCGGCAACGCATTTGTGACGCTTTTGGTGTTGCGGGTGTCTATATGCGGCGATAATCGCTTACGCTTGCACTTTTGCTTCCAATTCCATAAAAAAAGGCCTAAAATACTTCGAACTTGAAAGATAGCTTCAGATTATGGCGTTTGGGAAAACTTGAAGTACATTAGTACATATTTGTCATCATCATCTTCAACAGACTTCAATAGTCCACTACTGGCATAGGCCTCATCTTGGAAAGAAAGTTTTAGTTTTATACGTTTTATACACTCTAGCATAACGAATTGATGAAGGGTATCCGCACTCAGCCAGCGTAACCCTCTCCTGAGAGGAGACCTGAGCCCAGCAGTAGGATATTCTGGATTATTGATGATGATTGATTGATGATAAAGAGTTTATGTCAAGTGTTCCTTTTCTTAGCAGTGCTGTTTTCTTGCATAGTTTTCTCTTACTACATCCACGGGATAAATAGGAATGGTGACACTCTTTTTCTTAATCCTTTACCCCACGGATCGATTATTAGTATTTAATTCAATCAATCAAAATCAACAACCCATAATGTCCCACTGCTGGGCTCGGGTCTCCTCTCAGGAGAGGATTAGTATTTAATTAGATAATAATTTTTATTAATACTATTACGCAAAAACTAAGTCAGAGCCACGCTTCGGCACGAAAGGCCCGTCTCGCCCGGAGTGATACCATGATCGCTTGGGCTGTGTTTCACCGAGTGTGTGAGGATACAGGAGGCCCTCCAAACCTCTCCTCCCTTCCCTCAAAGGCCGGCAACGGACTCGTGATGCCTCTAATGTTGCGAGTGTCCATGGGCGGCGGTGACCGCCTACCATCGGGCGATGCGACTGCTAGTTTGCCCATTACGCCAATACGGCCGAGGCCAGCGGGGGTGGACCTATTCCGACGATACCCAAACAATGTTATTGACATTATACATTACAAATTTAGGTGCATTGCACACGGCACTTGTGTTATCGGTCGATAAGTGAACTAATGCATCGATACCTAGTATGTCATCGTTTGGTATAACTACGTCACTAGTTATATAAACATTACTTAGAGGTTAGGTACTGTTCAGGTGCAAACGATAGTCTAACTTATCGAATCGTATCTTATCGACGTATAGGGATTATGACAGACAATTATAGAATTCTCTACAGAGTTTAGAATATGTTAGAAGTGCGAAGTGGGCGTGATAACTACGTCAAAGTTATGAGCTAACGCTAAAGATTAATAGAAACTTAAGATTCTTTGGATGTGTTTGCGTGCGATACTCATTAATGAATACGTACATGGACATCTCCGGGAATGTAGTTAAAAAGTAAGCCACTGAGAAAGCAATCGTTAGTTGTGTAACAAGTAAATAACTCGCTCGAAAATGACGTAACGAAAAAAGTTTGGACTGCAGCGTAGAGAAAGTAAGGATTTAAGAGGTAAGTTAGAAAAACTATGTCAATTGGGATAGTACTGTTTTTTAATGTGTTTTTATGTTACTACAAACAACAGAGAAAACAGGCAATAATAAACGGATTTGTGGCCATTTTGGTTGAAGAATATTTATAAAAACCACCTCTAAAGCAAATTCTATACATTGTGTCAAAATTTTAGCTCTTGCGGTGTTGTTGTTGCTTTTAGTTTTTAAAGCACAGCAAAATACACCAACGATTTTTATAAATGTAAAAGATATAGAATTCATGTTAAATTCTCTAATTAATTAAGTTTAAGTTTTAAGTGTTATTTTTGTAAATATGACTATTGTGTAAGTAGTGTAAGTATTGTCAATATAACTGATGTCAATTCTAACTAAAGGCATATTCTTAGTTCTATGGTTTATGCACATTAGCTGCATCGCGTCATTTAGCTGACAATAATGCATTAAATTTAATTTTGGTAATACCTCTTTAGATTATATTAAGTTTTATTAGAAGTTGATACCATATCTCTCATCAAAAAACTATTATAAAGCTGAAGAGAGTTTGTTTGTATAAACACACAAATAGCTGGAACTATCTGTCAGATTTAATACCTCTTTTTTCTATTTCATAAGAGTATTCCTGTTATATTGTGCTTTTATCGTTAGGGTCAGAGCAGTGCCCATTTAACTCCATGAATGGCGTAGAAGTTTAAGCAGTCGTCGTTCTGTTTACAAATACACTAAGTGCAGTGGATTCAAACCCCACATGACATTTTGTGTGATACACAAATTGTTGTTCAGAGTCTGGGTGTTATGTGTAACCGCTTCATAAATGATTGTAAATTGCCCTGTGACACAGGATATATTCCAACACCCACAGGGTTGTCTTTTAAAAAAAAGAAGAAAGTGTCCAGAAACTAACATAAAACTATAATATAGAATAATAGGGGAATAGCATTTTATTGAGGGTTTATTCAAAGCAAGTTAAAAATATAAAGTTCACGATGTGGAAGCACCGCTGGAAATACTCGAGGCGCTTGGTCAAGACCGAGCTGTTAATAGACTCGTTACGCAATATCAGGTAAACAAAGAGATGATTTACAGGCGCTCTGGAACGTCACTTCACTACGCTTATTGTAAGTTCGGATAGAGAAAGAGATACAAATTATATCATTGGACAGTTAAGGTGATAGCATATTGTTTAAAATGGAATAGAACTTTATAGTAAACAGATATTCTTGTCTTTTACTACGTTGTAAAAGTGGGTGGCTAGGCGCTAACAAAGTATTAGTCTTCAAGCAACGTTTGGATGCACAAATCGAACGTAAATAAACGGATATTTCAATAGGTAATATTTATAATGTGAAAGAGTATATAATTACTAACAATGCTCGAATTTCCATTAATTTTTAGTTAACATTATTTTTATATTTTAATATATTTTTTGTAGACCGTTCTAGTAATAAGCAACGTAGAAATCCTTTAAAATGTTTAGGAATGTCAATGTTCAGTCTTATCGTTTACGGCAATCTCTTTGAAATTGTGTTTGTACCGATATTATCAAATTAGATTTAGGAATTACTAATATTTTATTATAATAGAAGAACAGTACGTACCGCTGTTTAAACTACCTTATCAATTATGCATTTAGTAGAATTTTATTTATGATCTATATAAAAATACAAATCAAATTCTTTTGAGAAAGAAAGGAAGAGGACATCCATACATATTACAAGGATAGTAAAATGATCATATTTTGAAAAAAACATATTAAATTACTTTTGAGAAAGAAAAGTTAAGAACTTCCATACATACTACAAGAACAGTAAAATGATATATATTTAAAAATTACAAATTAAATTACTTTTGAGAAGGAAAGGTTAAGGACATCCATACATACTACAGGAATAGTAATAATCAAAGTACATTTACATGCTTCTATATTAACCCTAGGAAGTACGGTCACAGTTCCTGAGATAGGGAGGAGTGTAGTACTACATACTTTTGTATACCGATAACCTCTGATATCTTGCAAGGATGCCAGTACCAGTCCTTAAGTATCAGTGTATTTTATTTGTAAATTAATTAATTTATAAAATAAAGATATTTGCTCTTTTTCAGATAGTTACAGCTCTGAACAAGAAGTGGCACCCTGAACACTTCGTATGCAATACATGCCGCAAGCCGATAGACAGCGCCAAGTTTCACCAGCACGATGGTGGAGTGCACTGCGTACCCTGCTTCGCCCAGCACCACAGCCCCAGGTGCCATGGATGCGGAGAGCCCATCACTGATGTAAGTACCTCTTCTATAAATCAGTCATGATCGGTACTTGTAACATTAGGTTTAATCTAGAAATGGTTGCTAAAAGATAGCATTGTAATAATTAGAAAGTTATTATGTACGTAAACACGCGACAGAAACACGCTTTGATGAAATAGGGCGGCTCGATTGAATTGATATCGCAGTGTAACAAAAACGATTGAACACAAACAAACGAATACAAGCAAATATATAAGGAAAGAGTGTCGATAAAAACTTCATACTTCATATTTAACTTTTTTAAATGAATTGGTTACACGGAAATCAGTACAAAGGACTGATTGAAAATAGGCAAATTAACTGGAGTATTATCACATGCAGGTGTCATTGACGTAATTTTCTCAGTAGTACGAAAAAATTGGACTTGAACACAATGCCAAGGTATTACAGATTAGTTTGCCAATCAGCAACACCGATGACACGGGTACCGATAAGCAGGAAGTCAAAAATCGCATAATATAGACCTCCATCCACCAACCGACGCGGGAGCGCCACGCTTCGGTATGCATGGACCGGCTAGACCGAAGTGATGCCATTGCCTCACAGAAAACCGGTGTGAAACAGCGCTTGCACTGTGTTTCATCGAGTGAGTGAGGATACCGGAGGCCCATACCCCAACTCCTCCCCCCATGCCTACCATCAGGTGAAACGTCTGCTCATTTACCCCCTAATCTTTAAAAATAATGACTGTAACTTTGGATTGAGGAAACTAGAAATCTACCATTATGTATCATATTTAGTCGTGGACACTAACTGTACACTCAAAGCCATCTAGTGAACATACAAGAAAATACATTCAATAGAGTCGTCTTGTACCAAGCTATGATGAATTTAATGTAAATATTACATTGCAGGGTTTAGTCTGTCAACTTTACCACTACCACTTTTGCAATAGTTATAATGCGGACATTTAAGGGTAATTGATAAGCATATATTAGACATTGCACAGCGATGAATATATTCATATAAAACAAACCATTCTTGGTACTGATGTCTTGTTTAAATAATAAAAAATATGTACTCTAAAAGGTGTTTATCCTTCCTATCAGCTAGAGTAGAATCCAAGAGTGGTGGTCACCACCCTCAATGAGAATGCGGATAATGTCATATGTTATTTTTATTGCTAGTGCGGGAAAATATTTGTCAATACACTATAAATCTGATATATAACCTATCAGAAGAGAAGTGTGGCAAATATATAAGAGACAGCAAACTATCTAAAAACCTTACCGAAGGTTCATTAAATTAATCAAAAATTAATGACCCCATAAAACTCTATACAAATCTACCGGGCGGGGGGTGACAACTACGTCGATGACGTCAATAGGACTAAACATAGTCTCGTTAGATTTTAGGAACTGTTCACGCTGTAGCTGTCTGTGGTCACCTTACCCGATGCAGTCATCCTTTTCTATCATTTTTATTGTCTTTAAATAAGACGTCAGACGTTTTAGTTTAATTTCTCAATCCGATTCTTATCTTAATAAGTTTTTTTTAAATAATGTAGTATTTAAAGAACATATTCAGTTAACGTTTAAAACATAATTCTAAAGACTGAATTCTTTTTAAAAAAATGTTTGATTTTAAAAGAGTATCAACACGAACGACGATGTATGATGCCATAAAGAAATTCGTACCAAAATCGTATGGCCACCATGTCTGTGTATGTATAAAAGTAGCTAGCGTCATATTCATCAATGCTTTACTAGTATTTTTGAACACATGTTGTCTAATATTGACACAGTCACAATATAAAGTTGTTAGTTCACAAATTGTCTGCCAATTAAATCCTATAGCTTTCTGTAGAAGAACAACTACAAGACTCGGATACATAAAAAAAATATTCGCTCTTACATACTGATACATCAACGCAGGGAAACACTAATCGGCTGGGGCTATTAAGTTGAAATTTTGACATTTTTACTTTTTATGTCTTAAGTATACTACAATTAAAATACTAGGAAATAATAAAAAAACGACAATATTTACATGCAAGCATCAAGAAATTCCTCCGCATCATCGCCTACTGGTATCGTTCCTGAAAGGCTGGTAACATTGGCACGTTTAATGGATTGATAATTCTCTGTGCTAGTTGTTTAAACGTAGCGCGAGCACTCGAACCCCATGAACCTAGCGTCTCGATCCCAAACGGTTCAAAATGTAATTACCTATTAGATTTTGGTATTTACGCCATTTGCGGCTTTCCGCAGAAGCAGCAGTAGCGCCGGCATAACCACCTATACTTGGAAGATGAGATGGCTTTAGGGTGTCGACGCAAGTTGCGTCCCACACCAAAGGCCTACCCATCTTAAGCTAACATAAAGAAGAGATTTTTTAGAAATTCTACTCTTAACGGGGTTAACTGAGAATTGTATAGAATCATCGCGTGAGTGAATCTGCTGGAAATTGTTAGTACGTTATATTTTTGAAAAGATACATACCTGTAAGGTTCTATGAGATACGCTACAGTGTGGGTACAGGCTTTATGGTCTCGCCCACCACCCTATATGGACATCCATAACATAGATTGAATCCATAAAAATATGAAAAAATGACATTAACGGCTCAATAATAACTATGTGTGATCTCGTGGTAGCAACGCGGATGAATCATAAACACATGGTTCAAACATGTTGTGTCAAGTTTGAATCAGTGTGCAAAGAGAAAAACAAACAAGATTTACCTTAATTTCTTAGTAGTACTTACAGACTGGTCTAAATTGACCTGTCAACAGTAAAGTTCATATTTTAATAAGCCTTTTCACGTACATTTTTACGGCGACGCTCTTTACCATCATTATGTGCTAGCCAAGACTGACTGATTTAACGCAGAGCTTGAAAACTTAAAATTGAGTAGCTGATGATTTTTATGTTTTAAGCGCCCACTAAGAAATGATTTTCGGAAATTTAAACCTTTAGGAGTTAAATAAAGGATAAAAGGTTGTATTGTAGTTAGTTGTATATTCAAAAATTCGAAACACGAAGGAAGGAAATTTCAAGTGAGGCAATAGCTATCATAAAATATGTTTCGAATATTTTAGTACATATCACTATTAATTTAGATTAGATATAGTTGTCATTAATGTGGATTAATAAACTCAACAAACAAGTATGTATGTACACTGATATGGAGGAAGGCTCGTTAAATTTATTGCGCAAAAAACACATATCAGGGGTGTTAAAAATCAATTATTAACACATAAAACACATTTATGTAAACAATACAGTGTTGTGTGTGAGTCAGTAATCTAACTGTATTGTTAGATATATTGTTAGACATACATAGATAGTTATTTAATCTATTACCTTGGCCACAACAATTATTTAGATAAAGTGTTAAGAAATAGATAAATAGGTGATAATAATACACTAATAGAAGCTAAACGAATTTTACATCATGAGTGATATTTTTAATCATTTGTAATTTTTTAAGGAAAAATATAGATATTTTTTTTTTAATAAAGACTTTTATTAATTTTATCACCGCTTTGTTTATGTATCTACAAATGGGGCTAATAAGGTAAGTTACACAGAAAAAAATTCTTAAATTTAAAACCCACTCCTTTTTAAGGTCGGCTAAAAACCAGACTCATTATTAATTCTTCTTCGAACTTCGAACACCGTTGATCTTTTGTAACAAATTCTTATGTTATATCTTATAGTTTGTTTGAATTTGCAGATTTTTAAAGCAATAGCTACTTATAATTTCTACAGTTATGATACTCAATCCTAGGTAGATGCAATTAAGTACATCGAGGTTATAAAGAGCACACCTAACAGTTCGCATAACATACCTTCTTTAAGATCGTCAACGCATATTTGACTTGATTGAAACACACATACTCGTAAGCGACCGAAGTAATTGACAATCGTCATCCTTCGTTAACTCTTATACCATAATAAATAGGTCAACTTATAGCGTGGTACGTGTCGTACTATTCAAAGCTTGTTCCACTCTTTAGCATTCACATAACATATGAACGATAAACCATTGCCATTAATATGAGTACGACTGTTTCTTAACGGTTGGTACATTACAAATTTATCAACAGCCTTATTGACCTAATAACCACTCTCCACATTATATTATAATTGCGAATGTAACTGTCTGTCTGTCACGCTTTTACAGCACTTGAAACAAAACCCTATACTAGGGTGTCTGCCACCGTGATATAGTAGGACAAGCCTCTTATCTTAAGAGAGGCTTGTTGAACTTCAAGTTAAAGGAAGATATTACTCATAAGTCCATACAAAACTTACACTCTACATACATTTATGTCTACATTCTCATTCATACATTCATGTAAGTAACTGTTACAAAAATATGTATGTAGTTTAACTACATACATAATTTTGTAACAGTTACTTAACAGAGACAAACTAATTAATGTCAATCAGCCAGTCAGTTTAGTATGAGATGTGTGATTCGTTAAATTATTGAAAAAGTTTTTAATTATTATTTTTTTACAACTTTTACGCTTCTTACGAATCTTGCCAAGTTACGTGCCAATTTCTATATAACCCCGCATCTTTGTCTTGGCCAAGCCTACATTCCTCGAACCATTTGTGTAAGGAATTCGATTTCTTCCCATGGTGTTCTTCTCCGTATCTACTTGTCTTTTCGATATATTCCCAAATAGCCTCTGTCCACTGTTCCGCCTTCGTGTATGTCGATAAATAAAAACTTCATTGTAATCAGGACAGCATTTTAGTCGTGAAAGAATAACAGATAGAATTACTTTCGAATTTTAGTATCCCTCGGGAGAAACATCCTAGAGACGAGTACGATGTGTGTATTTATGATCTTTGCTCAGATAATTACTACTGTTTACACTCTCATACTCTTATATTGTTCAGACTACTTGTTATGATTCATATTGATTGATTTAAATGAACCACTTTATATAGAGGGCACGAGTGATTCTAGACAGTTCCGTATTGCGACTGTTTAGAAAATATTATAAACGTTTTCAACTAGTTTTCTTATTATTAATTTCTTTGCGGGTTCCAATACAGTTGTGAAGTACGCACGTATGGCCTAGTAGTTTAAGCGGTCTACTACCTAACACCTGCTAGCTACTTCACTAAGTGTTGTGGGTTCAAATCCTACATAGGACAACAGTTTGTGTGATTTACAAATTGTTGTTCTGAGTCTAGATGTACTTCGTGTCCACAAGCATGTTTGTAAAGTCTCCTCATACAGGATATATTCCTAGTGCGGGAATTGTCTTTTTTTTAAGGAAAAAAGATAATTTTTTCCCGGGATTTCCGTCATAAGTCAGTGGGTTACTGCTGTTAATCCTGGTGGTAAAAAATATATATGAAAAGAAATATTGGACTTTAATTATTTTAGTTCGAGTAAACAAACTATATAGCGATCAATTGAACACATACGTACCTACACAGCGTGGAAATATCAGATTTAATTAATTCCTTCTGTGCTATTACGCCTTTCATTTTAAACGGCTATATAGCATTAATATTAATTGAAAATTAATAATATTGCATTTTTTTATCTGTTCTTAAAAATTATAATGACCATGACTGTAGTAATTCCATTATGCAGAGCACAAAACTTTGCAATTAACACAATTATGCAATCAATTTAATGCAGTGCATGAACGAGTATTGTGAAATAAGTTTATTTAAATGCAAGTTTTCATGTACATTTATGTGTATTTATCCATAGCAATATTATTAATTCAAAAGTTGTCTTTCTGTCTGTAAGACTTTCACGGCTAAACCGCAGCACCGATTTCTATATTTGGTATACTTTGATTCTAGAAGAAAGACATAGTTTACTTCCGTAAAAAGCATCGATCACTTTAAACTAACATAATTTCTATTAGGGCTGTCACAATTTAGTTTCACGGATCGTTTAAAATGTAGCTTTCTGTACTTCTTCTACTTATACATTCAGTAATATAAGTACGATAATAATATGATACAAAGAATTTAAATCACAAAAGAACATAAAGATTATCTTTTTAATAACAGTGTGTAATAGCAAGTCTGCACAGAACACCGCTCAAAAGATAACTCCAAAGCTACATTTCCCGCTAACATGAAACATTAAACACTCAACTAGACACCTGTTAGCCCACACGTGTTATTAACACGCGCCGTTTACAAAGAAGCCGCCAAAACCAACAAACACAACACGTCATTTTGATAATCGTGGCTATATTTACACTTAATGAAGCCTACCTACATGACGTGGTAAGATAAAGGCCGGGTGAATCACAATACAACGCGGTGTAGTTCCGCAAGCCCCTTAAAAGGATAACTACTGAGTGAGAATAAGGTTTGTCTTATACAGGCTTTCAGTGTGGTGACGGATTAAAGATACGGAACGCCACCGTCCCTATTTAACCCATGGGTAAAGAGGCGACTAAAGGAGCAAAACTGTAGAGGACAACAGTACTGGAAAGAGAACGAAAACTTGTGGCTAGCGTGGTATAAAACCCAAAGCCTCCGTTTTAAGAGGAGCTATTATAGGAAGTGTAGTAGAGCTACGCTGATGTCATCACATACGGCCGGGTCGACCGGGGCGGTACTACCCTCTTACCGAAGACGAAAGCATTCGCGCTGTCGTGTTTCGTTGGTGATTGTGAGACTGGAGACCCAATGATGCAGCATGGGCTGCACTGTAGTAGTATGGTGTTTACTACTCTTGGATTATGTTCGTGCTTTCCATCAGGCAGAGTAGGCCGAGAGTGGCAGGATATAAAAAATGCCATGAATTATGAATTATTTAAAGCACAAGTAAAATACACAATATTGTTCAGAGAGAGAACGACAAACATAAAGAAGGCAAGGATAGAAACATTGAAAATTAAGATTAGCAATCAACCGAAACTCAGTATTGACTCATCACAATGATTACTCAGTGTCGGCTAAACAAGTTATTTCCTCGCGGAGGTGTTAGGCCGAATTTATACTACAGTCAGCAAGTTAAGCCAAGGAAGATAGTTTATGTTTGATGATATTTGTTTTCTTTTCATTTGTAGGCATTTTCATGAGTAAAATTAATGTTTTTCGAAAAACTTACGGCCGAAAAATAAAAAATTTACTAGTAATTTGACTGCACTTTAATTAAATAATCATAGTTTAACGTGATTCATGTAGAAAAGAAACAAAGTTACATATGATAAATGTATCTGTTGAATACACTCAAGTTTAAACATGCACCAAAACTATAAATATTTAAATGCTACAGTACTTTCTGCACATGAAAAATAACATTGTTTAAAGAAAGTTTATATAAACATACATATGTATACAATAACTTTAGTAGGTTTCTTCCTTTAACCTTGCTAATCACACGAAAATCATGCCCGCCTGACTACATTCCCAAATAATCCTCAACACTCAATCTCTCGATACTAAGATAATGTTTCACGACGCTAAAACCAGTTACCATGGAGCTAAAACAATGGGAACCATCGTTTGGAGCCACCCATTGTGTGGATGACATCACCTCAAGAAAAATAACTAACCGATCGCGCATTGTGGAATTAACCCATTGATATCTCTGTACGAATAATTCTTTATTACCTGACTGCAAAAGAAGGAAGATTATGTTTTTCGAGTGTATGTATATATGTAAATATATCCTTCTGTTGCACACTCTAGAGCCTAAACGGCTTGTCGTATTTTTATGTGAGTTGTGGCAATAGATTCGTCTTAGTCGTGAGAGTGACACTGGGTACATCAAAATAAAAAAATATGCGCAGCAGGTTTTCTTAGATAATTCATTACTTGTTTAATATAGAAATGTTTGTAATTATATGTCATACTGAAAGACAGATGACGATGTAGAGTAAACAAATACATAAAATTGAAGTATCAGTATGAATAGATTAACAGCTTTTTACTAAATGCATATTATTCTAAAATTGAATAAGGTACTTACAACACAAAAACAATTTTTAAATTGTTTGTCTGTCGTGTCTGTTTCTTCTGATAATTCTGACACGACTGAACCGATTTTAATGAGATTTTCACGTTCAAAAGCTGATGATATAAGGAGCGACTTACGCTACTTTTTAAGACTAACTTCACCCCGCGGCGTTAATTCGTGGTTGTTGTAGTAAAGGTATAACAATAACCACGTGTAACACCGCGGGGCTCAGATATAATATTAGTAATAATTCACTTTCATAGTAGATCAGAGGTCCTAAAAAAACGGCCTAGTGCGAGTCGGACTCGCGCAGGAAGGGTTCCGTACTAATATCTATACATTTCAAGCGTCTACCTGTTGCCATTATCAATATAGAGCAAAAAAATCATGTTTCTTGAACGGGAGCCCCATGGAATATTTATTTTATTAAAGTGAAAATTTTATTACATCTCAAATTTTTTGGTCTGTGTATCTCCTGTCGCGTGACGCGTGACGGTCGGCCAGTGTCTAGTGGCCAGTCGGACGGTGTGCCAGTGCTCCACGCTAATTTGTTTGTTTTTGTCAGTGTTTAATGCAAATGTTGTTATTTATTTGCTTTATTAGATTTATTTATTTGCATGTGAAAAAAGTTTCACTTTTACCGTGGTTTCATAAAACCACACAATCCTTTTACTGTTTTTTAGTATTTGATGTTAAAGCGGCAACAGAAATACATCATCTCTGGAAATTTCAACTGTATTACTATCACGGTTCATGAGATACAGCCTTGTGACAGACGGACAGCGAAGACTTAGTGATAGGGTCCCGTTTTACCCTTGGGGTACGGAACCCTGAAAAGGACAAAATGTACCTTTCATTTAAAAATATTGAAGTATATTTCTAAATGAAAGGTACATCATTTCTATATTATTGAGAAAATAAATGACAGGCCACGACTAAATGACAGTCGCTATAACTACGAAACTAAATACCAATAACGTATAAATTGGCTTATAATAATTACCTCTATGAAATAATACAACATAGTATCAAAATATTAAAAACCAAGTCTTGACAGTAATAAACTGTGACGTCACTTCTTGTTAATTCATACAAAAACAGCATTAGATTGCCAAGTCATATTAATTAAACACCGAAACGGTAAGTAGTTATGTGGAATTCGGTATTAAATAATGAGATATGACATCATACTAAACTATTGTCAAATCATTACCTTTTAATACAGGGCTTGGCAGTTACTGGAAAACTGTAATGAATGTAGTTTTTTTAACCATAATTCAAATTAAAAAGGACCACCTAATAAGCAATTCAAAACTATTAAACAATACTTAACAAATACGCCGCGTAAATATCGGTTATCACGGTAAATAGTAAGTTTATGTTTTATTTTAATGAATAAGTTATATTACTATAAAGTTTCATCTAAATCCGTTCAGAAGTTTTTGCGTTAAATAGTACTCATAAACGCATTTATAATATTAGTATGTAATAACCGTTTTCATTATTATAATTTCAACTTATTAACACGGATTGTTTAAAATTTTAGCGTTGTGCGTTTCTACATATAAAGTACTAGTTTTTGCCCGCAGCTTCGTTCGCGAAAAAGTATATATTTTCATCCCCTATTTTACCGCCTTCAAGGTAGCAATTCCAAAATTCCTGTCTTAGTGCCCACTCACATTATATAAAGAATCTACATGCAAAATTTCAGGATTCTAATTTCAACGGTTTGGGCTGTGCGTTGATCTCTGGGTATCTTAGTCAGTCAATCACAGATACGAAATATGATATGCTTCAGTGTGTCAATTTTAAGGAATGTTTACTAAAAACAAATTTATGACTTCATCAACAACCCATAATTTCCCACTACTGGGCTCATGTCTCCTCTCGGGAGAGGGTTAAGGCCATACGTCCCCAAGCTGGCTGAGTGCGGGTTGGGGACTGGCAACACAGCGATATGGCTACGTAATTTGGACCTTCTTGAATTTAGAAAACCAGCTTTTCCGAATGACCTAGTTCTCTGAAAAGTTTATCGGTATATTGCAATCTAATGGAAGCAATAAATGAAAAATAAAACTTATTTCACTTTCTTCGAACTTTATTCCAGGCAGACTATTATTTATCCGTACTTACAGCCTCATCAACCTGAATTCACAACAAAGATGTTTTGTTTCCTATTGATTGAAAGCAACAAGTTGACAGCTAGGAATATGTGTTTTTATTTACGCTGTATTTCATATCAAAATAGTGTATTAATGAATAACTTTAATGAATTCTGTTTTCTCCTAGACCTTACCGAAAATATGAAAGCTTCTCTAGCTTTGCACTTAGCAACACAATTTGAGATTGATTGTTATTTAAATCGATAACAATTATTATTAATAATGTATTTGTCTGTTACAGCGTGTAATCCAAGCTCTGGGCGTGTCATGGCACGCTCACCACTTCGTCTGTGGTGGCTGCAAGAAGGAACTTGGAGGTGGTGGCTTCATGGAACAGGTGAGGATTAGAATATCTATTATACTACCATTTTTTTATGGACTTAAATGACCCGTTTATGCGTACAAAGTTGTTATTAGCAACTAATAAGCTTTTATAATGGCAATAAATTATTGTTGTAAACATAACTCAATTAACAGACTACCTCGGCGGCGCAGTGGTAACTTATGTGACTGCTGTGCTTTTGGTCTGGGTTCGATGTCCGGGTCGGACCAAATATTTGTATGATTTGCAAATATTTTCTTCGGAATTTGGATGTTTTCTATGTATTTTATGTGTTACATACACATATTATACATAGAAAACATCCAAAATACAAACTTGCTTTACAAAAAAAAGGATATTTGTATTAGTTTCACGGGTACACACAGTACAAGCTCTGCTTGGTTTGGAACAAGATGGCGTTGTGTGTTAGATGTCCAAAATATTATTATTAAAATGCTTTCATATAGATAATTCGACTGCACGTTCGTCCTAGTGGTTGAACCGGTCGCCACCGCTTTCTACTGCACCTGATGTTGTGTGTTCGAATCTCACACGGAATAATACTTTGTGTGGTCCATAAATTGTTGTTCTGAGTCTAGGTATTCTTTATGTTCGTTTCATGTATTTTTGTTGTTTAAGGGAGTTGTCTTTAAGAAACAGTTATTTGCATTAATACCCATTAAAATTGTCCTATATTATTAGTAAATTAAACCATTCGTATGTAATAATTCCAGGCGGGCCGCCCCTACTGCTCACCCTGCTACGCCGACAAGTTCGCGGCGCGCTGCAAGGGTTGCGCCAACCCCATTGTGGACAAGGCCATCATCGCGCTCGACGCCAAGTGGCATCGCGAATGTTTCACTTGCCTGGTAACTATTACTAATACTCATTTAAAATACTGGAGTCATTCGCAAAATGACCTACAGTCGTTTGCAGACCAATATTGGTGATATGCCGTGTTCATAAAATGACGTATAGTTATTCTATAGATAAAAAACGGGCACACTAAATAATAATTTATATAGAAATAATAAACCAGTTCTGTTGGAACTATTTTTTTACATGAAATTAGAAACCTTTCAGGCTGTCATCTCACCGGGGCTTTCAGTATATTTCAGTCAAGACATTAATTTCGTTTACCTATTTAAATGGGCATAAAAATCAAATAAGACCTTCGTATTGTGCTAAGGGTTATGATGCCCTTGAACAGACCCCTAACTCCGCATCACTGCTATTTGTAAATATTTTTGTTATTTACTATTTTTTCTTTAACAGAAATGCAGGAATCCAGTGACAGACTCTACCTTCTCCGTGATGGACAACCAACCTCTTTGCGGTAAATGCGCCTAAACACCTCACAGCCCTACAGACACAACATATTTATTTATATCGACATACACCCATCGAGTAGCCATGAGCATGAAGCTTTCTACTGGTATCTCAAATGCCATAAGGATATTTTTATATATGAAACCAGAAGCACAGATAAGTCAAGAGTACAAAATTTAAGTAGACATTTAAATAATAATAGACTCTCACTGCGTGTTGATAAAGTACAATTTTCTCGCAGTCGGCTTAGGTGTTATGCTTTCAATGTCTAAACGTTTTTTTTGGATCTCTCGTTGTAATTTTTAACCGACTTCAAAAAAAGGAGGAGGTTCCCAATTCGTCGGCACCTTTTTTTTTAATGTATCTTCGTTGTTTATGAACCAATTTTGAAAATTCTTTTTATTTTAATTTCTGTGGTATTTGAGAAACTGCATAATGCTAAAATACACAATAATACATTAAGAGACACTGGTAGTTTTTAACAAGATAGAATATAAACAAAGCAGCCATATTACAATTTACGTTTTAAGAATTTTCTTGAAAAACAGTTTATTTGTTATAACAACTGATCAACTTTAAAGTTATTTGAGATGTTTATATTCTTGTACATGTCTTTTCTTTTCTTTTTTATATTTTTAATGGATTAAATTATGTTGTTTGAGAAATCAACAAGTTTATTTAATAAGTTATTTAAAATTACTATTGTGCTTATATAATGAGTGTAGTACTCGTATATTTCACCAAAATATAATGTAACTTTAATATATCACAGTTATAGTCGTCATCCACCCATCCAAAATTACGGTCTTATCACAACTAGCTTAACTACGCCAATCATACGTAGGCCTAGCTCTAAGACGCAAGACGAAATAATATTTGTTGTAAATAAATAAAGTTTAAATAATCGCTGTGATGATGTTTTTGGCTAATTGTATTTATCCAAATATAAAATACTTAAGAAAACGTTTAAAACAAGCTAGAGTTATATTTTGTACGCTATCCCTTAATGGTTATTTTTCCAATAAATTATTGTTTTCGATAGCACTTGCGTTTCATTTCAATCTATAAAGCCCAATGCAGCCTAAATTTAATATTTGTCATATGTTTATTGATGTGAATTTTACACCTCGTTTTTCCACAACCTATTGGAGTGGTTTTGTTCAAAGGAAAGGAAATGTGCAGAAGATTCTCTCGCCATTTTGTATTTCAGATTTCAACATCGCATGCGACAAGTTTAAGTAATATTCTTTGATAGTTTCTTTTAGATAAGTCTATATAACTATATAATAGTCTAGATAACTAAGAAATGCAGTATTTAGTATTTCTGCATTCATGAGTCATTTTCAAGGACTATTAAGTCAAAGATATAATTCTTAAGATACCTAAATATAGTTAATAACATCAACACAACAAACAGTTCTATCTGAACGTTAAAAATTTCTTTATGGTGTCAATGTTTATTTAGACAATACACCAAATATAGGATTTGGTCGAAAACATGAAAATAACTGTTTATTCAAAAACATTATGGCGACATTCACATAGAATGTAACAACAGAAACACATTACAGCGCCATCTACTGAAAATACGTTGAACTACGGAGTAATGAAGGAATAGAAGTACCCGCACCGATTAGCATATATACGACATCCCAAAATCTACCGTTGGGCAGTGGCTCGCTAGGCATAATCACCTCGCATGGCCGGAGATTCCTCCCTTAGTGTTGGAGGGACATAAAACCCTGTCTTCCACAACATAAAAAAGCTTCTCGTACCAGGTTGCAGTGCTACCGAACTACATCTACCTCCAATTTTAAATAAAGACCATTCAAGACTTCTACAAATACAGAGAAAAAAAAGATCAACAAGTTTAAAAGACATTAAAGAGACGTAAATAAGAATGGCATATGAGGTCTCGAAAAGGCACCCTTATTTATTTTAGAAATGAACGGGTTTCATCTTGAATAATATAACGACGAGAATCTAAAGAGAAACGCTGATGATAAAAATATTCTTTTGTTCTAGTCATATGAAATACCTAGTCGCGCTCAGATCAAATATTTTTTTTATTTGATCTGAGTAGTTGCTTTAAAAGTATAATTATGTTTAGTATTACTGAAAGTTACTTAGAGTAAATATGGTAAAATCGCTTTATAATTAACTTCTGCCATTACCCGAAATGAAAGAAGTAAATGAACAAAAATCTTACCTTTTTGCTCTTCTCCTTCCTCTCCTCCACACCGTTTGTTTTGTGTGGTTGCGCTGGTCGCAGAGACTGCAACGCTTCGCGCTTCGGTGACTCCAGGATACTTTCAGGTTTCATTGTCCCGGGATCCAGCGCTTCTAACTGCGAAGACTCGGAGTGCACCGCCGTTTCCAGCTTCACAGCTGCCGGCCTCACTTGCACCGACTTGATTGGCTCCAGCTTCTGTGGTTCAGACTTCGACACAGGGTTCTCTTCTAAATCTAGTTTCGGTAACTCGACACGCTCGCTATTGTCTTCGACATCTAAATTATCTTTTGAAGGCTTTTCGATTTCTTCTTCCGTTTTCTTTTCTTCTTTATTCGAATTTTTAGAATTCTTTCGTATCTTGGAAGTTGGCGAGTTGTATTTTGGTACATTTGCGTCTTGATTAACTGTTTGAATTAATCCTTTTATAAACGTGGAAGGTTTTGGATTTATTGTTTTATATTTTCTAGGTGTATTCGGTAGCGATTTTCTGTGGAAAAAATTTAAATATATTAAGACATTGTAGTCACACACACGGGTCGGTTCTATCGAAGTATTACAGAAAATCAGTGTTAAATAGTTATTTTGCTTGTGTTTATTCAGTTTCTCTCAATGAGAATGAGGATGGAAGGGGGGATAGAGATTACGCAGCATTGAGTAAATATTCCCCTCCGTATTTACTCAATGCTGCATAAGTAAAAATGATCAAAACTTCATATTTTGATAAGTTTTATATTGTATGTTTCATTTTCGGGAACCTGTATGGGATATTTCAGCATGTCGCAAGCGCTATGTTCGTTCATGATCAAGTGCCAAGTGAAAATAAGCTAATTTAAATCAATACTGAACACACCACATATCGTTTAATTGGCTTCGTTACTTGCAGAACAGCTTACTTTCAGCTAAAATATAATAAATAGCTGATAATGACAGCACTCGTGTTGTCGTGTTTCGTTGGTGAGTGCGACTCTGGAGGCCCAATGGGGTGTGGACACCAAGTTCTATGGCTACACCGTCTGTATTCACAATGCGTATGGCTACAACCACTTATGGAAGACTGCATAAGTGGATGTCTGCTTGATGGAAAGCATGACCAGAAGTTCATACTTTCCATCAAGCAGAGTAGAGCCATTTGGCACGCTCGTACATATAAAAAAAAGAGAAAAAAGTACTGTGTTAACTGACCTAGACATTTCTTCTTTAATAATCCCTTTACTACGTCGTGGAGGTGGTTTTGGACTCGATTCCTCAGATAGCACGTGGGTCGAGGCACACTGCAATATATATCAGAGATTAACCAAACAATTAGGTAGATGGAATAATAGTTATAAATACGATTCAGAACTTTCAGTGGGAGAGCCTCGTTTCGGTATTGATGGGCCGGCTCGACCGGACTGATACAACAGTCTCAAAGGAAACGAGTGTGAAACATAGCTTGCGCTGTGTTTCACCGTGAGAGTGAGTATACCGGAGGATACAAAATAGAAAACAAATATTTTAGAAATAGTTCCCATACAACAAAAATGATTTATTTGCCCGTTTTTGCTCGATACAGATATCGGCAACAGGTAGACGCTTGAAATATTCACTGAATGTTTAGATATATATTCGCTTTATTTATTATAAATTAAATAGCTTATTTTCGCTATAAGGTACATAGGTAAGTGTGCAGCTTACCGCCAGCACCCCCTCCACCAAGGTGGGGATGTCGTCGCGCAGCGCGCGCGCCCCCGCCCGCGCCCCCGCCCGCGCCCCCTCGCCCGCCGGCGGGGCGCGCATCAGCGGTCGCCGCGACCTGCCGCACCAGCACAACATTCTTCAAACATTCTGCTAGCCTCACAGTACAAGAGCCCGACAATAACCTACACCCATCCGACAACTAGATCTATCTTTTGTTTTTAAATTATATCATTGATTGAACAAATCTATGATAGCTTGCTTATCGCACAGCTGTCATGACTATTTTCAAAATTAAATTAAAATAATTTTAACACACTTGTTTCATCCGTTTCACTCTATTGATAACCAAATTTAGTTGGTTACTCCCAAATGTTAATTTTCTATAAAGAGAATATGAGGTATATTCTCCTCTAGGTATCTTCTTCATATAGTAGGCATGCTTACTTATTTATATCTATCTAGCTACGTGGCAACGGGTAAATCAATATAAGTTAATACTCGGAGCTAATCAAAATTGGTAGCAAAATAAAGATTATTTAATAAGTAATCTAATGATATAGACTTACCTGGAAAAAAAAATCTTGATAAAATTTAGTCTTGACAGCTTTGCGTTAAGGAGACTATCATACAATATACAGGGTTAATTTAAATTAGCGCATCACCTTCAGCAGCTTCACTACACCAATCCCAACAACATTTGAGAGCAAGAGCAATAAATAACCGACGGGGCAAACATTTTCTTGTTTTTGTTTTTTTGAGTTATTTATCAAGATTTATAAAAAGTCGTAGAACAAATGTTGTTGGGATTGATATAGTGAAGCTACCTGCAAGAGGTGATGCGCTAATTTAAAATAACCATACAATAATATTAAAAAAAATGTGTTTCTTCTGGTTGTCAGATGGGTGTAAGTCGACATTCACCGGCTCTTAAATTATAACTAATATAATAGGTGTGGTGACAAATTAGAATACAGGATATCGCCACACCTATTCGTTTCATGGGTGTCGCAAGAGCCGACTAAGAGAGAAAACTACGCAGCACAACATCACCGTAAAGAGGTGTGCCTCGTTGGTCAAGCTGTTAGCGTATGCGACTGCCAATCGAAGCCTCGGGTTCGATTTATAAACTTGGCCAATGCCATCTAGGCCAAGAAGGAATGGAATATAGGAATGCTTACTAACAGTCTTGCAAAACACCTAACTGTCCACTCGGATTGTGAGAACGAAGAAACAATGAAAGCACCTGTGTTTGTGTGCACACTTGTGTACTAAATACCTCAATATTCTCAACATTAAAATTTTTCAAAGGTAGAAGAGTTACGCTGATTTCAGCACGGTTGGACCTACTCGACCGGGGCTACACGACCCTTTCAAAGAAGATCAATCAAAAACGACAACACTCGTGCTGTCGTATTTCTTTAGTGAATGCGAGACCGGAGGTCCAATACATAAACACATTTCAATAGGCCGCCATAGTGTAGGTCACCATGTTGAATGGTTGCATGCTGCACTTTCTACATTTAAAATAAAAATGGTGGCCATTTCCTAAAAGATACAAGAAGAATTATCGTCAAAGAAAAGGCAATCCTAAAACAAGCCCGTATGCATCATGCGAATCTGATTGGCCAACATGGTATAACTAGTATAGTAAGCCTAAACCACCTTTCGAGGAGATGCCTATGCCTAGTAGGGGACTGTTAACGGCTGTGAGGATTTAAAGTGTGTTTCATCTTATCGATAATTTATTAGTACAGCCACATACCTGGGCGACTTCCGTCGCGTCTTAGGTGACTTATTCTCAGGTTTGCACGCATCCGTTGACTTATTTGTATCGTCTAGTGTACAACGGCTCTTGTTGGTTTCACTATCGATGACAATAAAAAGATATTCGTATTATATCACATATTATAACTATAGACAAGGTGCTGTAAACTTGGCTCTCCCGATGGTTTGCGGGATGCGATCAACCAATCAGAGCTAGTGCGTCGCTGTCCGCAGTGACTCACTTAAAAGTAGGACTGTGTATTTTAACATCGAAAATGTTTTTTCAACGTGTCGTAAATCCTATTTGAAACGGTTAATTTTGGTAATTAAAAACTTGGTAGTTGTTTAGCGATCTCGAGGTACCAGGCTATTTTATAGCTCCTCATTTTTTTATGTATAGCTCTGCTAAAACGACTCGACCTGCCTGATGGAAAGCATAAGCAGGATCTAAGAGTGGTGGTCAACATACTCATTGCGAATGCAGGCATTGCAACAATGCAACATGGTACCCACACCACGGCAGCCTAGTGATGCTTCTGCACCATTGGGCCTCCGGTATCGCACTCACCAACGAACCGCGACAGCAGGAATGCTGTCATTATACGTTGATCCTCTATGCGAGTGCTGAGATCAGCGTGGCTCTACTACCTGTATTAACTACTATATTAACATTATTCAATCCACTCATATGAACAATATCCTCTTTCTTCTTCTATTCTTCTTTTCTTTTTGATATATTTTAATTTTTCCCATCCATTCCTCAAGTAAACAGTCGACAGGATTGCCCCTTATTACTTATCCACCATCATCATCTAATCCAAAAGACATCTACTACTGGACAAGGGCTCCCCCAAAGATGTCCACAGAGCACAGCCGGTCCTTTGCTGACCCAGTTCACCAGCTTCCCGCGACCTTACTACCTTTGCTGATTAAGTAGTTTAGAGATAATAAAACTATATATGCAGTTGGAAAAACAAAGATGTTGTGCGCCCGTTTGGGAGTAGATATCTAGATAGTACACTTACTTGCATGGCACATCTTTTGAACTAGAAGGTTTTGTGTTTAGCCGCACGGTGCCCAAAGAGTACATTGAGAGTCGAGAATCAGCTTCCGAATCTAAACATTGAAAACGAGAGTGTTATTGGCCGAGGTGGGAGAATCACGCCTGTGTATTACTACCAGCCGGTACTACCAGCTGATACAACGATCTCACAGAAAAGGTTTCCGTACTAATCCAGAATCCGGGATTTTAGGGGAGTGATTGTGAGTTTTGAGCGACAGGTGTTGTACATTGTCGGCGCTACTTGCAATCAGGTGACCCATGCGCTCGTTTGCTCCTGTGACGTAAAATTTGACAGTGTTTTAGTGCAATCAGACCACCAACATATTTCTTACGGCAGTGATCAATCTGTCGACAAATTCCCACACTTTGACGGACCGCAATCGTTCGAGATCATTCCGATCCAATTTCCATTCAGCGATCTCTTTCAGAAGCATTACAAATTCACAGAAAGAGACCCGAAAAGTTTCCCACCCAACAGCAACAATAGTAGGTGAAGAGAGGTCTCATTATCAAAACTCGTTAACCAGAACTTTTGCATTCAAATGCCCAAACTGGACAGTGCTCCATATCGGCTGTGCAGAGCTGGCAATGCGTTGCCTTCTCTTTTTCGAATACTCACCAAGGTAACCATGCCCAATTAGTCTCCTAACTCCTTAAAAACTAGCTACAAAAATTATCTATACTAATAATATAAATGTGAAAGATTGTGAGGATGTTTCTTACTCTTTCACGCAAAAACTATTGAACGGATTTGTATGAAACTTTACAGTAATATAGCTAATACATCAGAATAACACATAGGTTACTATTTGCCGCGATAACCGACATATACGCGGGCGGAGCCGCGGGCATAAACTAGTTAGCTATTAAATTGAAAAATAATTTGGTTGGTGCCCTTCTCCCAACAGAATTAGGGAGTGTTAGGCCCTAGGTGAACTCAAAATAAAAATTAAAGTAAGTAAGTTTCTAAGCAATTTGTTGACAATTACAGTATCGACAAAGTTCACTTACTATTTGAGCTTTTTCGCAAACTTAGTAAGGGCCTCTTTTTCGTTTTCTTCGATTCTTTCGACTTCTTTGATCGGCCGCTCACCTGTGTGGAATTCTGAAAGATTGTCTATGTTTTAAGTAATTATCATAAATATTTGGTGAATCAAAACAATAAGCGTGTCATAATATTCAGAATAATTAGGAATTATGCAACTTATCGATTGGAGTACTGATTCAGCGTACCTACTCCTTAAAGAGAATCAATGTTAAAATAACATAATAAATAAAGTTAAGACATAAACTAACATTATTAAAATTATAGATTTTTACCCGACTGCGAAAGAAGGAGGGCTATGTATTTCGAGTGTATGTTAGTATGCATGTATATTCCTTTGGCACGCTCTAAAGCCTAAACGGCTTGTCGTAATTTTATGTGAGTGGTATCAATAGATTCATCTTAGTCGTGAAAGTGACACTGGGCACATAAAATAAAAACAATATAAAAAAATATAAGCAGTCGGTCTTTTTTTTAAATAATGCAGATTCTTCAAATAAATAAGACGTATAGTTTTAAAAAAAATATTTGAAATCAGAGAGAAATTTCTTTACAGAAAGTGCTTTTGCATAACAATGTCTCTTCTCCCGATCACATTAAGTTAGTCAATAAGCAGATTCTCAATAGATTCGATGTGTTACACAATAGTATCTAAGATCGAACAAATATTGCAAACATATTATATTGCTTACTATGTTTGCGTATCCCATGAGAAACTCTTCGCACCTCACAGCATATTCATTCACAAAATGTTCTAGTTTGTCGCACGACGCCAGGAGATTCTAAAACCCACTAAGTGTTATTGTTTTTCATCTTTTACATTATCTGAGCGCAGCAACAAATTTCAAAACATAGAACAAGTTATTAAAAGGTATTCTTGTTAGTCCTAAAATGTTAAAATAATTATATTACATCTAAGTAAGAATATTATTGAACATCAAGAACCTATCTGTCTTCTGCGTGACATAAAACTCTTCTGAAAAAAGAGGTTTTGGCTAATTATACCACGATGGCCAGATGGGTTGGTGTCAAGTTCCTTGTCTTTGTAGTGGTGTTTTTCTTTGAAGTTGTTAGGGTTCCCACAGGGACACAATATGCCATATTTTTAAATTGTCACCACATGGAATACATATATAATTATGCATAACATCATTCAACCGCGTGATACAGACAATTCAGTCAAGATATTCTACAAACATAAACGATAATAGAAAAGTAATAAATGTATATATGATGTGATTTCAATGTTAAATTGAGTGACCAAAACCAAATATTAGCAAATAATAGGCGTGTAAGCGATTGTAGAAAGAGAATCAACATGAAACATTGTCTTATTTCTTTTGTTAAAAAGGCAACTTTTGCATTAGAAATATACATCCTGTGTCGCGGGGGACTTTGCAAACATACATGTAACGAACAACAATTTATGGATCACACACGCAGTGTTGTTCCATGTGGGATTTGAACCCATAAAACTTGACGCAGTAGAAAGCGGCGTGGTGACCGCTTAAATTACATTACTAAGTCGATCGTGCTGTCGACTTGTATATTGGCTAAGGCGTCAGAGCCAACGACCGCTACGTGGGCGTAGAGTATAGCGCATACGTCATGGCCCCTCCAGACTACTCGCGAAGTTACTCGACAAAGTACTTGGGAAAGTTGACCGTAGTCCGAAAATCACATTAGCGTTACTTGGAATCCTTTGACTCGGGTGCAAAAACCGACAACAAGTGGAAGTCGCCCGAGGTGAGCCTAGGTCGTACGAATAAGTCGTAGTGCCTCCCCACACTATTGTATATCGTTCAAGTTCGTGAGTAGTGTGAGGACTAAGTCAGGTCGGAGCGGTACTCTTCGGACGCTTCCCTGGGTGCTCGAAGAGCGGGAAGCTGGTCCTGTTGAAGAAACCGAGACGTCCTGCCGATTCGGTCGCGGCCTATAGGCCAATCGTGTTGCTAGATGAGGTGGGATAATTCTTTGAGAAGGTACTCACTGCCCGCATCGTCCGGCACCTCTGTGAGGTAGGCCCCAACCTGTCGGACGCCCAATTCGGATTCCGAGAGGGGCGTTTGACGATTGATGCCGTGATGCGCCTAAGGGCCGTGACTGAATTGGACAAGGCTAACCAACGCATTTAATAGTCCGCCATTTAACTACATCAGGGAAGCACTTCATTACCACGGTGTGCCAAAGTACCTGAGGCAGCTAGTGGCAGACTATTTGGAGGAGCGTACCGCCATGTACGAGGACCGAGAGGGCGTCTTGAGACGGCGACCAATGGGGTCTGTCTTAGGACCACTCCCCTATTATTTCATGAGCCCCGACGTGGGTCGAATCCCGGCACTTCCATCTAGGTCAACCTGGTCCTCGTACCGGTTCGGGCCAAGATGAAGTATTTGTGCCAAATACTCGACAATAGGTGGCTCTACGACGAGCATTTCCGACAGCTTCCTCCCAAGCTGGTCGACGCGGTCTCTACCCTTGGTAGACTTATGCCCAATTTGGGTGGAGCCAGCGTCGCAACGATAAACCTCAACACGGGAGTTGTCCGGTCGATGGCGTTATATGGTGCACCAGTGTGGGTGTCGGCTCTGACCGCCTAGAATCAGGTACGGACAGGCGGAATAGGGCCTTAACCCTCCGCCCGAAGAGGCCGCTCGTCGAGCCACGATGGTTCGTTGGTCGTTCCAGCTGAAAGCTTCACGTGCTGGCTGTGCCATCGTGGAGGCTCTTCAGCCGGTCATTCTCGAGTCAGCAGGGCGGCAGCACGGATCTCTTTCCTTCCGACTGACACAGGTCCTTTCCGGGCACGGTTGCTTCGGGAAGTACCTGTACTCGGTCGCTAGGAGGGAGCTGAGTCCCGCCTGCCACCACTGCGACTGCAGTGAAGACTCGGCCCAGCGCACGCTAGCGATATGCCCTGCCTGGGTGCTGCAACGTGGGGCCCTCACAACAGTTATCGGATTAAATCTGTCGCTGCCGGCCGTCATACGCTACATGGCCGGTAGCGACAGCAGTTTTCTCGCGATCTTCTGCAAAGATGTAATCTCGCAGGAGATGCGGCGGATAAGGCCCGGGAGGACGATTTCGACTCGCACCCAATCTGATGAGACGCGCCTTGAGTGTGGACGCTGATGAACGGGACGGGTTTACCCCACCATCCGCTTCAGACACCCGCAGCGAGGAGGCTAAGAACGCGTGTGTCGTACGTCGTCTAAATGAAAAGCGTAACAGGAGACGGTTCCCGCTTCAGTGCGGGCAGGCGCCGGGAGGGGTTCGGACGCGTTAATAACTTTAGTTCCCGGATCCTTCACGTCTCAGGCGCAGAGTGGCACACCGTGTCCTTGAGCAAACCCCGGTGGGGTGACGGTCCGAGGGGGGTTCTACAAGGAAAAAAATAGTCGGAGCGGTACTCACGTCGTCGTAGAGCTGGTGCGCGGCGGCGGGGCGCGGCGGCGCGCGCGGGGCGGCGCGCGCGGCGCCCAGCAGCGCGCGCAGCGCCGCCGCGCTCTCGCGCACGCACCGCGTCTGCTCCAGCGACTTGCGGAACACCTGCCCACGCACACCGCACATGCACTACTATACCCACGACGCAGCCCCGCTAACCGCATCTCGCTAACGAACCAAACTGACTCTAAACTACCGTCTGCCTTCCGTCTTCTGTCACGAACTCGTGCTATATGCATCGGTGACAAAGATGCTGACCCTGCCGTACGAGTTTTTTGGTTTATTCACGAGGTACAAACTCAGCTTGGTAACGTTGTACAAGCTTTATCCGCGACTCCGTACGCGTGTATATCGGTTTTCGCGGTAAACAAATAGTAGCTCATGTACCTACTCAAAACCTAATTTTTGCCGAGAAAACGTAACAGACAGACAATTACAATATTAAAACACCTGTATCATAGTAACCATATTGTCATCCAGACGAGTGTTATAATGTTGTATAAAATTTCATAACGCAACTCCTTTTTTAAAAAGAACATTATTAGACACACGCCTTTCACTACCACAGCACCGTATTTAAAAAAAAAGGACTGTTATTCGTATTCACGTCGTATCACGCCGTTTTCGTTAAATTTTCCTGTCAATCAATCTGCCATACCTGGAATGACTGCAGCAGATTCTGATGCAGCGACACGATCCTAACCATAAGCGATTGGAACTGCGTGTGCTTCGCAAAAGGAAGAGTCTGGTTGTTGTTGCGTTTTATTTCCTGCGTCTGTAGAAAGTTATACAACCAATTAAAATACAAATTCATGTAAGTATTAAAAAAATGAGCTCTTTAAGCGGAGCGTGAAAATGCATACTCAGTAAACCCCCACAGTTTGGGTCACGAAGTCACCATGCTGAATTGTCCCCTGTCCCAGTGTGGTGGCCCCTCTTGGATGCATGCTTTAAATCCGACTATATAGTTCCACTTAGGCAGGTTTTAGAACAAGAAAATAATAAATCTCAACATTTATATGCCAAAGTACTAAAATCAATAAAACAGTTTCTAAAGTGTAAGCAAAAATATTAACTATACTTCCATGTTTTTTCTAGATATCTCCGTGATTGAAATATTTATACGCCTTGAAATCTATTTCCGTGTAAGCCACATATTATATAGTTAAAAAATATATATTAATATATTTAAGATAAAATATATATTCTGTGTTTAATGGGCTCAAACCATCAACGGTATCACTGAGTGTTTTTTTTGTTCGTACGTTAGATTTTGAAGCATTTTAATAAAAGGAAATTCAGGTATCAATCAGTATGCAATCTTGCATACTGTTTACTTTCATGTAATACTAACACCATTGTACCTAAATATTTGACTTTGCCTGTATTTTTCTCATAAGGTTAAAGTTCATAGTCATTCAGTGTCATAAAATGTTTTTGAATTTAAATTATAAACAAAACTGAACACATAGTTTTTGAATACGTGAAAATAATACCTGTCTTTGTAACTGGTACAAGTAGATTCGGTTGAATCTCGAACAGAATTCTGCTGAGCGTTTGATCATGCGCATGATGTCTTCTTTTTCCATGGAGAATATCTGACGGCTGTCGAGTACCGTCCTATAGGGCATAATTTAATACATTATAACTTACTTGTTTCAAAAGTTTGTTTCGCATTTTAAGAAAAGGGATATCATGTCAGTTGGTGGCGCTGCGAGATTAAAAATGGGATGCCAAAATCAACTATTTATAAAATACTAGCTGAGCCCTACGGCTATATATATTATAACTCGAGTCGCAGGTAAAAAAGGAATCAATTACCTACACAAATTGTTTTTTTTTTGTCGAACTGATAATATAAGCCGTTCAAAAATCGTTTCAGCCGTTTAGTAGGAGTTTAGTTTGTCAGGGTTCCAAGGATTTCTTTTTGAGGGTGCACCTGGTTCCCCTGCTTCTAGTATCTACTACTAGAGACGGTGTGTGGTTTTTAGTCGGTTCGAGTAGGACATAGCCACAAGTGGTATCCGTGGGGATTTTCGCACAAAAAAGGAGTTTAGTCATATACACACACACGGAAGAATTATAAGGACTAGTGGACATTGGTTATCGCTTATGTCTTTCTTGAACAATTACTATTAAAAAAAAAATTCACTCACAAAATCTCACACACCATCGATGCGTATGTATATATATGTATTATATATATATTGACGGTATGCATAAAAGACGGACAGAATTACTTTCACTTTTGTAATATTTGCACGTATTGTGACATTCTTTTACCATTTCTTAATTGCAAAAGGAAATTTTTCAAGATAACGGTTATTAACGGAGAAAGTACAATTCTCTTACTCACATCATGTCAAGTACTTCGTCAGTGATCTTGAGACGCAGATCCTTGACCTTGGCGCAATAGATGCTACTCTCGATGACGGTGGTGAAGTTTTCAGACGACTTGCCTGTACCTGACACCAATTTATATCATAACTACTAAGTACTTTGTGATACGTGACCACCCAAAAATCTATCTAATACCCTTAAGCGAGTAATTCATGTACATGGAAAACTGTGCCAGCAGGGCAAGGTTTTAGAGGCGATAAATCAATCGGCCATCCAGGTACTAAACTTTAAGAGACATGTGGTAGCATTTTAGCTTTGCAAGATTACATTGTTTTCTAAATGATCTGAGTATCTCTGTTTGGCAGGTAATTGAAGTGTCAAGTTAATTCTGTCACCAGAGTCTCAGCAGTCATCATGCCTATTTATATTTTGTATATTTAAGAAAAACTTTCAAGAGAATAATTTTGCTGCTTTAATAATAATATTTAGGCGTGGATGTCAGTCAAGGCCGGCCATAAAAAGATCATTAAACATCACACTTTGTGTCGATTCTAAGTAAAAACGGAAAAAGAGGCTTAGAAAATAATGAATATGACGAATTATTTCCAAGATTTGATGTTGAAAATAATTCACCACCATACCTCAAACAAAATTCGCATAAAATTATGTATTGTTTGTTACTTAGAGTGTTAGTGCCACTGCTGGGTCGCTCGGCCGTCAATTCCTCGGAATGGTTCGGCGACGGCGGTCTCTCACGAACTGTTGGCGGTCCACTGTTCGTGGAATCGTTCAGGACTCCATCTTCAACCGCTAAGGGCATTTAAAGTTATTGTATTTACAAGTAAACCTAACAGGAATAACATTATGTGTATAACCTTTCAAATATTATTTCATAAACAACCTTCAACAATTTAATTCATCCCTGTATTAGGTAAAATGTTATTCCATTAATTAAGTCCAATATTTATGCATTTCTCCAATGTTTAAAGTTCTCTGAGGGGATCGTATGTCGTATCTATTTATTTTTATGGGTTAAGGGCGAACGAGCCGACGTATCGCCTGATGGTAAGCGATTAACGCCGCTTATGGACATCCACAACTCCAGAGGCGTCACAAGTGCGTTGCCGATCTATGGGGGATGGGGAGAGGTTGGGATATAGTCCCCCGGTACCCTCATTCACTCGGGAAAAGACAGTGCAGGCGCTGTTTCACACCAGTTTCTGTGAGGTCGTAGTGTCACTCCGGTCGAACCGGCCCATGCATGCCGAAGTGTGGCTCTCCCACGATTGTCCTAAGTAATTTGTTCCCTTAGTCGGCTCTTTCGACATCCACGGACTGAATAGAGTCACGTAATACGTACGAGTCTGTTCCAATTTCTCGTCATCGAATATGTGAAACATATCGCAGTCGTCCTTTTCGTCCTCGAATGAATGAACCATGGTTTGTTCTTCTTGGACACTCTCTTCCTGTTCCTAGAAAGAAACACAAATATTCAAGACACACACTTTTTTCAATAGCTTTCAGCAGCAGAGATGAAAATATTTTTTTGCGTTTCTTTACAATCTATATGAATAAAAATGAATTACAAAAATGTATGTACGCCCATAATTTTCGATCGACTGCACCAAATTGGATAATTCTTTTTTTATGCGTTTATTATTGTCAGGACAAGGTTTGTATAATTTATGTAAAAATAAAAGAAAATCGGAGGTGTTATATTTTTTTAGTCCGATTAGTCGTATACACTGCGGCCCTGCGGAAAGTTAACACGGGCTAACTAAAATAAGTTTTTCGATAATTCTGAAAATTTTACGAAAATGAATACGGCGATACGAAGTTTGCCGGGTCAGCTAGTATAGTATATAAAATAAAGTCGCTTTTCGTTCTTCTACTTACATATTACGCAACGGCTTTTCAAGGCATTTTTATTAACAGAGAGGGTGATTCAAGAGGAAGATCTGTAGGCATAAAATATACCTATACAGGTGGTTGTGGTGAAAATTCTAAAATTTAAAAGATTACTGTGCGAAGCCGAGTTGTTAATATGATCTCATAGGCATGGTTATTGTTTTATTTCTTTTTCAGATCTAAGGGTCACACTAGCAGATGGGTAACCCAATGGTAAGTGACCTCCACTCATAGATGCATGCAACTAAATTTTGTGGCAGGGCTCTGGTTCATCACACACTAGATAAAAAGGGCTGATCTATTGGTTTAGCGGTTAGTGGCCCTGACGGCTAAGCTGAAGGTATTGTGTTCGATTCATTTATTCTGAGTCTCAGTGTATTTTTTCTATATTAAGTAAATATTTAAACCAAAAATAAAAGAATGTGTTTCGGCAAATTGGTCAACATAGTACAGATTCTGTCTAGTTTGGAATCAGAGGGGTGTGTGTGAGACGTGTCCAGTGTTATTGAAAGAAAAAGTGGTAAGCTTTGTCAAAGGCCGTGGCCTTACTGGTTCTGGTATCACTGTTTTCTCTCATATTTGCTAATGAGCTCCCTAACAAAAAAATGTGTTTTAAAACCTCGCCGATATACCTAATGCCATTTATGCTTTGTATACCTTACCTTAGGCTCTGGGATTATCTGTTTGGCCTGTTTCAACTTCGTTAGTTCACTCTCCATAATTTGTAGTACACATGAGTCCGGCAACTGGTCCAAGAATTGGTATTGGTCATCTAAAGTAAGGAATATATACATGAGGTGGAGACATTAAGATCATAATCGTAATTAAAACGTGAAGGATTCCCAAGTGTCAACATTGTCTATTTTTGTCCGAGATGTTAAAAAATTTACAAAAAGGATTTGTGTAGCAAAAAGTGCTTTATTTCATGACAGTTTCCTAGAAAGCGTTTGATTGAAATTGTATTAAAAAGATTATTGCACAGTCGTTAAAACGGTCGCCACGTTCCTTTCTACCGTGCCAAGTATTGTGAATTCAAATCCCGTGTCCGTTCTACGTATGTGTGTTAAGTCCCCCGTGACACAGGATATATTGTATATTCCTAATGTGGAGTTGTCTTCAATAAAAAAAATATTGATATGCATACACTCGCAGTGCTTCCTATTTCTTCTAAAGTTATTTACCAAATTCTAAAATATTTTTTGTGTTTTTAAATTAGTTAGGTAAATTTACATCTCCCGTGCTCTGAAGTGCACGGTTAGTAGTCGGACGAGACGGGCCGATATAACATGAACATCTAAATGGTTATTAAGAAGTCAGTGTTCTCAAATATAAATATAAATATACGGACAACTAAATTAACTTTCGAATTCAGTTGTGGTGGTACGACGCCAGTTGCTGCGTGGAAGAACTGACAGGTAGACCGGCTTAATTAGGAGTTCACCCCAAATAATCTAGGGATTAAAAAAGGGCCAGGAAGAAGAAGATAGTATGTAGTAGTCTGTCAACAATAATCCAAAAATCTTACCTTCACAAACAGTATTGACAATATCTTTCTCTTTAACAAATTCTTCCCATATCTTTTGTTCGCGTTGCTTAAGTCTTTCTCTTCTGGTATTTCTCCACGTTCTCTCTAACGCATCCTGATATGGATTTAAGTGAGTGTGAGGAAATGAAGTATATTCTAAACTTTAAATACTATTTCCAACGCCATCTAGTGAATATAAACTCAACTATGTGTGCTATACGGCTGAGTTTGTGCATTAAGTTGGTTGGTGGTTGTAAATTGGATCAACGAGAGCGAGAGGGTTCCGGGTCCAGGCAATGGATTAACTTATTGCGAGGAATTTATATTGAAAGGGTCTCAAATATCTATCGGGCTATTATACCGCAAATATTAATGACGAGTATGTTAATCGTATTCAGAACAAGTGTAGTGTGTGACGGTCACTTCGATAATTGTACCATCTGTGCAACAAAATTTCTTCTATAAATACTTTCCTTTTACTAAATAATTACCATATTTTTCACCCACAGACAGCAAAGACAAAAGATAAAAAATACTTAAGAGAATATTAATATAAACAATTGTCTTCAAATTCTTTGCACGTTTCTTTTGATAAAATACAGATGTCACTATAACACATGTCCGAACTTTCTGATAGAAAGTGGATTAAATGCAGAATTTAATCCAAATGTTCTGTATCATTTCTGATGTCCACATTTTTTACACACGCTCACTCCACTTCACACATCCAATTTTACTTTCTTAACCGTTGATAACTTTCGCAACATTGCGTTACCTCCGAACTGAGATTCACTACTACGCAGGTACTAATTTTATATAACAGATGGCATTGATTTCAATTTATGTTAGGAACTCTGAACCTATGCTACAAATTTCGTTAATTATTCAACGGTTCTGGGGTTTATTCCGTATATTTGAAAGTTGAATATGATCTATGGTTTCTTTCTTGTTGGCGTGAGTCATTAAGCTCAATATGTCAAAAGGGTCCATTAATAAAATTTTGAAATGAGATATTAATACAAACCTGCATATCCACTAGCTCTACTTTGCTAGTAGGCATATATGAAAATCCCCTTACGTACGTCTCCATTATCGTACACTATTTTATTTACACGAAATACAATTCAAACACAAAAATATTCAACAATTATCAGCCAAAAAATCTAAATTCCATCACAATCGACATGACGGAGAAAACTAAAATGGTTGGTACAATTCAAATTTGACAATTCAAAGGAATCACTCAAAATTTATCTAAAACTTAATGTAACTTTAGTAATAAAGAAGACACTTATAGAAATTGAAGAGAAAATATTTTTATATTTACACGTACAATTAGTTCTTTATAGAATAAAAATATTTAAAATAACTAATAAATAGAAAATATTCGGTTGCGTGTTTATTAACGCGCGCCTGTTTGGTATCGTAGTCTCCTAGCAACCAGGAGTTACTAAAGCAAACAATTTCATTACTTTTTTAGCTCAACATTTTATTCAAACGTGAATAAGTGTATTAAAATTAATAAGTATTCATTTTAAACACTGTAAAGACTTCTGTAATAACGGATTTCAACTTTGAAATGATTACTTTAGTTTTTTATTAGCTGACTTATTTTTTTGAGGTTATCCATGTTGTTTTATTGAGTTCATTGACAAAACTGTGTGATGTGTGTGTGAGCTAGATATAGGCGATCGGTCATTAAATGAATCATTGTTTATTTTATAGTTACCGTGGGACTAAGTGTGCTCGTTATATTCTATAATGTTACTCGGTGCGCGCCCTCTGTTCAGGATGGGGGCACCATCTGAGCCTCCGTTGCAGCCGGAAACGCGGCACTTTCCACAGTGGAGCAGAACTGCTATTTTGACTCTGGCTGATGTGACTGAAGATGAAGTCTTATGTGAGGTAAGCTGCCCACTGCCATTAGAAGTTCATAAATTTTTTGGCCACATATTTTTAAAAAAATATAAGATTTTTTTTATTTAAATAGTTTGTTTAATATTGGCAAAAAGCAGTTATAATCACTATCGTCACTATGTGGATCAAGTCTGCGGATGCATACACCTGCCGACCCCTTGAAACTAATACGGATCAGCTCGACGATCTTATTATGACTATCATATATTTATATAAGTGGATTTTCATATTTATTTCTTGATATCAGCTAACGTTTACTGCATTAACTTGTGTGTAGGTATAATAATTAATTTAAATTTTGTACATTTTACACACAACGCCATTTAGTCCCAAGCTAAACAGAGTTTGTGTTATAGGTACTAGACAACTGATATAAATACATATAAGTATATTATACGTAGAAAACACCCAAACTCCGAAACGAATATTTGCAGATTATACAAACATTTGGTCCGACCCGGGAATCAAACTCGAGATCTCGAGAAAAGCAGTCGCTTAAGCTACCACTGCGCCACCGAGGTAATCAATTAGGGAATTATTAGGTATGTACAATTATACATAACCAACAAAAGAATTATTAACCCAAAAACTTTTATTCGTTTTATTCTCAATTTCACGTACATTCTCAATGAGCTTTGGTATTCCAAAGATCGTTATTACGACAAAGCAATGCAAACGAGCAGACTGCTTACCTTATAATAATAACCTCCTTTCTCAGGAGAGGTCTATGTACATAAGGGGACTTAGAAGTGACTGTTGATGATGATGAAACAACGGGTCACAAACGCGTTAACACTCTTCTGCCGAGCCGGTGTAGCCGGTCCTATTCCCGGGTGGGGCCAAAAAACGGTATTGAGTTTTTCTGATTGGAGAAATGCTTAATAACAGCCCAGAGTTTGATAGTTGCAGTCGTATTATTAGTACCCCTATATGTACCCAACCAACGATTTATTAGGGGTTTAAGGGTCTAAATCTGTGTAGGTTAGGAGAGGTATTCATCACCTTGGGTCCGGATGGCGTAAGAAAGCGGTTCTCGGATCTCTCCCGTCTCAGGTGCAGAGTGGAACACCGTGGTGGTTTAGTGGGTAGTCTGGCGAGTCAGTCAGGAATCCCACACAAAACGAACCCCCTGTGCCCGCAGGGGGGGAGCGAAGTGCGTAAAGGCCTTCCACTACGTCAAAAAAAAAAGGTATTCATCACCTTTTGGTAGTTTGTAAAACTATTCGTTTAGGAATATATTCTGTGTGTAATATATTCTGTAGGCTATTTATGCCCCTTAACTACTGTGGATATCGTCAAAGCCGCCGACGCATATTTTTCTCGCAGACGTCACACAGTTGCTGATCAGTCTCCTGTGTGTCGTACTCTCGTATATAGTGTGCTATTATAGTACTATTTTCAAAGTTGTAGAGACACGCTGCTTTCAGCACTGTTTGGCCGGCTCGATCGGGGCGGTACTACCCTCACACCGAAAATGAACGTAAAATGATAGCGTTCGTGCTGTGACGTACGCGAAATGACGTGTTACGTACGCGAATGCGAGACCGGCGGCTCGATGATGCAGAATCATCACTAGACTGCCATTGGGTCTCCATGCTGCATTGTTGCAGTCGCAATGTGTATGGTGAACACCACTCTTGGATTTTGCTTATGCTTTTCATCAGGCATAGCCATTTGGCAGGGGCCAAATATAAAAGAACAAGTATTGTTAATATTAGTTTTATTTTAAAATACTATTATACTATTATAATTAATTCCGTTTTATGTTTCTTTTTATTGTTTCCCTATAATAGTTTTTGTTATTATTGTTATTTCATGTTTATTATTTTGTAATTCCAATGTTTCTATCTTACACAATGTAATTGATATTTTTTTCGCGTTTCAATTAACTATAAAGTAATTATATAGAATAAATCATAGACTCAATGTCACTGCCACAATTAAAACAAATCTAACGTCATCTCCTTAGCTAAAATCGACCAAGCCAGTCTATAGACTCGTGTATAAAACATACAAACTACCTCTTAAAATGAATGGGATACACCACCCTGCTTTTTGATCACTAACCCGAAAGTCAATTATTTTGAAATATTGAACACTATTAGTCTGCGACCTAAACATAGCGACAGAGTAATCAAGATCTGAAAGGTCAAGTTGTTTAGTGAACAATTACTTATAGGCCACTGAACGGCCATAAATAGGCATGCTCGACATGTATTCCGTGCCGACATTTTTTATTAAAAATCGATCTGCCTTTCTAATTATGTGTGGACTTCGGTAAAGGTGGGTCGGTTTGATAGTATGATAACATGGACTGTGTATAAGTGAAAAGACCCCCCGGTGGTATAAAGTCCTAGAGAAGAATCACATTCGTGTCTCTGTCGTTGGAAGTTTCCTTGGGCGACGGTAATCACTTACCAGCAGATGATTTACTGATTTACCTCCTATGGTTATCACCAACATAGGATATAGGCCTCTGATTAGCAAAGAGGCTTACCTAACTCACATACCTACAAAAATATCTTCCAATTCTACCGGAAAACATTATAAAAAAAGAAATCTTCCTCCTCTAACCGTTTAAGTTACAGTGTTAGTGAACGAAGTTCAACTTTTTTGACGACAAGTTGTTGCTGGAATTTGAGCCTCTCTAAGAGCCTAGACGCCGAGTTTAACTGCTCAAAGTGAATGATTTAAGAAAACTCCAAATTTGTTAGAAGTAGACTAATAGTAACCTTAGAACTTAGAAGTAATATATTAATAACGAAAACCTGCAAAAAACCAGATCATCTTTTCAAAAACTGATGAAGGAACAAACCTCGCTCATATTGATATCTCGGTTCCATTTGCTCTTTTAGTTGAGCAAATAATCGTACAGTGTCAGGTATCCGTATGTGACGTGTATGAGTGTTTGCCGTTTTCTAAAGAATATATATTTCTATATTCTTGTGTTGTGTATAAAATATTTTATTGAAAGCGGATATCATTACTGTTCTTGAAATCTTGAATCGATTTTCTATACCCTCACCATCTTACTGTAGTGATCGCAACAGTGTTAATAGGGCCCCCAATTCGTATAATCCTATCGAGACTTTTCTTGTTCATGAAATTGTTGCTTGAAATAACATTATTAATAATAATTTTAACTGCACGGACGGAATAGTGGTTGAGGTGGTCGCCACTCTGCTTTCTACTGCGCTAAGGGTTCAAATCCCACATGGGATAACTCTTTGTTTGCTCCATAAATAGTAGTTCTGACTCTTGGTGTCTTTTTTGGCCGTTTCATGTGTGTTTGTGTCCTCCGCAACACAGGATGATAATATCCTGTGTTGCGGGAACAACTCCCACATTACGATAACCTAATGAGGGAGTTGTCTTGCTTTTTTAATTTGAACGTTAGTTCTTTCCTAGAGGAATAATTAAGGGAAAGAGTATTTTTATGATTAATATGTCAATCAAAATAATGATAAAGATGGCATATCTGCTTAGAATCGTTGCCGACTAGATAATTTTTAAATTTATCCATGACGCAACTAAATTTATACACCACAAATTTGAACTATAATATTCCTGTAATGTCACTAAAATGCTTTATCAATTAATTTCTTCTTTGCGGCTTCATGATGTGAAATCAGTTCTGTATTTCCTCTTCTGGTCAATAACGGCAATAGGATTAATAAAATTTTCTACCAATGAGACGATTCAAGATGCGCCGGCTCGATGATTTTAGACTCCGAACTGCTCCGAAAACAAACTACACAATGTACAAGAAATGAAAGGAAAATTGTAGGTTTATCAACGATCGTTTTTCAAAAGTGTATGTGGCTTTTTACCAAATCTTTATTGATGCACTGCGACTTCCGAGCTCACTATGAACCCAAATAATAACTTTGAAGAAATGTACTTGGTTTTTTACGGAGCAAGTGTAGCCAGTGTACGCCATAAATACCACGGTGCTAAATATGTTGTTATAAAACGTTGGTTCCAGGAATGTAATATAATCGATGACGTAGCTATCACCGAGAATTTTTTTGAAAAAACATACAGTAGAGTGATGGCTAATAAAGAAGATTTGACACAATCACAGTTTGTAATATTCAGAAGAAGCACATAAAGATATTGATGAGTTTTTTAGAAAGTTTCGCCACATTAAAGATATCATTATTAAGGAGATTAGAAGGAATACTCGGTCTGATACCAATAGATAATCAAAATACTATAATTGAAAATACTTAGTAATGAATGTGCTACATATCTATGCTAAAATAACTTTCGAGAAAGTATCAACAACGACTCAACTTGATAGAAGAGAAATCTTTTAAGGAGCAGTAATAGAAATCTTAATTTTTTTAAGATATTTATATTATTATTGTGATTTTTTAATAGAAATCTTCGTTTCATACTTCAATAAAATTTTACTGCGGATAGCTTTTAACCTAACTTACAGCTTTATTTGACTTTTACAATTTAACTTAGACAATACAAATTGATATTCGATATGCACAGGTAGTTCTTTTAGTTACGTTTTAAAAGACGACTGGAGATTTTCCTAAAAGATAAAAACATTCTTTTATATATTTCACATTATTACTAAAAAAATATTAGGATTACTAAAACAATGTTGTCTGTGCTACAAAAGCAGTAGAGCATGTTGCATGCCCAGCACGGCAGCTCATTACATGAATACCTAACACTACAATATAGATATACTGATGTTTCACGATCATACAAAGGTCGTTTATGTTTAATACAGGCTATTTTATAAGCTAAGGAAATATTATAACGTTAAACGTATATATACTCGCTTATAACTCCTGAGTTTTAGACGTTTTTCAGCCGAATTGGGCAGTTTCTAGCAAGTGAAAGTGATCCTTTGGCTAGTTTGCCAATTCTTTCATACTATATATTTACTGCCGTCTCAACTAACGTATAATTAGGTTACAAAGATGCATTGAGATTTATACTAAGCGCCACGTCGACTGCAATAGTGTTGGCTGAATGCAAATAACTCGTAATTTGTATGTAATCATCACCCTGATGGTGCGCTATATGGCGCTCTCTGTCTGTCGTTAAGAACGCTGCAGATGTGCTTCACTTCTGCTAGAATTGTTCAGTTTTAATATGAAACAGCTACTGACAACAACCAGAAGTGGTATGTACTGCTTAATTTGCTTTCTTAATTAAGAATACGAAATGGCTCCATCCCTATGCGGTACTATGGGAGTCGTAAGAACCGATTAAGGTACTAATAGATAACGTGGTTTAGACGCATGACCAAAGCGGACCAAAACGCGTAATGACCAATACGTAATATGCGAGGTGGCCAATCTCTAATTCGCATTTTCACCAATTATCTCAGTATGTATATTGACTGACCTATGAGATGCTTCGTTCCATCGTTCTTGTAATTCATCCATGACGTCGCTATAGACATAGAACTGCTTTTGAAACAATCTTATGACTTTATCGTGGTCTCGTACGCTTCAATAATTACATTACATGTTTTTTAGTATGGAATAGTACATGGCTGCACGTCTTTGCACCTCGAGATCGACCGGAAGAACAATCGCCAATAACGACAAAGCCTCAGTGCTAACCGTCCTATATGCCTTGCACAAGAAATGAAATGCAAGTTTTTTTTTTTTTTTTTTTATATTTAAGCTGCCAAAATGACTCTGCCCTGCCTGATGGAAAGCATGAGCAGAATCCACAATCCTCAATGCGAAAAAGAACAATGCAGCATGGTGACCCTCACTATGGCGGCCTGGGCGTTGGATTGGGGTATGGGCCTCCGGTATCCTCACTCACTCGATGAAACACAGCGTAAGCGCTGTTTCACACCGGTTTTCTGTGAGGCCGTGGTATCACTCCGGTCGAGCCGGCCCATTCATGCCGAAGCGTGGCTCTCCCACGGATGGAAGTCGTTGGTCTTGTATTAGTTTTTGCGACAAACAACGTCTACAGTCGCCCTATCGACCCATACGGGAGCTCCATAGCGAATAGAATTCAAATAAGTAGCTCTATATATGATCTTTAGTGTTTTAAATGACAGACCCCAAGAATTCAAGGTTGACTTGATTATTATTTTACTATACTATACATTATATTATGATGGTTCAATATAGGAACTGTACCCACTTTTTGTCACATTCCACATATGACACCATTCATATTACAAATATGAAGGGTGTCATATCTCGGATATTGGCGTATTGGTCATTTGGCGTGTTGGTCATTCCGCGTATTGATCGTTTGGCGTGTTGATTATTTCACGAATAGGTCAATATTCACGTATTGGTTATTTGGCGTGTTCGTAATTTTGCTATTGGTCATTTTGCGTATTCATGATGCTACTTTCGTTAGACATTATGCATATTGGTCAATATGCGCCTAAAGGGTTAATGGATTGTTAGTATAGAAAAATATAAATATGGTAGGTTAGAACATAGTTATGGAAAATAGATTCTAACATCAGTTTTTGTTTATACACTTAAACCATCTGTCGGCTTCTGAAAACCATCTGTCGGGTTCTGAATTTAATTTACTAATGCTTTAGTTATATTACTGCCTTGAGGTACTTTAGATTCTAAATTTGATCAATTTGTCAGTTGTTTATTTGTAGTATCGATCTTCCTAATAAAATATTCACGTATGTGCTCTTTACCTCATTACTTTAATGTAAGCAAAGGTCGCCTGGCAGTGGAATTTCGGCTGGTCATGTATTGACCGGTAGCATTTCATATGTATAGACATTTGTACAACGACAGGTGAAAATAAATACAGAAACCGAGACTTCTGCGATTTGATATTCAGTCGCCTTGTTGCCGCCAAATGCTTTCCCTCGTATCAGGTATATTGTTTAATATTGTAGTCGTTAAGCCTTTAATTATAAAGTAAAAATCCGGCCAAGTGCAAGTCGGAGCTGCGAATTGAGGGTTCCGTACAAACATGTTGGTATATATGATGTAACAAAAATTTTTATCTGTGCTATAAGGCGTTGCTGTAAGTTGCTGCTGTCCTGTAGGTTTTGATTCCCTTGCGAGTATCGAAAAAAATTTGCAGCATACAATTAGTATACATACAGCAGTATGTTTTGATTGCGATGCCTTAGAAGTTTGATTTTTTCGTAGCTCCAAGGGACAGTGGACCTGAGTTTTTGATATGATATTCAGCTTGATACCTCCACGCGTTCCTCAGGAAAAGGGTCTTGACAGACAGATGGATAACAAAGTGATTCTATAAATGTTCCGTGTTCTTTGAGGTACGGAACTCTAAAAAGTAGATAAATAGGAGTAGAAAAGCTGGATTGATTACACATGTCCGGACATGCCTATATTCAGCTGTGGACTGGTAAAGCAGTTGACGCTAGCGTTTATAAAAGAGTTAATATAGACAAGTGTATAAGATCACTACGTAGGTAGGTTCCTATCTAAGGAGATACTTAAACTAAGTCACACTCGGGATCCGCATCGTAAAGTGTCGCATGGTGGTTTGGATTTTAAAGTTCGAAACAAATTTTCGAGTCCCTTCGAGTATCGAAAAAAAGAAATAATGAAAACCATCCCTATTAAGTCAACCTTGACCTATCATGATGTTCCAAGAAAATAAAATTTACCAAATTTTTATACCACAAAGCACTTCTATCTAAAGTAGTTCCGAGAACTTAATATTCCAAAAGGAACAAACGTAAGAGGGGTTGAAGATAAATGTTCTCCAGTCTCGCCGTAAACTACAGACCACTTCAGTTTCACAGAGGATTTAATGGAAAACATATTAGTTACGCTGTTTACGGACTGTGGTGACTCATGGTTTTAAAATCGTGAAACTGGTATTAATATTAACTATTTTCTAATGAAATGATGGTACTATTATAAAGGTTTTATTGCATTTTTAGTCCCTGTCGATCTAGTTGTTAGTCACGCTGTTCGGTAATATGAGATCATGTGTTTAATTCCTAAGACAAATACTTGTGCGTGTACCAAATTTCTTCTGTGCCTGGATATAATTTATCTGTAGTATATATTTATTTATTAATATAATCTACACTTGACCCTAGAGATATTGATCTATAATAATTTGCGGTTCGTACGAAACCCGTGTGTGGGGGCGAATCACAATCTTTCGCCCCCAGCCAACCTCACCTGCACGCGGTGCACCCTGCTAGATAACAAACGAGGCTCTGGCGACCGACCGATGGCGGTATATCCATCCTAAAAGGCGTAACTAAATACAATAGGCCGGTGATGGGCAGCAGCGTCACCGGTGCAACAAGTTACGCCCTGCGATCACCAACCCGCCTGCCCAGCGTGGTGATTATGGGCTGACCCCCTCCATGAGTAAGCATCAGAAGCCACGGCCCCCAGTTCCCGGTAGTCCCGTTATTCCTGGTCATGGTGGCGACCACGGTTACGGCGGGACAGGGGGTGCTAAGAATCACCGGGTTACGGGAGGCCACCACAAAAGACTGACCCTGGCAACGTACAACGGCCGCACGTTACGGCTAGACTCGCATCTGGTACAACTTGAGGAGGAACTTGGGAAGATTAGGTGGCATATCTTAGGGTTATGTGAAGTCCGAAGAGAGGGGGAGGATACCATAATCCTGGACTCAGGTCACCTGATGTACTTCCGCGAGGGAGACCAACGATCCCAAGGTGGCGTGGGGTTTCTGGTAAACAAGTCGCTTTCTGGCAACGTTGTGGAAATTTCCAGTGTGTCGAACAGGGTAGCGTACCTCATTGTCAAGCTTACCGAGAGGTATA